>VZTD01001488.1:0-455106 GCA_013397725.1 Rhagologus leucostigma | reverse complement strand
TCCTCATTCCCATCCCCATCCCCATCCCCGTGTTCCTCCTCTGGACACTCTCCCTCAGCTTTAGATCTTTTATTGTGGTGGCCAGAGCTGCTCCCAGGACTTGAGGTGAGGCTGCCCCAGCGCAGAGCAGGACAATCCCTTGCTTTATTATCTTTATTTTGCTGTAACTGCCCCTGCTCTGACTTCTCACTGTCCGCTGGAGAAGGAATCACAATGACAGAGGGTGACAGGCACAGGACACTGTGATGTCCCCATGGTACCATCCTGAGCCAGATTCTGGTTCAGATCTATCCCTTCACTGAATAATGGGATTTTCAGTCCTATTAAATCCTATTTTTTCAAGCAGTTTTTTTAAAGTGAGAAACAACTAAACACTCCTCATCTCATCTTCAGATTCTAACAAAATTGGCACCTTAATTACACTGACCTGAGCAGTTTACTGATGGAGCAGCTCTGGTGCTTTTGCCTTTCCTGGAGCTATGGTGTGGTACGCAAATTTAATGCTCTTGTTTCTTCCATGTTAATTATGCCTAATGAGCTACTTGCTTTAATAAACAAGCGAATTCCAATATCCTGCCTATATTTTTCCCAGGAAGACAATATAAAGTTAGATGAAATTGTCTTTCTCAATAATGGAAGGAGTTTAAGAATAATCAGTAATATGATCTATAAGGGTGTCTGTATGGGATGAGCTGGTTCCCTCCAAGGGTGCTGATGGAGAGGGTTGGTATATTCATTTATTTATTAACAATTGTTTCTCCCTGAGGCAAAGCTGGTCCCAATTAAGAGCCATATTTTCAAATGATAAAAGTAAGTATCTTAATAAAGACACTAATTGGCAAGTATGTTCTTTAAAGAGAGTCATAAATTAGAATATCTCGTGGCGAGTGGTGCCATTTCCATTAGCAGCTCTACAACTCAAGACGCAATTTTCCTATTAACCGGGTTTGAGTTTTACAACTTGGAAAATGCTGAATGCAAACACCCTCCAGGACATCAGGAAAGCAGCTTATGAACTCGCCACTGGGTAGTTCAGAGGCAGCACCTCATTATTACTCTCTCTGAATCCACAATTAAAAGCCAACAGATGAGCAAAGAAAACCCTCATAACCTAAAAACTTACTGAGGCATCAGGCACGAGGCAAAAATCCATAGTGGGGAGTGGCAGAAAGGCTTATACTAAATGAATTTTAAAGATGAGTAAAGCAGAGTAAGGATGAGACAAAAAATGAGAAACTGGGGGGAAGAGGTTTTAGAGAAGGAGAGATATAATGGAGTGGAAAAAATAAGCCCCAGTCCTTCAGAGGACAGACCCAGTGGGCTTTGCATGTGTAGATCTTGAAAAGCTCCTTTTAATTTTACAGCACGAAACTGAAACCCCTGAAAAGAGAAAGGTGATCAGTGGCGTTATTGCAGCCACTGAGGTTCTCCGCAGTGCCTGAGGGCTGAGTCTGCAGGGCAGAGGGAGAGTTTTGGATCTGGGCAGCGTCTCTGAGAGGGGTTTTGGAACTGTCAAATCCACTGTGAACAACGGGATTCGTTCTACTCGATGATGTCATCCCTTCCTGGGATTTCCAGGCAGGGATCCCTGGGAAGAGCCAAGCACCAGTTCTGCAGGGCTGGGGCAGCTGCACAAATTGTAATAGAGCATCCAGAAAAGTGGGAATTTCCTTCGTTCAGGAGCAAACCCCTGCTCTTGCTACTTCACTTCAGTCTCTTGCAGCTCGTTAGCTGCTCTCCCAGGCCAGACAGACACAACAAAGCCTCTCCGAGCTTGCTGTTCAAGGACACTCACACTGTCCCAGGCCCAAAGGTGTAAACTGGGGCCTCGAGAGAGGTGGAGAAATTGCAGAAATTACATCATTAGCTAAAGTTTTAATTGGCGAATTTATGCTGATATGCAAATGACCCAAACCTATCAAAGTGTGCAGAACTCGTGACTCGGGGTCCATCTCGGGGTCCGTTTTGGAAGCAGCCTCTGGCTCCCCAGGGTGTGCCTTTGAAGGCCTTTCAAATAAATCCCTGCCTTTATTCCCTCACTCCTGTCTAGCCTCTCTTTCTAGGTAGCCGGAAAAGGCGTCAATTCAACAGGCTAATAATGATCTACCCCCATTCCTCTGCATCCGTCACAGCTGCCTACGGAAGGAGGAATTCCAGAGAGACCGGCTTTGCACAATGGGGTTTTTTTTTCCCTAAGAAAACCATTTATTTCAGTATCTCATATTCTGCCTGAAACTTTGTGTTTTCATTGTTCACTTAAGATACGAGACACACGAAGATGTAAATAAAATTGAATTTAAACAAAAGAGATGGGGAGAATTTAGTGATGGCAGCACCGGGAAAAAAAAAAAGGGAAAAGTGGATCTTCCATCGACAAAGAGCTGCAATGCTTCTGTCCCATCTGATGTGAGGCATAAATGTCCCCTCTGAGTGTCCTACACGTTGTCCCTGTGTGTGAGAGGTTGTTCCTGAGCAGGGTGAGGATGAGGAGAGCAGGATTCCAGCATAATCCAGGGGAAAAGAGGAAATGTTACCCCCTGCTCCATCCATCCCTAAAATTTTTGCCTCAGGGCCTTTCTTGCCCAGCAGTGACTGATTTAAGAGAAGCTGCAGGTAAGAAAAGAGCCAACAGGAATGAGCTACAAGAAGCTGGAAGCACCTTGATGTGCTCCTTTAGTGGCGTACAGCTGCTTTAGGAAACACTTGAGGCTTTACGGGGTGGCTGCAAGTCTACTGCAGCAAGATTTTATGGAGCTAAGTAAAATAAGAATGGTTCCAACCCTGGATTTTGATGGCGATGTCGTGGAGGAAACAGATTTGCTCGCCTGTAATAAAAAAACCCTGGCTTGTCAAATCAGGTGTGCTGGAGAGTGTGCCCAGTGCTAACTGGGAATACCCTGATTGATGCCATTTGGCATCTCAGGTGAACTGGGCAGCTGTGGGATGTGCAGCTGTCTCTGCAAACGCTTGACACAGCCCATTAAGGAGGGGGTTCAGCAACAGACACTTGTATAATACATCAAACTGCTGAAATCTCTCTTTGGAATTCACAGCCTTATAATGAAGGCAAAAATTAGCATTTATATACCAGAGGTCTTTGTAAATGAAAACACAAGTCCGTGTTTATCTACTCAGCTGTCACATTTTCTACTCTCCCACCTCATTTCCATATTGTCTAAATATATACTCATATTAAAATATGTATTATTTAGCTTTATTTAATATTTTCTATTCAGAAACCTCAAAGCTCTCCACAAGGCACGGTGAGTGACAAATTGCTTTGAATTTGTGGCCATATTTGATTAAAAAAATAACCCAGAAATGGAAGTTGCTGCATTTCCCTTGCTTTCCCCCATCCCTCGGCCAGCCCAGCTCTCCCTTGGTTCTCTGCCCACGGGGCCCTGACCTTTGCCAGCACTTTGAGGTGTTGTGTCACACACCTGGAGGGTCTCAAAAATCTCAAAATTGTGGTTACTTGGCCATCTCACAGTTCTTTCTTTCCCCCCAGCACCACAGAAACACTTTCTATATCTCCATATACATACATAGATGTACAAAGAATAATCGCAAAGAGGTTTGATAAATCTCATGTTTAATGGGAGATTTGGTGGCTGCTGGATCCTGACAGCCTGAGCAGAGTTCCCAGCCCAGGGATCTCTCCCAGGCAGTGGAGCAGACAGTTTTATGTCATCCCTGTCAGGAAGATTTTGCAGAATTCTGTTCCACTTTGGTACAGATGAATGACCTGGAGTGCTACAGGATTTGTGATGTTCTGGCTTTAATTAACCTCCCTCACGAGTGAAGCTGAACAAGGAAGAACACAGCCCTTTCCAGAAAGGAATATTTTCACAGTCATTAAATGCACATTAATGGTCTCCATAATCTATAATTTTGTGGGTGACATGGGCACTCTTCCTACAGCTGTTCTTTGGAGAAAGGATGTTTCTCGTCATTAAAGACTACTAAGTGACATTACATTTAAGGGCTTGCATTAGATCTGCTTCTTTGAATTTAATGATGGGGCAATGAGGCCTTTAATTAAACAGCCCAAAGATTCTACTGGGAGCAACAAAAACAAGTTTATCCACAGGTTTTCTTCCTGATATAAAACCAAACCAGCACCCATCTGGTGGGTGATCAATGCTTTTATCCCTAAAACTGAGCCTCACGCTTGGAACTCTTTCCCTTATTTCTGAAATCCATGTGATGGGATGAAGAAACTCATCCTGTTGGTAGATGAAAAGCTCTGTCTCGTGTCTCCACAGAATTCCTGGCAGAGGTTCATAACTACTGAGGTGTTTTCAATACACACGCGGAGTTCTCTGCCGTAGATCAGGGGCTTATGATAAACAGTGTTCTGGTGTATTTTATGGCATCCTATGAATACTTTTCATCTTAATTTCATGTATTCAAACATGTAGAGGCCCAGAAGATCCCACAGGAATTACCAGACTTTCAGAAGAGGCCGAAAATTGCCCAGGTTATCACATTAAGGTAACGACAGGTACCTTATCTGGTGGGTGATCAATGCTTTTATCCCTAAAACTGAGCCTCACGCTTGGAACTCTTTCCCTTATTTCTGAAATCCATGTGATGGGATGAAGAAACTCATCCTGTTGGTAGATGAAAAGCTCTGTCTCGTGTCTCCACAGAATTCCTGGCAGAGGTTCATAACTACTGAGGTGTTTTCAATACACACGCGGAGTTCTCTGCCGTAGATCAGGGGCTTATGATAAACAGTGTTCTGGTGTATTTTATGGCATCCTATGAATACTTTTCATCTTAATTTCATGTATTCAAACATGTAGAGGCCCAGAAGATCCCACAGGAATTACCAGACTTGCAGAAGAGGCCGAAAATTGCCCAGGTTATCACATTAAGGTAACGACAGGTACCTTATCTGGTGGGTGATCAATGCTTTTATCCCTAAAACTGAGCCTCACGCTTGGAACTCTTTCCCTTATTTCTGAAATCCATGTGATGGGATGAAGAAACTCATCCTGTTGGTAGATGAAAAGCTCTGTCTGAGAATTCCGGGCAGGAATTTGTGGCAGAAGTTCATAACTATTGAGGTGTTTTCAATACACACGCAATGTTCTCTGCCATAGATCAGTGGCTTACGATAAACAGTGTTCTGGTGTATTTCATGGCATCCTGTAATTATTTTTGTTTGAATTTCATGTTTTCAAACATTTGGATACCGTAGGTATTATCAGACTTGCAAAAGAGGCTGAAAATCACCCAGGTTATCACATTAAGGTAACCACAGTCATTGTTATTTGAAATAAAAATCAACTTAGGTGAACTTAACTGTTTTTTCTTGGTAAAATTTTCCAGATGTAGTATAAAATTAACAAAACTCTCTATGCTCACCAACAAGAAAAGTAGGACCAAATGGAAAATCTACTTTTTAGGTGCCTTTGGATTTCAAGCCCGTGGCTCATGTCAGGTGTTACTCCTTAGAAACGGCACTGCAGAATAATCCCAAACTGTCAATAATTCCTCTACACACGTCCCTGAATAGTGCTTAATCTGCCTCAGAGCCTGAAATTCTTGGAAAATGGCGAAATTCTTATTTTTCCAGCCTGACTTTTATTTAATGAGGTAACAAAGAAACAAAGCACCAGCATCAGCCAGAACCGAAGTGTATTATTGTGAAGGAAAGTGCTCACAGCTCACAGCTCCATCTGCTCCACCAGTGAACGTTAAATATTTTTCAAAAATTCAAAGCAATTAGAAAAAAAAGTTATGAGCTTAGACGGTGGCTAAGGCATAAATTCATTTTTTAACATCATATTTTAAATGCACCCCTATTACTTCAACACCCAGAGAGCTAAAAATAGCCCAGGAATGGAAAAGACGTGCTGGAAATGAGATCTAAATTGGGACAGGATTTATGCACAAACGGATTTGCACACAAGCTCATAGATTCCATCCTGCAAATGTATAGAACCATACTGAATTTTAATTTCTGGTGTGATGATAATTTTAATGTATCACCTTGCGGTAATAATCTCAAGCATGCAGATATTTATTAGGCACGTGGCTGTGGCCCTTCCTGGATTAAATTCCAGGTATCCCGAAGCTTGAGGATGTGATTGCCCTGCCTGAAAACTGATTTGCTGTAAAATCCTGGTGTGTGCTGACACCTCTGGGGTGTTGGTGGAGCATCGAGTCCTGTGCAGCTCTGCTGGAGTCACTCAGCCATGAGCCCTGACAGCTCTGAGAGGAGAACTGGCCACAATTAAAACCAAAATTCAGATGTCACCTGTTGGGAGTAAATAGAATAAAAATACCCAGGGGTTTGGGATGTTTGGTATTGGTCCTAAAGATGCGAATGTATAAAAGAAGGAATGACAAAATGTAATAAAGGAAGGAATAGCAGCGTTCCAGGATCTGAAAGGGAGCTACAGGGAAGCTGGAGAAGAGTCTTCACCAGGAACTGGAGTGATGGGACACAGGGAATGGGTTTGAATTGACAGAGCGTAGGTTTAGATGGGATATTGGGAAGGAATTGTTCCCTGGGAGGGTGGGCAGGCCCTGGCACAGGGTGCCCAGAGCAGCTGTGGCTGCCCCTGGATCCCTGGCAGTGCCCAAGGCCAGGCTGGACGGGGCTTGGAGCAGCCTGGGACAGTGGGAGGTGTCCCTGCCCATGGCAGGGGTGGCACTGGATGCGCTTTGAGGTCCCTCCCAACCCAAACCATTCTACGATTCTGGGATTCTAAGGAATCACAAAATGAAGGGCTTTTTAATTTTAACACAGAACATTGTGAGATATTCCTGTATATATATATATATATATATGCCTACCCACATATGATTCAGGTTATATATAGGTATGATTAATCTATGTCTGGGATCCTAAAGGCTGCAGCAATGTTTTGGGATGTCTGGGATTTTTAAAGCCCATGCTTTGAAATGCTAATAAAAGTAGAAACCTGCAGCAAACAGAAGGGGTGCATTATGTGGAAAGCCTGAGGGAGAGCTCCAAGGAGTCTCGTTGTGGACTGCACTGCACAGAGTATTGGGAAACATGGCCGTGTATTTCTGCACGTAAATACAACAGATATTCCCAACAGAAGAGGATCTTGGAATCATGAAATGGTTTGGCTTGGAAGGGACATTGAAAAAAACAGAAGGGGTGCATTATGTGGAAAGCCTGAGGGAGAGCTCCAAGGAGTCTCGTTGTGGACTGCACTGCACAGAGTATTGGGAAACATGGCCGTGTATTTCTGCACGTAAATACAACAGATATTCCCAACAGAAGAGGATCTTGGAATCATGAAATGGTTTGGCTTGGAAGGGACATTGAAAACTATCCAGTGCCACCCCTGCCATGGGCAGGGACACCTTCCACTGTCCCAGGCTGCTCCAAGCCCCGTCCAGCCTGGCCTTGGACACTGCCAGGGATGGGGAATAGGACATTTATTTCCCTGCTGAACACAGCTCCCCGTGAAAGCTGAGCATGTCCAATGCTCACCATGTTTGCAGCACTGCAGGGGCAGACAAGGCACAGAACTGCTTTTATTACCTCAGGAGTTTGTCTAATTTCCAGCACTGGGCTGTTGATAGGTTGGGCCAGTGCTGAGCTGCTCGAGTGAGCGTCTCCAACAGTTCAGGGTGCTGAAAGCTGCTATTGCATCTGCACTAAGTGTTGGAAATAACCTGAACTGAGAACTACTGAGCAAATTGTCAAGAGCTAAAAGCACAGTTAGAGTTCAGAGGCATGAAGAACTATCCAGAATGAGCGAGAAAATCAGGACAGATCAGCTGGATCTGTTGGCTTTATAAAACCACCGCTGCTCTCCCATGGAGTTCCCTTGCTAGAGGAGAATTTAGTGTTTCTCCCATCCAAAGGCAGCAGCCTCTGCTCTGGCTGCTCTCTGTAAACACTTCAGGTCGTTCCACTTCTCGCTGCTCGTGCCAGCTCATTCTGTGATTAGAAGATGCTGTTCCAACTCTGCCGTTATCCCTTACGAGCCGCTGTGGTCCGGCGGGACATTCCCTGCGGGGCTAACGCCTGCTCACGTCCAGCTGGGCCGGGAAACATCCCAGGCCTCTGCTTCAATCAGCTCTAACAGCAAATCCATTGTGCTTTGCACTGGAAGTTTGATCCAGCTCTTGGCTTCAGAGGGAATAAATAAGGCCATGCAAAGAGAGCGATGCCTGAGCCGCGTAATCCATAAAACACGTTGTGGGTGAAATCAGATGGAAGACGTGGAGTAGCAAAACATCCAGGATCCAATAGTCATGGAAGAGTTGACCTTCCCATAACTCTGCCCACCTTCCCGAGCTGGGTTTCTGCACTCTCCAGCCTTCCATCACGAAGGAGTCAATTGAGAGGCTGCCATTAAATGCAAAGTATGGCTCTCATTATCTGCACAGGTGCAGACACATCTATCTCCCTTGCACTTCATTCTCTGCTGCTTGTTTATCTCCTGTATCTCTTTCTTTCTGCCCTTGTTTCCCTGTTTTATTTAAAAAGTAAAATGTAAAGAGCAGCTACTCTGTTATCCTGCGCCTTTGTCTGGGATCTAAATCAATGGAGCCCTGCTGGGCTGCTGCCTCTTGCACCACAACACCAATAACACAAATAACAATCACCCTGATCCTATCTCCTCACCCCTGCCTCAGAGAAGAGGACACTTCGGAGCCAGTTGCATACCAGCAATAAACATGAGGGATCAGATAACAGATCTTCAAAGATACGTCAATAATATATTTCAAATCACTGCTGCTCGTGCAGGGTTACAGCAGCAGGAACTGCTGGGGAAGAGGAATGCTCTGAAAATATCCATCATCTTTTACTGGCTGTGTAAATGTTTTGAAGATAGGCTGTAAAGCTGCATTAAGTTTACAATAAATTTCAAGGCTCCTAACCCATTACAAAGTGCTGAATGCCAGTGTTCATCCGCTGAGGCGCCGGGCTGCTGGCTTTGGAAAGCTTTTAGGCTTCTCTCCCTGAACAGCAGCACTGCATTTCACTTTATTTCACTTTATCCCCTGATTTTCACTGGCTGCCCAGTGACAGGCTGGGTTGGGAGAAGCAGGAAAGTCAGAAAAACGAAACTGCAGGAGAAATGTCAGACGCTGAGTGGAGTGAGTGAAGCAATAAATATTTGTAGTTCTAAGCTGTATTAAAGAAAATGACTGAAAGATTATATTTTAAAATATTTTTCCATGGATATCTCCTCATGGAGACCGGGAGATATTTGACACAGACAGTTTGGACTGCCTGAGTGATTTAGAAGCGAGGGAAATGCAGATATTCCATCCCCTTTGAGAAGCTGAGCCCTCTCATGCTGCTCCCTTGGCAATCTCAGCCAAGGTTTGCAGGGCTGTGCTGGAGGAAGCCAAGAGAGATCAAGGAGCTCATCCAGGTAATTCTATCACAGCCTTTTTCCCTCTGGAAGACAAGGTTTGGGGGATAAACTACAGGATAAACTACAGACCAGCTTTATGCTCAGCAGCTCCTGGGTTCCCCAGGTGTTTTTTAAGGAAGAGGGCTCTGCACACTCAGACTGTGGTTCCTTCAGTGTTATTTATTAGTGTTGCTTTAGTGTCCTCGTCACCCACTGTGCAGCAATTCTTCTGTCTTTGGGAAGGATGAACTTATTCCTTCTTCTAGTAAGGACATATTCCCTGGAAAGCCCCACTTTGGGAGCGCATTCCTTCCCCTCACCAGCCTGGGAGAGCTTGGTGAGCTCACAGACAGGAGCTGGGGGTAGAGATCCATCTTTAATGGGAGTGATTGTGTCTTTTATTCTTTATTTTCATGCCATTTTTCAAAACCTCAGCAGACACTGCCCTCTGTGTCTTTGCAAATGCGGGCAGGCATACAGAGACAGCTAATTAAAAGCAAACAGCTCTATATTTAAGGAAGTTTAAGCTAATGGGTGTTTAAATCAGGTTTCCTAATATTGTCCCTGAAAGGTTGTGCCATTTTAGAATGGAGCGGGTCAGGACTGAATCCCAGTAATAGTGGGGACTGTAGGACCAGAGAATTTGGGTTAGAAGGGCCCTTAAAGATCATCTCATTCCAACCTCCCTGGGGCTTACAAACTTAACCAGCAGCTTTATGGGGAATTATATTTACAGTAAGCCCAGGGAGAGTGATTCAAGGACTTGTATGGACACCAAAAGTGTGAGTCACAGTTGGATGATTGACAATTCTGTGCATTTTGGCATCCAGTGACCCCCTGTTGTCCTTTGTGGCTTTGGCCTGCAGAGAGCAGATATCCAAGGTTCCGAGGTGAACTCAGAAAATGCAAATGAGGCATTTGCCCGTGAAAGGTTTTGCTGCCCTCTAAACCCTCACTGAAATCTCAGCTCGTTTAGAAGGTCCAGGTTCTCATTATCTTGGCCATGCAAGGAGGAACGAGTGGATGGAAGCGTGGGATGTGTTGGATTGCACAAGGATCTGGGAGCACAGGTGGGGGAGAAATCACTGAATCCCCTAATTTCTCTTTCTGTTGCTGCTCTTGGCCATTGGAGAGGACTCAACCAGCCCTGTCTGGTTTGGTATAACCAAGAGGCAGAGGTATTCCATGAGCTTTCGCCCTGATGCTGAGAAATGAGCGCCTTTACCAGTGAAAATTATTGGAAGAATTCATCTTTTCTGCACGTCACTTTTCCCCCTTTCTCAAAGCTTTCCTATAAATCTCTGATTTTTTAGGCTGAAGCAACGTTTACCTGCTTGCCACTGAAAAATGTGAATAACTGAGCCCAACCAGCAGCTCTCCAGTTTTCCTTAAATCAGCCTGGAATACCTGATCAGGTCATTGCATGGATGTCTTGTATCCTGTTCTCAGACGGGTGATCCCAAATCTGTGAGCCGGGGTGCAGCTGCAGCCCCTCCCACCCTACATCTCCTGGCCTCGGCACCTTCCAGGGCAACTTTCCACCAACCCTTCCCTGCTCCCTGTTGGGAAATTCAGGCTCACTTTCCAGAACAGGCCCACAGCTTGGTTTAAGCACTGCTGGGTCTTGCTGCCACCACCATCAAATCCAAAATTGTTTCCACCATCTCTGGTGGCTGCTTCCAGACAGTGCAACAAGTTGCGCTGTGCCTAAACTTCGCTCTCTGTTCTTCCTACAATTAATCAGTCCGGTATGGAGGGTTGGGAATTCCCCTTTTTAGGGTATCACATTTCCCATTTTCCCTGAAGGTGGAAGCACCCAGCACTGGTCAGAGAACACCCTCAGTGTTTCAGACTGGACACAGCGCACTTCCACAATCAACAGAAAAGTTCCCAGAGGATTTACTGGAAATTAAACTGTTCTCATAATGAAGGAAACCATCCACACAAATGAATGCTTGATCCTAGAAGGCGTGAATTTTTCTTTCGTGTTCCAAAAACTTTTTGTTTGATTCAGGGAACAAGTTTTGCTCTTGGAGCTTGATTCAGAAGTCTGCTGAAATTAATAAGAAGCTTTCTGTTGACCTTAGCAAGCTTTGGATTAGGCTTTGTGTGAAAAGCAGTCCACTGCCTTAACCAAGGAATATTTACAAAGTTAAAGCCAAAGGAAACTTATAAAAGAAAAATCTCCCATTTCATGTAGTAGCCGTTTCAGTGCCAAAAATATAATAAAAAATCCTGCAACATTTTTCTCTTTATCATCATCTTTACAGGCTTCATGAACCTCATCTAAAAGGTGCTCTAGGTAAAAAGTATTATCATTTTGATGAATGCCAGCCCTTTGACACGAGGAAGAAGCCTTTTATTCTCTGACAATGTCCCTGCCAAGCTAAGTAGAAGATGTAGGCAGAAAGCTGAGGGGAAACCCTGATGCTGATGAATCAGAGCTCCCTGCTGAGAAGCAGCCTGATGATCCCCACCATCTAAACAGTTTAGGGCTTTTTCAGCAGGTTCAAGAACCAAGTTTGCCTTTTTGTCACGTTTTGAAAGGCTCCAGGCTGAACCCGACCCCGGCTCCCGGCAGAAGGAATGAAATCTGTTTCCCACATGTGACTCTCCCAGGGTCCCCACTCCCAAACCTTGGAGCACGTATCCTTTCGTTGCCTCGTCTCAGGATCCTGCAGCAAACTGTCATCACCCAGCGCTGCTTGCGGTGGGTGGGGAGTGAAGATGCAGACACGGAGCTCTCGGGAGCTGGGAACTTGCAAAGCTCATCGAGACCTCCAAAAGTCTCTCAGAAAAGTCGCTTTTGGTTAGGCGCTTACAGCGCTTTACATTCCACGTTAACTGGAAATACTGCAAGGATGATCCCTGCCTTAATCTTGGATGACTTTTTTGCATTATGTGGACATTGGTGATATCCAGAACAGTAGAGGAGAAATGACAATATTGGGAAATATTAATCTATGTATTAAAACAACAACAAAAGCCCCACACACCACTTAGGTTTGATTTTTCACTTTGATTTTTGGTTAGCTACGTTTTTTTTGTTCGCATTCGGTTCTATCCCTATAGAAAATAAAGTGTTCGGCTGTTTGTGACAGATTATTTGTGGCAATGTAGAGCCTGAAAGCTTTTGCATCATAAGGGATGTACATGGGGATTCCCTATACCAGGCACTGAATAAACTTATTCTTCTGTTAGGAAAACCTTATATGTAGAGTCAAGGCAGAGAGAAAATCAGTTTCCCTCCTATGTGTGCCTTGTCTTTATACACTATTGAATCCCAAAATGGTTTGGGTTGGAAGGGACCTTAAAACTCATTTCATCCCACCCCTGCCATGGGCAGGGACACCTTCCACTGTCCCAGGCTGCTCCAAGCCCCGTCCAGCCTGGCCTTGGGCACTGCCAGGGATCCAGGGGCAGCCACAGCTGCTCTGGGCACCCTGTGCCAGGGCCTCCCCACCCTCCCAGGGAAGGATTTCTTTAAAATCTGCTCTAAACCTACGTATTGCTACCAAGTAACATAAATTCCAATGCATTCTTGGTTTTTCCCCATGAGGAGTAGAAGCCGTCCCAGCCTGAAAAGTTTACACTCTAAACAGCAGTTAATATATGTGTCAAACCCCTGTGAGATGGGAAGGAAATATCCAAGACACTGAATTTTCTAAAATATCAAACATCCCTGCAACTTAGAACAGGTTTCCTATTAAAAACATGTGGAAAATTACTTTTCTGTGCGGTGGTAATTGCAAATAACTAAACTTTGGTCAACCAGAAATAATTATGAAAAAAAAATCTCAAGAGCAGATCCAGCTCTGCGCTCGGTTCCACATCCAATCCCTTCCTGTCTGGGCTGATGCCTGGGGCCTGGATTGCCTCTTGGCAGAGCTGGGTGTCGTTTCCAGCAGTGTGGATTTCCCCGGGCCTGCCAGGCCTGGTGCATATCGCGGTTTGTTATTAAATATTTTGGCTGCTCTCTCCGTGTTCCTTGTTTCATCCCCAGTTCAGTAACATGTCACACGCACTATATTATTACTGACTTTAAAGCACACAACGAGATCAAGCCTTGAGAGAAGAGGAAAGTGGAAAATTGGCAGGAGAAATCACTTCTGCCTTCAGAGGCAGTGGCAGAAGCAGCTGCTGAGTGCATATTGTGCGAGGAGAGCGAGGCAGAAGCAATTGGAAGAGAAACTAATACAGAGATCATACATGATCTGCAGAATTTAAGGAGCAGGATGTATCCAGTGGCCAGCTGCTGCTCAAAGCGCAAACTATCGCAGACAAGGTGAGGGAAGAAAGAGAGTGAGCTGAATACTGGAGTTGCTTCATGGAAGGAAAGCTTGCCATGCAGGTGCCAAAAGTGGGGATATTTGGGAGGCAGAAAATTGATTACGAAGAGATAAGGGTGTGCGAGCTTCAAAAAGGCACCGTGGGTACGAACGAAACAGGAATCACCGGTGTGGAACTGTGGTGCAAAAGAGAATTTGCACAAGGTAATGAATCCAAATTCAAAGCCAGGGACAAAGACAAGGAAAGGTGGAAGCAATTACGGCCAGCAAGGAAAGCTCACTGGAAGAGCTTGGCTGTATGTTGGGGTGCACTATGTGCTGGAAGAGAGATAGACCCTGAGGGCCGGAGAGAGAGCCTCTTTCTCAGACCCAGGGGTGATCCTGCGAGTGCATCCAGGTCACCGAGGATGGGCTGAGAGAGGATTGTGAGTTTCTGGACAGTGCCGGACCTATGAGATGTGATAATTGTAGTTTGTGACCTTACAGGTATTGTTTACTTGTTCCCATAATAGGCAATGTCTGTGCACTATCCCAGGTGATTGGGGGACACTGAGGTGAACATCTTTCCTGTTTATGTGATGCCATATCCTGCTGGGTGCTGGTATTTAGGGAATATTTTCCTGCGCAATAAACGCCTTGCACTTCTCCATCTTGTGTGCGGAGTCATGCCCTTGCGTGAATACTGCAGCTGTACACAGCAGAATATTTAAATCTGAGCAGTTTGGCTCAGTGAACACTTGGGTGGTTGAACTCCAAAGGGTTATTGGATCTGCTGAGAGGTTTGGGTGCAGTCACTGTGTGTGCATCTCCTCTTGCTCTCATCACCAACGCCGTGAAGCACAAACAATTCCACCCATGACAAAAGAGAAATACCTGCCCCAAGATTTGGGGTGTCTCTACAAATAACTGCTTGGAATGCGTCCATTCCGCTTTTTGCAGCCTCCCAGTGGGAATCCCAGAAAGCCAACCATGGGATGTGCCCTCTAACCAAACCAGCTGTCCTAGATGGCTGCTCAGCATCCCTGGCCAGTGGGAATCCCCAGAGTTGCCAAATGTGGGATAGATTGGAGAACGTTGTGCCAACTTGAGGCAAAACATCAGGATATTGGTGATATTGGATTATTCCACAGGGGAGCACAAGCACGACATAGGAGGATCAGTCCAGACTCAAGGCTGGTCATATTCCCACTAAAACAAGTGGGAAAAGTGCAGGCAAAATATTTGCCCCCACTAAATCGCTGTTTGTCCACATTGCCCTCACTCTTCTCTTTTAAAAATGCTTTAAAGAGCTTATTTCTACACCCTCCAGATCCTTAAAGTCTAACCAAAGACACCAGTATTTAAATACTATAAAAATAAGAAATATTTGCCATGATTAAGCTACAGGTGTAGCAAATAATAACCTTGCAAATGTAGCAGGGAGAAAAAGTCAGCCAAACATTGCAAAGTATTTTCTTCATGGTTTGTAATAATCCTTCCAGAAGCTCAAAATGTTTGCTTACCAAATATTCATTAGCTAATATTTGTACAGTGCCTTGGAAATGAAAAGCACTAAATATGTGCTAATTAGAATTATAATTACTTATTATTATCAAGCTCTTTCTTCCCTTTGTTCCGTGTGACTGTGTCTAGGAGGAGGCACCGAGGTTGCTCCCCTGGAAGCATCTTGCCCTCTTACAGGATGGAATTAACAGCATTTGTGTCCTGGGGAAAAGGAAAGAGGAATAACCAGGACAGGCTTGCAGAGGGATGGGAAAGGGAGCGAAGATTTGGAGTGTCTCAGCTTCACTGGGACTTTTTTGCTATATTTACGTTTCCAAGCCTTATTCAATGCTATGTATGTATATACACACATATGTTATGCTCTGGCTGGAAAACAGGAATTAGGATTGATGCCTTGCTTTCCCAGGGATAAATGATGGCATTTTAAAGGCTGTTAAGGAGCCTGTTCCCACCTGACCCCACCAGGGAAGATGCAGTGAGACGTGCAGGGGCTGAACCTTTGAACCTCCTCCTCATCACCAGCCCTGCTCGATGCAGCTGTTTCTCCAGGCCTTAATTCTTTGACAGTTCCCTATTTTCCCAAGCGATTCCATGTTTTGATCCTTCTTTGGCAGTTCCCTATTTTCCCGAGTGATCCCACATTTTGCTCCCTCTATTTAAAATTAAACTTTCTCCATTGCCCAGCAGCTCCATTCGGGCTGCTCCCAGCACTCCCCCGCTGCTTCCTTCCCTCCGCGGGGATTTCGCTGCTGTGTGCTTTCCACCGGCTTTTCCTGGCACCAGCTTAATGAGCCAAACCTCGTATTTTTAATTTATATACTCATATCCAACTAAAGAAAGACGGTGCTGGAAAACAAAGCTTTTTGCAGGACGGGGAGAGGTCAGGGAGCTTTTCCCATGCTCCAGGCAAGCCCTGAAAGCCTTGGGAGGAGATTTCCCTTCCTGAACTCAGGTACAGCCAGTGTCACTCATTTCACTGCTGGAACGTGGGAATTCCGGCAGGAGGAGGGGGTTCTCTGGGTTTTCCTTCTCTGTAAAGGACATTAAAAGATCTGCTCTGTGCACACACCTGGGGAGCACTTTCTGTCTTGTCTGGCATGGAGCGACAGGAGAGCAACACTTCCTACAAATAACTTCCAAAAGGAGCTGCTAATTATTAACACAGAGAATTCCAAAAGAGAAGGAAGACAGCGTTTCCCAGCGAGGACTTTAAACGAGAGTGCCATTAAGGCAGTCAGCCCGCAAAGCACACAGTGAGTTGTAAGGAAACCTTTCCATTTGTTCATTCTCTGCTGAGAATTCTCGGCTCTTTTTTGGGTGTGTCTCCCCAGACGATGGTCCAGCAGCACCCAGGGGAGCCAGAAGGATGCTGCCAGATTCTGGTGAGCTGGCAGTATGTGGGGAGGGGATTTGGATGTTCTGGGAGCCAGCAGAGCAGGCAAATGTGGGATTAAAATTGTGATCAGTGTAAAGACGAGAAGTTGAGACCAGTGGAGAACCTTCAAACCTTCCCTGCACCAGGATCCTGCTGGTGGCTTTGGGGTCAGGGGCACTCTAGACCAAAAGAACAAAGCCAACGTCGCTCTAGACCAAGGGCAATTGGCTGAACATGATCTTGGAGCTCTTTTCCCACCTAAATAAATCTCTGATACCAGAAGTGACGCAGCGCTTGGGCGAGCACCACAAATCCGGGATGAGACCATGAAGCAAAAGTAGCTTATCTAAAAGAGGTTATTGAAAATCTCAACGTTTCTAATTCTAAACTGCCTTCTTGAAAACTCCAAAACTGCTCAGAAAATCGTTACCCACAATTATGTTTTATAGAAACTCAGCAAACATATTTGAATTAAAAAAAAAAAAAGTGGATATTTGCTGTCTAATCAACATCTCATTCCCAGTATTTTACAATGTTAAATATTTGAATTGTGTGTTTCTCATTATTATTTGTTAAATATTTGAATTAAGTGTGTTTTTCTTTACTATTTGTATCTTTTCAATGAAAACAGTGATCGAGATTAGTTTTAAGCACAATCCTACTTTTAAAGTCAAGTGTTAAGTCATGGTGGCATCACCGTGAGGGATTTAACATCCACAAGACCTGCAGAGGTAAAAATCTATTTATGAACTTGAGATTGAGGAGAAAATAAAGAAAGACATTGTGGGAAAAATAAACTAAACACGCACAGGCTGACATTACAGGAAATTAAATAATAGGAGTGCCTGGAATTTTGATAATCTGGGGTGTTTTACCCTGGCTTTCCAGCCGAGGTAGAATTTCCAAATGAGGAAATAGGAACTGGCTTTATGTCCTCTGTACTCGAAAGGTTTAAACACTCTATTTACAAGACACTTGTTATTACTCTATTTTCCCGTAGGTGGATGGATACTGACTGTCTTGCAGCAAAAAAGGTCCCTGCTGGCTGCTGGGTTTTGTCATGTTTGGAGTGACGAAATATCTTTCTATTTTCTGGTGTTCTTGGGAGACCTCGCTGAATGAAAAAAAAGCTTTCGCCCCTTACAAAGTGATTTCTCTTATTAATATTTCACCAGGCGGGTCAGAGGATTATGAACCTCCTCTCACCGTAGTATTGAACAAATATTTTAAGAAGCGTGGTGGTTTTGCCAAACAGAACATAAACTGATGGATGGCTTAATCTGAGCCCAGCTGGGGCAAGGGAGGAAAACAGAATCACACTGGGGTGGCTGGGAATGATGTAACAGGGAGCTGGAGAAACCTGGAAAAGCCAGAGGGACTCTTTCCTTTTAGATAAATACGATGTAAAGGAAGGAGAAAACCTTTAAATGTTAGCCCTAAAACCTCAAAGTCTTTCTTGGCAACCGCTGAGGAGTCCTGTTCAGAACAAACGAGGCATGAAAGTATGGAGTGAATGTCAACTCTGCTGTTTGTTTCCTTGAGAGCTCAGATGTTTCTCTTTTTTATCATCTTCAGCAGCTGGATGATGTTTTCCATGTGGGTAGGGGAGTCCAAAGAAGCAAATCCAAGGGTTTCTGTCATTCCCAAGACAGTTTTTGTTGGCAAAGGACGTGCCAACCTTCTGTCAGAGGCTTCGCTCTGTGCTTTTTGACCCGGAAGTGGCAATAATTAAAGGGAAAAGGTCTTGGGAGAAAAAATCTTAAAGGGAGACTTAGAACAGGTAAGAGACACACAAGAAAGAAAAGTGAAAACAAAAAATGAGGCTTTTTTTTTTGGTCTTGTAATGCATAACAGAGAAGCAGCAAGGAAATACAGCAGGGATATTGCCAGAGGAATTGAATATAAATTTAAAAAAGGAAGCTTTGTTACTGGTGGAACTTTACCTGGAGTGGGTTTTGAATTGGTCATCCCAGAATTTCTTGTGGATAATACAACACCCTTTGAAAAAGAACAGTTTTAGCAGAGAAATGTTAAATCAGAGATCCTGGTGACGAAGGAAAGGCTAAGAAAATTAATTTGATCCTCACTGCCAGTAAGAAAAAAGAAGAGTCCATAATAACTTAATTAAGTGGTTATAAATAAATGATGAGGAAAGCGTACATGATCAGTCCTCACGTTCTGATCACACTGGCCCCAAAACTCCAGTGGGAAAAGTGCCTTCCATCCAGGCACCTGAAGTGCAAGGAGAATATAAAAAATTCAGAGCAACTGGGTTGAAAGCATCTGTCTTTCTGCATGGGCCTTTTACGGTTGTCACAATTCTCTGTGTTTCCTTCCAAAACTAAAACCCCTTTGTAACAGAGCTTTTTCCCTAACTCTCATGGTGAGGGCCAAATTTGTCTTGTATGAAAATCAGGATTCTGATATCTGATTCAAGGGAAGTAAGAAGATTCCGAGATCTTTGAAGAGCAGGTTGAAATATTACCGATTATTTGAACTTGTGGGGTATTTTGGTGCGACGTCATACCTGAACCAGGCAAGTAGACCGTAAAGAGTTGAGTTTAGGGGGAAAAAATCCTCATGAAACCCTCTGAAAAGTTTTGCAGGTAGGAATGACAGTCACAACCGTGTTGGGAAGTGGTCACTTTGCTATCACATCATATGCTCGAGTCCCCGAACTCTCGTTCGGGTGCCGGAGCAGGAGAGAGGCTCCAGGAGCTCATCCACAGCACAGCCCTGGCCCTGCCCTGATTTCACCTCAGCTCCAGCAGCTTTTCCCAGTCCAGCCTTTCAAGGAATGCTTTCCTCATGGAAACCACACTCTCCTCTCATTGAGGCCCCAGATTTGATGGGCATGGGCTGAGGGGGCATGGCTGTCCTGCGGTGGGAATCACAGCCAGAGGAGGGAGGGTGAGCAAGGTCAGCACAGGGCATCCCCCACTCAAAGAGTGGGAAAAAAAAGGAACCAACCCTGCCCCTCCTCCCTGCCGGAGAGGCTCGGGATCCCTGCATCCCGAGCAGTCATTATCCCTGGCACAGGGCACTTTCTGTCCCGCTCACGCCGGAGTTCAAAGGCTCAGCTGTAAAACCAGGAGCCAGCACTGAAGTGGAGCAGATTAGAGAGTGGGAGCTGTGCAGGAACAGTTTCATCTGTGCTTTAAATGGAAAGTTAAAGATTCCCAGCCACCGGCTTCACTCAAAAAGCAATTATTGGAAGTGCACCACCTCCCCTGGCTGCTCCCCAGCTGACCAGTCCAAGGATACTGAGCCTTAGGATAAGGAATTACACGCTCGCTTTGGAAGAGATGAAATAACCTCCCATGCAGCCACTTCTGTGCCTTGAAAAGTGTTAGTTAACAATTAAAAGAAGCCCATGTCTCCTGATTTTCTCTATTTCTACAGGATTAAAATGGTAGCTTGGGGACTCCACGGAAAATTCCGTTCAGTTGGTCCTTGGCAAAAATAAGGTAAAAAGAAACACCATTAATTGATTAAATTTAATCTAAAATTCATGCAGAAAGTTGATTTGTTCACTAGATGAGGTCCTATTTCTGAAACCTCCAGTAAAAATGAATAACTGCAGCTCAGCTCATCTTTATTTCATTGAGCTCTGCCTGGACTCTCTCACTGCACTACTTTTACTTGTATGGACTAGTCCTCATCACTGCACGTCAGTTCTCAACAAAATTTTGATTTTCTGAGGTAAATTGTGCTTTCCTGACCTGGCAGCTGACCTTTGTGAGCTTCCAGCCACACCTCTGGAAACCATTTAGTGGTGCTTTCACCCTTAGGGGAAAAGTCAGCAGCAAGGAGGTCACTTGCCTTTTGGTTTGAGAATCAGAAAGTCGTAGAATAGTTTTAAATTTTAAAGTACCACCTTTATCACTGTCTCTCAGAGGAATTTTTGGACGAGGGTGTATTTGAGGTCACAGAAACATGGTTTTTGGAGACTTCTGAGTTCTTATAGCAGTGATTATTTGGACTTTTTGTTATGGTTGCCATATATGAAGCCCACAGGTGCTAAAGCTGAGTTTAGCTGGCCTTTTAAGAAAATAATTAAAAAACAGTCCTATAAAAATGATCGGGAATCTGCTCCATCCATTCAGAAATGTGCTGCTTGGAGTGGGGATTTTTGCTGGGTTTTGGGGTTTTTAATTTTTGGTTGGTTTTGAAATTTTTTTTTACAGTTTAAGACTCAAAACCATTAATCCAAGTCTGACTCTTTACGCAATGCACTAAACTGAGCTGGCAGACCAAGACAGCATCGCTTTTAATCAAAAAGAAAAAGGCAGAGCTCACAGGACTCCAGTGTTGCTTACCCAACTCATTCCTCTCTGTTTGGGTCAATTTTTTTTCCCCCTTTGATTGCCCAACATGACTTGAAAGCAAATCCATCGACTTCAACGTCTTGGGCTGCATTGGGGTGAGGATCTCCTGCAGCTGAAGCCAGATTCCCATTTTCCACAGGCTATTTCTTCCAAAACCCCCGCCCTGCCCTCGTTTCCCCTGGAGCTGCCCAGTCTCTCCCTCTCAGCTCTAAATCTTCTGCCAGACAAGAGCAGCAACGACAGAGGCTGGAGTTGGGATCAGGGTATTTTGTCTTGAGCAGAACAAAATGTGTTGAGATGGGCTTTTCCTTTTGGCTGCCCAGCAGATCCCATTCATTTTGCTTTTGGAGAGGTGCTCTGTAAAGACTGAAAAAGTAATTTAAGGCTCCTGAGACTTTTCTTTTGTGTGCTGTTGGAAAGGGAAAGTATTGACTTGTGCAAACAAAGAGGGAATGAGCTACGTGCTGCTCCCCTCACAACCCTGCCCCTCTCTCCTGCTGGATATCACCCTGTTATCTTTGTCTCCATCTGCTCAATTGTCTCTATTTGGGTGTTCTCATGTTTAATCTCGAAACTGAAAAATAAATGGCGAAACAGTGTAAATTCCAGGGGAATTAATGCTGCTTCCAGGTTTCCTCTCCTTCTTTCCAAGTGTTACCGACTGACTTAACTACAACTCTGTTCGTATTTAAGTGCCACGGAAGGTTTGTTTTAGCCCAGGTCCCCTTGTCTCCATCTTTTTGATGGGCAACTCCTACAAATGCTCCCATGAAATGGTTATTTTGTGCTTTTCCGCTGGAAGGACTCACAGCAAGTTTGGAGCTGAAAAAAGGCGCCGAAAAAAGAAAGCTCTGATGTGGCAGGATTGCCTTCCATGGGGCTCCTGGCAAGCAGACCTGGTATTATTTCTTCACTGTGAGTCCTAAATACCGGCGTAAATAGGAATATTTGTATGGATTCACAGTCAGAACAAAGAGCAAATGAATTAAAAATGGGCTGCTGCCAAGATACCCAAATTGGAGCCCAACCCAGGGCAGTACACGTGGAGAGGAAGGGAATCCAGTTCACTAAAGCTCACAGATCTTGGATATAAAATTCACTGGGTATCGCCTCACCTGTGTTCAAAATGATATCCAAAGTATTTTTGAAAGGGAAGCCGATTTCCTTAATTTGATATAAATATCAGACCACAGATTACATCTCTATTTCAGAGATTTTTCACTGAGCCATTGCTGTAATTTCTGATCTGGTAATATACAAATGAAATATACAGATACCAAAAATGCTAAATTATCAAGACCTATTAAATGTTTGTGACAATGATAATGTGAACTGAAATTATATATTTGTCCAGCAGGTTGTGACATAAATGAACAAATTATATGTAAGTGCTGCAATCACATTTAGCCCTTGATAAACACTGATCTGACAATTTTCTTATCTATTTTCCCCTGAGGTTTAACAAGAAAATGAGTGGGTTTTTGTTTGACTTGCCCTTATCTGAAAGGTGGTGGCAGGTAGGGCTGTAAACAAAAAACGGTTTTCCACCACATTCCCACCCCTTTGGTGGCTGCATTTCGGGGATGGCCAAGATTCCCAGAAAATAATAAATAATATCTCGCAATTCCATGGAGCTCCTCCAATGCCCGTTACAATTAGCACAGAAGCATTATTATCCCCATTTAATCCATGTGGGAACCCAGACCAAAAAGCTCAGATCTTTCCATATGAACTAATTAGTCTGAATGAATAATTTTGTGCAGGAATTTATAGATATTCACACGCAGATATATAATTGCTATAAATATTTTGGTTTGAATGTCTCATATTGGTTTTGCACAATGCCGAATCCAGTTTTCCCAGGGAAACCCTGCCTTTTATTTGCTTTTTTTTTGGTTCTTCTGGGTCAAAGGCAACTAATCATGAACTGAAGAAATCAGTTCAACCTCAAGGCCCTCCAGTATCCAATAGTATTTCCAAGATGCTTTTTCCTTTCCACTTCCTGCCATGGGTGAATTGGGTTATCAGACATGCCTCGAATGCTTAATTTCAGGATGCAGGTGTTTCTTTTTAGGTGCTCACTTATTAATATTACCACTCTGAAGATGAAAGTGAGACATTAAATATTTTCCTTTTCTTTTTTTTCTTGTCTCGTTTCCCAAGAGTTCGTCCTGCTTGGGAGGTGCCTGATTCACAGTAAGTCACAGCCCCCCTGCTTGAAAGGGACACACTCAGGGAAGAGGAACAAAGGATTACGAGTAAAGAAGGTGTATAAAACCCAGTTCCTTTTATTTTAATTAATTGGCATAAAATTTATGTAGAGTTTAAAGATCGAAGCAATGTAATGTGCCAGAATTAATAGATGCAATCACATAATTACTGCCTCTTAATGAATATTAGAATATCAAATATTCAGGCCTCGAAGTTCACTTTATTTCTTTCATCCTCTGGTAACATTTTAGTTTTGGCTGTGTGTAAGCTCAGCGAAATGCAGTGAGGCACAGCGAGCTGGGAGGTAGATTTGTGATATCACCCTGGGCCCAGCTGAAATCTGAGCAAGCTTAGGGGAGAATTTAGGAGCTGCAGGAATTTGTTCTCCTGTCTGCAGAGATTCCAGCCCTACTTTTTACGACAGAGCAAACGTTTGCCTCGGCTCCTCAACCACCAAGATATTGCAAATGCAGGCCTCCATCCCCAATCACCTGGAAAAACAATATATATATATAAATATATATATCTTGGGCCTGCTTTAGCCGCTGCCCCAGGGCTCAGTACAATTTTTCTGGCGATTTGTCAAAATCCTCACCCTCTGCCTCGTTAAGGCTCTAATTAATCCTCCTTGCCAGTCCAAAAAAATCTTTACATAACTGGTTTTCAACCCTCAACTCTATATACAAAAGGCCCCATAATGATTTTGCACAGCTCAATATTGGAATTTCCTAAGATCATGGAACTAAGAATTGTTTGCAGGAAAAATATAATGTTTATTCTCTCGGTGTAACTGCACCATTGTTTCCTCCACTATGGATTTGCATTAGTACTTAACGGTTTTATGTATTTAAATTGCTTAAACAGAGCAGATCTATGGTTACTGACTCCTGGGTAAGCAGCGTCGAGGTTTTGTTAACTTATAATTATCAAATTAGTTTTACCCATTTTTTTCAGTCAATTTACCACTGAAGAATTCATGAATAATAGAAGAAGAACAGGAATAGGCTCAGGTTCTCCTTGAATTTTGTTCTTCAGGTTCTCCTTGAATTTTCAACCACTGGATTGCAGAGAACAGTGGTGCAAATAGGAACCAAAATCACAGAGTTACAGAATATCTTGATATTCTGTGATAATTCTCCTTTTCCCACCTTCCACCTATCTTTTATTCCTTCTCTTTGACTCAACAAAGAAAAGAAAGAAGAGGAAAAGGAATAAAACATAGCAGAAGCTGGGAAGAGAGGAAGAAACCCAAAATTTAGTGCTGTCCTGGCTAAAATGGGCATGGCAATAAAAAAATATCGATGTATCCATTCTTGGCCTTTCACTTGGTCGTGTTACACTTACAAAAGTCAGACTTGTGAGGGCTGAAATATCAAGGGGGTCACATTCAGAGAATTCCTTCTCTGGCTCAAAGTCTGTCACAGAATTTTGGCCATCACTCATGCCCTGCTGGATGCACAGTCAGCTTGGACAGTGGGATTCCAAAAATCGGATATCTAGGAATAATTAGAACCATGCCTTGGCTACTTGGGATAAAAAATAACTGTCCAAGGAATCACAGCATTTATATTCCAACTCCTCAGTGAAAGGGCTGGGATCTGTGGGGTGTCCAAAAACACCTGCATGTTTTTCCCGATTTTCCTGTTACCTGGTTGATCCCCCAAGTAAATGCAATCAGCGCATCTGATCCTGGAGAATTTGCCAGGGATCTCCCATTGCATGCAGAGAAATGATGATTTCTAGCACACAGGATGTTTGCTCTCTGACTGTCAGACGTTCCTGGGAGAGATGCTGGCCTGGAACACTCAGTGGATGAGGTCAGTTGGGGAGTGTCACCACAAACCCTCTTTCCTTCAGCCCTTCTGAACACCTGAGCTTTTCTTCTGACATTCCCCGGGACCATTTCAGTCCCACCATCCCCCAAAGGGGCATCAGATCAGGGATAATTCCAGTTAATTAGCACGAGGAAAATGCTGAAGAACTGGTCCTGGAGTTCCTACCAGTAACCCATAATCCCAGAATCCCTTACCCTTTGACAGACATCATGACATCCGTACTGTACTAATTCACTTTAAACCCCAAAGGAATGTGAGTGTTAGTGTTTGAAGAATGCTTAATTGCCCGTGGGTGAGGTTTGGCAAGACTGGCAGTTCAATTCTGGGACAGAAGAACAACGTTGTCATCCTCCCCTTTTTTAGGGTGTGAAACATTCAGAGTTATGCTGATTCTTTCTGTAAATGATCACAACGATTGTCTCCCGTGACAACAAGACATGATTGATCTGGAAGAATGACTGTGTAGATGAAAAAAGGTGCAGAAGAGAAAAAAAGGGATTGAAATTACCAATATTGTGTTCTGTGGGTGCTAAACAATTGCTTCCCGTGGAGAGAAACCCACCAGGCATTAAAACCACGGGGTAATTTTGGTTGAAAGGGGCCTCAGAGTCACCTGGTCCATGGCCAGCACCCAGGGAAGGACCAGCACTGACTGCAGCTCGAGTTTGGGCTGGATTCTGATCATCTTCAGCTGCAGAATATCCCCATCCCCTCAAGGCAGCCTGTCCGAGTGTCCAACACCCTCACTGTAAAGGTTGTTTCCCCCCTAATATTTAACAAGAATTTCCCTGTGGCCTTTTTTGGCTCCCCTGTGGGTCTGTGGCTCTGAGAAAGAAATCTGCCCTTGTCCTCTCTGGTGTCACCCATCAGGCAGCAGCTGCTGGGCCGAACCTCCCCTGTCTTCTGCAATAAACTCAGATTCCCGCCTGCTGTGAAACTGGGGTGCTCAGGAGCTGCCACCGAGGACAGGTGCAAAAATGACCACCCAAAAATGACCACTGGCTGCTTCTACAGAGCCTGCACCTGGCCAGGTTTTCTTTTAAAAGGGATGGAAAAGAGGAACAGCCCATGGAAAAGAGATTTCTCCAAATACTGAGTATTTGGGAAATCAGAATGCTGTAAGGAAAAGGGGAAAAAGAGGAAAGAAATATAAGAAACACCCTTTTCTACTTCCAGAAACTTTTAATTCTCGCTGACATTTTTGATTACTATCGCAACTTTTCTTATCTGAACTTTGTACCCTTCAAACATTCGATAAACCGAGTTTAGCAATTTTCTTTCAGCGAGAGGGAGGTTGTGTCATAACACAATGTTATATAACGATTAAAACCTGCGGAAAAAAAAATACATGGAAACTGGAAAGAGCCCAGCTTTCAGCTGCATCCTTGGAGCTTATCTATAACAAACACAGAGCTGTAATAAAAATGAACTGGATGGGGATGCATGAGTAAGCTCTTCAGATGTAACAAACTGACTTGTGAAAAAAGGAAAATACACTGGTGCTCAGGCAAAAACAGGGCTTTCTTCCCCTCACAACTTCAGTGCTTGGTGCAGGAGATGGAAAGCTACTGACACAAATGTATTCCCAGCATTGTAATTTAAATAACACATCTGCACTGCAAGGCTGTATCTCCATAGACATAACCAGCACCAGTGCTTTGCTGATATCAGTCACAGGCAATGAAAAGCACTGGGCTGAAAGCATCATTTATTTTCTTTAAAACTGAACAATGAGGGGCTGTTTATGCTGTAAGAACTATGGAAGAGATGTCTTGGGAGCGAAAGTTGCCTGTGAGCAAAATTCTCATTGAAGCCGAGAGCGGATTGCTTGGATGGGAAGAACATTTGTGCTTCGGTGCTGCCTGGGTCTCTCTGCCTGGTCCCCTCTCCTGGAAGGGCTGGGCGCTCCTGCCCCGAGGAAAGCGTGTCCTCTCTGCCCCGTCCTGCTCTCACAGCTCACCTCCTGTGCAACGCGTGAGTTTGGTGACTTCTGCAGTCGTTGTAAACGGATATTGTGATTTTCCTATCTGCCGCTGTCATTTTCCCCTTTTCCTATCTATTTTTGAAGCTTTTCAGTCTTGCTTTGTTTCCCTTAATTGCACGGCATGCTGAGCTTGCAGTTAATAGCCAGGAGTGCCCAGAGCATCTGACTGGGGAGTCTTACCAAACAAATAAATACAAAATTAAATGCAGAAACAATGACCTGTAGTAAATATATTTTTTTCTTATGCATGTGGTTGTGGAGGCAGAAGGACCAGAGTTGTTTGCACATCTGAGCTTAATTTAAAAATGCTGCCACATTCCTTTGACTCTTCTAGAAGATGGATACGAAAGGATCTGAGAGGGAAATGGGAAGCACAAGGCAGAGTGTTAAACCTGATCTTCCCAGATACTCCAAAGCATTTGTGCAGCGACGATTTGTACTCAGAAGTTCTGTTTTCAGATGTAACCTTTTAACCATTTTTTTGTGGACTTCAATAGCAAATCACTCTCAAGAATGCTTTTATCCATTAATTTGGATTAGAACAGCTCCTGCTAGAGCAGAAGTGTTGCTATATTTTCCCTGGTTGTTTTTATTCAGCTTTCCCACTGCTGCACTGAGCAGGTAGGAGAAAGAAAAGGACTCGCTGTCCCTCCTGAGCCCAACAGAATTATCCCCAGGGACTTAGGAGTGGATGGCACAAATGGAATGTGAGTTGCTTTAGAAACTTTTAGGCAGAATAAACCCCTTCCTAATCCCCTCTTCTTGTGCATATTCCACCCCACAGACTCTTGAGGAAAGTGGCAGGACCCCAGTCCGATAAGAGGTGATTTTATCTCTCACCCCTGTGCCAGAGCAGTGCTGACAAGGAACAAGCCAGAACAGACCCCGCACTAATCAGGGGCGTGGAGAAGGTTTGTGTGCTCTTGCTTGCCAGAAAGAAGATGAGAGCAAGCAGAAGGCAGCCTGGCAGCCTGCTCAGATCACACCAGGGCTGAGCAAGGCTGCTCAGGGAGACTCAGACCTCCTCTTCCCTGCGCCTGGGTGGGCTCAGACGGAGCCCCTTTGATCTCAGCCCTTTCAGTAAGGTGCAGATGCTCAGGTGTGTTCCAGTTTCCCTATCCCTATATCTGTGAATGAGCATGATGTTCTTTATAGGACTTCCCTTTCTTGCAGAAGTAAAAATAAGGAAACAAATGCCTGTGAGCAGCAGCCTGAAGAACAGAGTATTTTCTGAACCCTTCTGCTGATGAGTGGAAGCCTGTGCTGACTCGTGGGGCATTTGCTTTCACTGTGGAGAAAGGGCAGCCTGCAAACAGATCCCACTGCCCTACATTTACAACATCAGCAGATCCTAAGGTCCCCTGTGATTGCCTTCCAAATATTCCCCCCTTTCTTTGGAGGCATCTCCCAATTCCTTCCTCCACATTCCCCACACACACTCCACCTTGTTTCTTAGAGGAAAAACACTCCTGGAAAAGAGAGAGTGGTTAAATGGTTCCAATTCCTGCCCTCGAATATTGGCAGGGAGTAGAAGAGGCAGCGCCATTGCTTGGTGGTGTCTGAGGTGGCATCAGGACACCAGGCTGACCCTGATGCCAGAGGGACAGTCACAGGAGCTCACCAGCACTGAGGAGCTGCCAGGAGAGAGAGGCGAAGGAAGATAACAACGAAGAACAGGAATGATGAGCAAAGGTTAAGGGAAAGGTGAGATAAAGACATTCAGCGGTGGGAGGAAGTGACCCCGGAGTTTCAGACCGAGCCGGGCAGGGAGTGTGGGAGAAATGGTTGGAACCGTGCGGGAGCACGAGGTGGGGAATGGAAACTGTGGTGAGAGGAAGCCATTAAGCAGGCAACTCAACTACCTCCAGCATTTGTTTATCTATCTCTATTACTGTTTGCCTTGTTTATTAGGATTATAAACTCAAGAGGCCAGGCCAGCTCTGGAGTGACTGCACTGTATTTCTCCCAACACAAGCTCAGTTCCTGATTACAGTGCTCCTCTGGGGTGCTACTCTAGGCAAATAATATAATAAATAATGGAAATGGACCCAGGAGGAAACTTAGATGTTAACTGTGTAGGAACAGGAAACCTGAGGCTTCATTGCTGTATAAATTTAATGTTGGGTTTAAAGCTCCTGCTGTTTGACGGGTGGGGTTTTAGAAACCTGAGCAGGAATCCGCTTTTCAAATGAAAGGCACTGAGATTCCATCCTGCATTAGCACCAGCTCTGTCTCTTCAAATGCTTCCTGCTGGTTCTCCTAGAGCACAGGAAGCAATGTTCTGGTGATTAAGCAGCAGTATCATTATAAAAGCCAAATGAATAATCATTGTGTTAATGAACTTTATCTTAGAAAAGATTAGAGTTTTTTTAATGTTAAGCCTCTTTCTGTATGAAAGAGGAAATGCACTCTCATTTCATTTAATCAACCCTGAGATGCTCATGATCTATACAATTTAATTTTCTGTCTGCATGGATTCTTCCACATCTGCATCTCCAGTTGCTTAAATGTTGGTGTCAAATCGTGTTAATACATCAGAGATGATGCACTTCCCTGCGTGCACAGAGAGGTTTGGCTCTGCGTAACAGGTTACTATTGCAGAATAATCTCCCTGGGAGGGATTTCCAGAGGTCAGAGATTCCCAGGCCACTGCTTTGTGGAAAGCTGGTAAGTAATTGTGGTGAAAACCAAGAAAAAATGGGATATCAAACAATGTAAGGTGAAAAGCACTTTATGAGGGAAAGGATTGAGAAAGCTAAGGGTTGGAACCACAAAAATATGGAGGGAAAATGATGAGTTGATGAGATCCTGCCCTCAGTTTGGGGGAGTCACCATCAATTCTTTCCTTTGCCTGGGAAGAGCTAAACCTCATTCCTCAGGGGATCAGCTCCCAGGACAGCCTGCTCTGCAAGGCGTTTTGGGGTGGGGTATTCAGCTCTCGGCTCTATTTGTGCATGTCTGGCATCCTCTTTAAGAAGGAAAAGGAAGATGTGAGTGACAGAGGAGAGGTGTTGCAGCAATAAGAAACGATGGGTTGTGCTCAGAACCTACCAACCGCGGTTTTCAGCTCATTTCTGTGAAATTCCTATTCAAATCATGTACTCAGGTCCTAGGAAAATCCTGATCCGTGAGGGAGAGTAACATGAGGGACCAAAAGAAAAGAAAGTCCTTCCCTGGAGCATGCTGTGGCTGGATGTGTGTGGGAAGCCAAGCCTGACCACACCTTACTGAGAATCACAGGGTGTGGGAAGGAGAGAAAGAAAAGACATTTTACAGGTATGCAGTGCCTGGGGCACGTTCCAAAAGTGAAAAGCACAAGGTGGTGGACTGGTCTAAGGAACAGAAGAACCCAGCAAATGTCTGTCCTTCACTTCTTGCCAGGAAAAAAGAACCCAAAGAACTTCACCACAACACAAACACCTCAGATTCCAAAGCGGCTTTGATACAAGAAAATAGCTGCAGTTGGAAATTTGATATTCATTTAAACTAATGGGTAGAAATCAAACCAACACCCACAGCCACCAGAAAACACCTTGTGCCAAGCGGTGTGTAAATACAATTCCTCTCTGGTCATGATGGTGCCTCTATTAGAAATAAACAGGTATACGAGATTCTTTAGGTCGGGGGAACATCTGTGCACCATTTTGGGTCCTCGGAAAGGTGAGTTCATCAGGGAGCAGCTCTGACACCAGAGCAAAAGGAGCAGCACACAAAGCATTTCCTTCCGCACTTTCCCTCAGGTGCCCAACTCGTACCCGCTGCCTCTCGCCTTCGTGCTCGCGAAGCGGCGAGAGATGAGCGTTGAGCTGCCTTTCATCAGCAAATGCTGTCTGGTGATCAGCGCAGCCACAGCCTCCTGTTGCCACAGCTTTGCCACCCTATAACTTAATGAACACCACGCCGAGCAAAGGTCACCCGGCAGCGCCGGAGCGGCCGCGCGGCCCCGACCCCGCGGAAGCGCTCTGGGATCGGCTCGCGGTGGGTTTGGGAACGGGAGAACATATGCTACAGAGAGACAGCCAGACACCAACACATGCTGAGGCGTCCAGAGGGAAACATTCGGATAATTACAAGCTTTTGGTGGATTAATCAGCCTGCAGAAATGTTGGAGTGGTGTTAAGCACCCAAACACCCACCCAGCTCCCGCCGAGATCCACGGCAAGTCCTTGCCCCCCAAATCACCCCTGGCAAAGCTCTGGTTGCCTTTTGGACCAACAGAAGGGTGTCCATGGATGCTTTAAGAGGAGACCAGATCCATTTGTCCATGTCTCCACCTCCCCCTAGAGCTGCACCACAGTGTTATTTTTGGCATGCCCTCCACGAAAAGAGGCGGCATATGGAGCTGCCGCCTTGGCACCGTGGCAAATATTGATCCCTGCTGTGACAAAATGTGACAAAGAGTTTGCAAATGACAGCACAGGCTGGCAGGAACCTTTTTTGTGTTCTTGGGACAGGGAAGCATCACCATTGCAGCTGGAGAATTTGATTTTTTTGCTCTAGTTGCGGTAAAGCCATCAAGCAGATGATTATTAGGGAGAGTGAAGGTGTTCAAAATAGAGTCTGGCTTAAAGAATGCCTTTGGAACAAGAAAGTAAGACAAGCTGATTTGAAAGGCTTAGATGATTTCTTTTGGAGTACTTCCAAAATGAAGGATGATGTGTGGAAGGAGACAGAAGAGTTTCGCTCCTGTTTTCAAAGTGCTATGTTTGAACTTTTACACTGTGAGCAATATTTTCTTCTTGAAGTGCTTGTGGGTTTTTTAATAAAATACTGTCACAAAAAAAAAATTAAGAGAAAAATTTCTATTAGAATTCAATCTGACACCCCCACTCCCCACACAACTTCACTGTGAGAACTTGCTTTGAATTTCACTAAACTGATCTTTTTTCTGCCAATTTTTAGTTCATGCATGAATCTCCAAATTCAATACCTTCCATTGTACTGGAGAAAAATGGACCCAGTGTCACCATTTTAGGCAGAAACCCAAACTAAAATACAGATTTTATTTTTCCCCATCCTGCTGTTTTTGTCTCCCTTAACTCCTCGCTTCTCTTCTGTTTGTAAATCATAAATCTTGAAATCATAAAGAATAAAATGTACTAAGAGAAAATGAATTGGGTTGAAAGGCATGAAAGTTGTTCTTTAAGCACAGCTTTCTCTGAGTTCTAGGAAAAGTTATGTAGAAGAATCTGACAAACAAACAAAAAAAGCTTTCTATGTAGGCAGATGAGGTGAGCCAAAGGTAACAAAGTCAAAATATAAATGTGAAGAAACAGAGAGGAAAAGCAAAGAGAAATCTGCCATTTTATTTTTAAACACTACATTGAAATAGACGAGCAGAGTGGGAGAAGGTATTAACCCAGAAAAGAGAACAGATTGGGAGGAAACAAGGCAAGGGTAAATGCCATCTGTATTTGTGGTATTACCTACCCAAATAATAAAACTGGATGGAAGTTTGCAAGAGGAAAAAAAGACGTATTCAACTTCTTGAAATAATTTCTAGGTCTAGAGCAGGTGGTGTGAGGGAGAAAAGCTCTCCCTCTCCAAAAAACCCCCTCAAACCAAACCCAAAAACCAATTTGCACTTTGGTAATTACTTATTATTTATGTTTTTGAATTAACCAACAATTCCCAGTTCCTTTCTAACCACAGTACCTGATTTTCCCTCTCTTTTGTCTCTGTCCTTCGAGATCCACCCAAAGCTCCCCTCTGAGCACCTGATGCTGATGTAATTTATGGGCTGTTTATCTCTCCCCTTCCCTGTCATTAATAAAGGAGGGCCACCGCTTTTATTGCTGCGGTTCAAATAAATCAGCATCTTAATTGGAATTCAGGTGGGTCCTGCAAGACACAGGATGGAAAGGAGAAGCTCTCTCACACCTGGAGTAGGACTTTACAGCTGGGAGAGCAAAATCAGGAGAACATCAGTCTGGAGATTTGTCACGCTAAAACACACCCAACCACCTCACCTGGCTGCGATTCCCCGCATCCAGGCACTAAAGATTTGCAAGTTTTAGGAAGGAATTCCTCCCTGTGAGGGTGGGCAGGCCCTGGCACAGGGTGCCCAGAGCAGCTGTGGCTGCCCCTGGATCCCTGGCAGTGTCCAAGGCCAGGCTGGACGGGGCTTGGAGCAGCCTGGGACAGTGGGAGGTGTCCCTGCCCATGGCAGGGGTGGCACTGGATGGGCTTTAAGGTCCCTTCCACCCCAACCCAGTCTGGGATCCTCCCCAGTAGTGCCACAAAGTGAGAACAGACCACAGACATGAAATTTTACACAGTCAGTTTAGGGAGTCTGGGAGATATTTGTGCCTCAAGAAAATGTGTCTTTACATTCTTTTTAAATTTCCCCTTGGCTGTACCAAGCTGATCTGCTTTGGCCTTCTAAGCTGCATTTTCAGAGGAAGTCAGAGGCTGCACTGATGTCCCAACTCCTCAGCACCACCCCACGCTGGGACAAGGACACCCTGGAAGGAGCAGCTTTATTGGCGTGTGTGACTGGGATGCAGGGCACAGGGGGGGATTTGGGGAGTGCTGCCCTCACACACTCACTCCACCGTGCGTCATTCCCACCTTATTATTCAGTGCTCCTCTCCTCCTCCTCCCTCTCCCCTTTGACAGCTGCATTCCTGAATCGCTTCACGTAAAAAGCGTATTTAGAAGAAGAAATAATTATTGTATTAAACAAATTCCAACAAGCAGCAGTTAAAATGTACGGAGTCTGCAGCCTCTACTGGGCTGTTCTTCTCCAGAAATTTTTGTCAGGGAACAGAGATAAGAGAACAAATGAGCAAAACCAAAGGAAAAGTCTAGATATGGAAAAAATACCCCAAACTAATGCCACTCAGTTCAAATGAAGCCGAAGTTTCAGTCGTGACGGAGCCAAAAAATGTTTCACCCCATGGTTATAAAACATTTGAACCTCATCTCCCTTCCCCAAATTTTCCTCAAGCTCATCTAAAAAGCTTCTAAACAAACCAACACAAATATTAATCTCTTACACTGGTTCCATTCCTTTTTGCCAAAATCTAAGTTCATGCGCTGAGCCTGGAATATCTTTAGAGATGAAAATCAGCTTTAGCATTAGATTGGAACAATCGCCAGAAAACAATGATGCCAACTGCCAAAGCTGCCATTTATATTGTCCAGCACAAGCCGGGTGTTTAGAGAAGAGATTTAGGGAGCCAATACAATATTTAAAATTTTAAAACCAAACCCCTCCCCTCACACACAATAAAACACCAGCTGAGGTGGAGGTTGGGCTTGCACACCCCGCCCTGCACGGCCCGACACAGCCAAAGAGATGCTCCAAAGTTTTCTGCACGCACAGAGCTGAAATCCACCTGGGAAGGGCAGGTTGTGCCAGAGCAACTGGTATCGTGAGGGACAGCAGCCCAGAGGCTTCACACAGCTGAGGAGAGCCTGGGTAGTGACCGATGGCCTGCGGTCCCTCCATACCCTGGAGGAGCAGGAGAGCCACCAAACCTCAGCTGGAGGGCACTGGTTTCCAGGGAAAAATATTTAAAAGGGATTTCAGCTGAAAGCCCGCGCTGGCTGTGTCCCCCCTCCATCCGAGACCCCTCCTTTGGGACCTACCTGCCCACAGGTGGGTGCCCTCGGCGTGTGGGTGGGCTGGGAGGCATCAACAGCAGCACCTGCCAAAGAGAGGGTTTATTGGCATCAAATTATGGATTCATCCTGGAATTATGGGATGGGTTGGGTTGGAAGGGACCTTAAAGCTCATCTTTTTTCTCCCTGCCATGGCAGGGACACCTTCCACTGTCCCAGGCTGCTCCAAGCCCCGTCCAGCCTGGCCTTGGGCACTGCCAGGGATCCAGGGGCAGCCACAGCTGCTCTGGGCACCCCGTGCCAGGGCCAAGGATGATTTGGATCAGGATTCCACCCCCAATCCTCCCTCACAGATAAATACTGCCCATGGAAATCAAGCGCCCATCACAATTTTGGGCAAAACATCCCTGTTCCTTTGCTGGGAAAAAGATCCATCCTTTTCCCTGGACCCTTGCTCTGGATAAGCATCTCTGCTTTATTTCCTTGGATTGCTGAGCAACTGCACTAAAGAAATCAAACCCTTCCATGCAGCCTACAAGGTTATTTGCCTAAGGACTGAAAAATAGAGGCAGGAGGAATTTTTTTTTATATATATATATATTTTTAGGAGTTTGTCTGATTTTATTCTCACTAGCAGACTTGCTCTACTATTTTCAGGGCAGCTTAGTGTCAGATAAAGCATACCAAAAACATATTATTTAAAACCCGTCAAAGACAACTCGGCTGTGTCTGTAGTAAGAATCTGGCACACTGCTGATTCCTAAAGTTTGCTGCTGCTGCTTGAAGGGAACACAATAGGCTGTGTTCCATGACACCAGACATCTTTCCCTTTTGTATGCTGAGAAAGACTCGGCAGCAGATTAATAATTCAATGCTCGTTAGAAAGTACAACATGCACTAAGCAATCAGATATAATTAGGCAAAAATATATACATGATTACAGAGTGAACACGATCCAGGAATCTATTGCAGGTGAAATAATATCACATTTTCAGTGGAAGGGTCAGGAATAAAAAAGAGTCTTGTAAAACAACTTAAATTGTGGGGTTTTTTCTCCCTTACCATCGTCTGTGTGTTAGAATAATTTTTCTCTAGGAAAATTCTGCAACTCCATCCAGCATGTTCAGACTCACTCCAGGTTTCTTTTCCTGCGTTAAAAGCAGGGAGAGCCTCTTTCTCCTCCAGATCCTTATATCACATCTCTATACCTCGAGGCAAGTGTATGACCACATAATTGAGGCAGTAAATTGATGACAATTAGCACATTAGCAGTGAATAGCAGCAAGTGATAGTCTTAATTGACAATGCAGTGGTTAGTAATTGATGTTAATGACTCAGAAGAAGGGGAGAATAGTGACTAATAACTGTAATTTTTAGCTGCTTTCCCTGCTGGTGAAACACTGGGGCAGGTGGGGTGTGGGCTGGTCAGGGAGTGCACGGAATTGCCACCTCAAAACAACGGGCTGAGGCTTTAAACAAGCGTTTTGTGCATTACTCGGGAGGAAAGGCAGCTTCGGAGGGCTTAATGAAATGAGTTAGAGGTTGCTCCTGTGCTCGCCTACTTAAAGAAAACCGGGGATTCTTTCCCCACGTCCACAACCCCGAATTCTCAGGCGCTCCTGGCAGAGTTGTGCCAGCTCTTTGCGAGGCTCTGAGTGCAGTCCCTGAGCAGTGCCCACAGCAATCGGGGCTGTTCTCCCTCTCCAAAACGTACTGATGCACGAGGGAAAAGCCAGGCATTAAAAACGATGCCTATTTAAACCTTCCCGAAGTCCCGGGCTCTGCTGCCCGGCCAGATGGCGGATTTTGAGCAGCCCTGCCTTACCTGGGGTCCTCCCTCTCACTATAAACAACTCCTGAAAGTTTAGACCTCGATGCCGTTTTCCGGACTGGATTTTCCCCAGGGGAATGGCAGGATTAGGAGCTTTATTTTCCTGTTACACGGGAATTCTCCTGCTCGTAAAGATATATCCCCTGCACGAACCACATATTGTCTTGAAGAAGAGGAGACTTAATCATCCTTCACAGGAAAACATATGGACAGGCATGTGGGCTGCAACAATTATCCAAAGATACCCAACACGATGGCACTGGGAGAGGCCTAATTATAGCTTTGGTCTTCCCTTCAGCAGCTGATGTACAACCACAGCCATGGAATAATCCCTTCCCTCAAGACTGGCGCCAAGACCCAGCACTGCAGATTTTTTGACACATAAAATATCTTCCTCACATCGAAGCCAAAAACTGCTTAAGAATGAGCTTCTTATGAAGCTTTTTATTTTTAATATTGTAGCTCCTGTGCTGTATTTTATATCAATTTTGAGAACGATTAAGGGCCAGGCCATGCCTGGCTTCTGTCTGAGTGTTATAATCTTCAAGGAGATCATTTCCATTGGAGTTTGGATGATAAAGGACTCCCACAAATCTGGAAATGAACTCAGTTCTCCTTCTATTCCTCCCTGAGTGCTCATTACTTTGCTCCAAAGCGTGAAGAGAGCATCTCCACAGCCTGGAGAAACCTTCCCAAGGCCAGGTTTTACCACACAGAAGCGGATTCCCAGCCACAAGGAGCCAGTCTGTGTATTTAGGCTGGTTTACACCAGCCAAGGCTTTAGCCTGGTGCTTGGACTGCTGGTGACTCCTCCAGGTGAGGACTGACCCCAGGTGTCACCCCGAAAACCCACAGTGGGTTTCCCCAGCGTCGCCAACTCCCGTTGCTGCGCCTTGGGATGAATCCAGCACTTCCGCAAGTGCTGTAGTGGTCGTGTTTTCTTCCCACCAGCATGAGAAGGGGATTTTTGGCCCCTTTTTGTTTCAGCAATAGAAAAAGAGGTGGAAATTCTTCCTGCTGCAGAGCTGCAGGGATAAATATTCATGTTTTGTGGTGGGTTTTTATTCCTTTCTGCAGAGGGGATGGTCCCTGGGGGAATGCTGTGTGTCTGCTTGGAGAAGGGTCTGGTGGCAGCGGGTTTGACTGCAGCTCGTGTTTCTGCTTAGACTGGGAGACAGATGAGTAATCTGTTGAGAAAGAAGAGAACAAGAACAGCCAAGGGGCCACTCCAAGTCACTGAGGCATCCAGAAAAGCCAAACTGTGGAAATTATTCAGGTGCACTGGAAGAGAAAACTTTTTTCCTGGTCACAGGCAGCTTTTGTAGGTAACTTGTGACCATGCAGACCCACAGATTGTTGCGCTGATAAAAGAAAGTGTTTCACTCCCAAGGGGTGAAAAAGAAGCTGATGGCTTGGAAAGTCTCTTCACCACCAAAAAGCTGAGGACTGATTGCCTGCAGCTGTCGCTTCCTACGGCACAAATATCTGAAAGAACATTTTTAACAATGCTCACATCCTCCTCTGTAGCTTTTTCAGCTTCGGTGCCTGAAGACCGTGACAGCGTTTGTCTTCAATAAATGCACGCATTAATTATTTATTTAGCAAGGTGAGCAACTCATTAGGCAGTATTCAAACACACCCTGATGACTGTGACCTCTGGTTGTGGCACTTGTTTCCCAGTGCTGCTACACGGTTTCCTCGTACCTCCAAAGCATATAAATGTGATATCCAGCTTGTCTCTGAAAAATCACAAACCACCAGGTGAGGAAGGGTGAAAACACGAGTGAGTGAGACCAATCCAGCTCTTTTCAGGAAGTGGAAGGCTCCGTAGCGAGTGCTGGAATTCTCATTGGTGCTGAAGTGAGTTCTGAGGATGCTCAGGCGTAGAGGGAGCTTTTCTCCCACTCAGTCAGTGCTCGGGTGTAGGAAGAGCTGCACAAGGACTCCTTCAATAGGAATCCCGGGGATAGCGTTCCCAAAAAGAGAGGCACCTGTCTCCAGGAGAGCAGGAGAGGTTTGTGCCACACAGCTGGGAAACTGCTGGGGGAAAAGGAGCCTCTCTTGTCTGGCTACTGCCACCAACACAGAGACACCTCGAGTTCCTCGAGCCTACCCAGCCACAGGAGTGACTGAAGCTTCTTAGAGAGATGTCCTGTCAGGCTGCAAGAGAAATTATCAGAAAAACATGAAATCTTCAGCTGCTTCTCTGATTTTATTGTGGAGTTTCACTCTCGGCCCTGGAATGCTGTTGTGGAGTGGAGAACAGACTAGCTGATAGATGCTTTTTCCAGCCACCAGGAATTTTCTCGGCCTACCTAAGGCAGATTTGTGAGGCAGAAGAGGAAAATGCAGTCCCTGTTTTTAACTTTCCAGGCATATTTTGCAGGTTAAAGCACAGAGCTTCACCAGCTGCCCAGCAGGGTGGTGGTGGGATTCCTCCAGGTTCGTGCACAGCTGGCTCAGGGGGGCGGCTGACCACAGGCAGCATCCCAAAACTGGAGCATCCTGCCGGGACAGATCAGCCCTCTGTTTGTGTAGCACCACTCCTGGAGGCCCTGAGCAATGAGGTCCAGCCAGGAACTGCTCCAGGTGGTCCCTCACGTGCAAATCTCGTGTCACCTCTGAGCAAATCTCTTGCTCAGGACTGAAGGTGCCTTGTTGTCCATTGGGGTAATTTCCTGTGGGTCCATCGGCCCCGGAAGGCTCCGTGGGTTCAGGCCCTCTGCCCCAATACCCTGTAAATCTGCAGGTTATGCCAGGCAGTTCCCCCCAAACCCAGACCTTTCCTGCTGCCTTTTGCAGCCAGGAATTGCTTTCCTCAGTGCTCATGACAAGTCTTTATTGGTGTCAGTGGAAGCCCAGGACCTGCAGCAAGTTTTGCTGCTGCTGCTGATTAAAAGGAAAAGAATGAAGGGAGGAGAGAGAGAAGAACCATAAAAGTTCAGTATCATTTTAAATATTATTTTTACCATGATTTTATTGGCTGTGTATTAAAAATACCCACAACCTGACCAAAATATGGCTCGGTGACATCTCAGTGTCCAGCTCTGCCTGTTGCATTTGATTGGAATGATTCATCCACTCTGGTCACAAACCCATTGTGAGCAACTTGTAGAAAGTTAAATAAATACCAGCAAAGTGAATTTGCATTTAACCGGAATTTATGAGCTTTTATAAATCTATTTTGTGCAAAACAAATTATTATAATGATTGCTGAGTGAGAAGCGGTGCCACACAAGGCTTAATTCAAATGCCTTTCTTGTTCTATTCTCTTGTTTTAATTTTCTAGCTCCGCTGAATAACTCGAAATCTTCGCAGCTGTAGCAAAGTGCCTCATATATAATGTATAGATCACATCCTCTTGCCATTTTTCACAGGTGCCTGGCTATTATACGGTTCAGAATTCATTCATAGGGCCTATTAGAGGTCTTTATATGTAACTGACTTCCTTTCTTGAATATTTATAGCTTTTATGAGACATTTATGGGTAGACCCAACAAGAGTTTCTAAGGAAATACTGGGAAATGGTTCTGTATAACACCATTAATATACTGTTCTTTGATGGTAATGGCCACAAATGTCGTCTAATTGCTATGTTCTTACTTTGTCTGAGCCTGGTATTGATGGGCAGACTGCTCCAGAGAGCCTCTCCAGCCTAAAAAATCTTCTGGGAAGCAATTTGGCTCCCAAGGAATGTAACACATTTCAGCCTGGAAATTACCCATTCCAGTCAGGATATCTGACTTCCAGGATGGAAAGGGGATTACAAGAAGGATGGAGAGGGACTTTGCACAAGGATAAGACAAGGGGGGATGGCTGTAGGATGGAAAAGGGTAGGTTTAGATGGGATATTGGGAAGGAATTGTTCCCTGGGAGGGTGGAGAGCCCTGGCACAGGGTGCCCAGAGCAGCTGTGGCTGCCCCTGGATCCCTGGCAGTGTCCAAGGCCCGACTGGACAGGGCTTGGAGCAGCCTGGGACAGTGGAAGGTGTCCCTGCCCACGGATGGGGGTGGATGGGCTTTAAGGTCCCTCCAACCCAGGCCATTCCCCGTTTCCATCCGTGGTCACCTCGTGCTGCAAAGCCTCGAATGAGAGACAAACCCAGCCTGCCGATGTGAACGGGTTTGCGGAGCTGATGAGGCTGCCGTGGCTCGTGCTGTGACAAGGACAGTGCTGAGATCACAGGCAGCACCGCAGGCTCACGGCTCATTGTCGGAGAGAGAGAGAGCACGAGGGTGATGGTGAGATTGAAATACTGGATAATATTTGTCAGCAAATTCAGAAAGGCAACGCTCCTTATCAGAGACACCTCCGGGGTGTACGACAACATCTGCTTCTCCTAATAAAGTTGTATTCATCAGTGTCATCAACGAGCTTGGAACAGAATAACACATTTTCCTATTCCACCCTTATTAACCACTCAGGTTAGACAGGACTGGAAATTTGGATAAAAACTACAATGCAATTAATATTTGTGTGAAAGCACAGAGTTGTGTTTTTCCGTCCAGAAGCGCTGCAGGGAGAGCGTTTCACTCAGGAGGAGCTGCTCAGCAGGTGCAGTGCAGGAACAATGGAACCCGAACTCTTTAATCCCAGAGCTGGCCAAATAAATGAATTATGAGATAAATTCAGGTATGTGCTAAGAGCTTTAACAAATTAAGCAAATTTTAAAGAGTTTCTGTGGGTGCAGAATAAAGTATCTACAATTTTTGCTTGCTAGCTTTAAATGACCAATATCTTTCTATGTTTTCCAGACAAAATACTAATAAATAAGGTGTGAAATTCTGTCTAACTGCTGATATTGAGGGTGAGTGTTGTTGCTTCTTTCAAGTTTGTGATATAATTCACAAGACATGAGAATTCCAAGCAGTATTTGGCAGTTTTTTGAGGCAAAAATTAAAGGATTTTTGCATATTCTTCCCTTTATCCCTGAAATTGCTCTGTGTACTTCCCTACCACTCCCTGTCGCTGGGATGAGACTTCTCTCTGGAGTAGCTGCTGGCATCTGGAACAGCTTTCCTGCAACTTCCATGCTTCACCAGTTCCATCTATTTTTATATCTCATCCCTTCTCCCCTGACTATCTCTTTTAATTTCTCTCCATCTGCTTTTCATATTAACTTTATAACTCCATGTAACATTTGCGATGCGGTTTGCATGTAAAGCACCAGCTACCCAAAATAATGCCGGGGCTTGGAGTTCACCCCGTGCGATGGCCCTGCTGCTCTGGGCGGCTGCTCCTGCTCTGGCACAGGTGGGAGCAGCTCCGGGGCAGTGGGCAGAGCAGAGAATCTCAGCGTTTTAATGTTTCAGCCTTAACCCTCAGGATGGAGGGTTGGTTGGGCAACGCAGAAACCAGGAAAGTGGAGCTTGCAGACAAAAAATGGGAAATATTTACGAGCAAAGTGATGGCAACGATAGAGGAAGAAATATGATGAAACCCCTCATTTATTTATCTGGATAAATCTAGAACTCATCTGACTGACAGCCCAGCTAATGGAAAGTGCCCAAATCCAGTGCTCCAATATTCAGTTTTTACCTTTAATTTTGTCCACAGGTCCTATAGATTTTCACAGTCCTTAAACCAACCTCTCCCTACGGAGGAAAATTCCCATCTGTCAATTCCCTGTCGATGGACAATGTTTGCAGTGTCCAGGAGGTCATTCCCCATCTCCACTCTGAGAGTGATTTCAGACCCTTAAAAACCAAGCTGAGTGACTCAGCTGGTGGTTTTAACTTCCCGGTCAGTTACAATAATAACCCAGTACAGAAAATGGGAGATTTAGAATTAATTTGGATTAAAGGCTAGAGACTGAACAAACGCAGTCAGTGCAGACTGGGTTTAAGGTGCTTTGGAAGCCCTGCAGTGTTTCAGCTGCTGCCAGCTGCACATAAACATGCACTTCTTGGTCTCTGCTCCTCTAAACAACTCTTTACTACAGCTAACAAATCCTCGAGGCTGTGTAACCTGTGTTTCACCCACCCCGACCCTCACACAACTTCCCAGCGCAGTGTAAAACACCACCAGTGTATTTCCCTGCGCACTGTGCAAAGTCAATCCTTCTTTTTGATGTTGCTGAAGTTCATTTTATCTTGTGCCAGTATATTAAAAATCTATTAATGTTTCACACATAGAATGAACACAAATCGAGCTCCTGGAAGATTTATGCTGCAGCCCGCGAGGGCCCCAAAGTAACTCCAGCATTATTATGCCCCTGCCTGTGCCAAATTGAACTCCTAACACTGTTGACAAATGCTCCAAAATTCACATGGATTTCTCCCTGACCGCTCTCCCAGTCCCCACTGCAAGTCAGGCCAGTGAATTACACTTCCCAGAGCTGCTTCCAGTCCTGCCAAGCGACCCCCTCACCTGCAGAAAGGGAATTTCAGAAGGAAATCCAGCTGTGTTCAGAATCACTCCACTGAAATGTGTGTGAGTTATCCTTGAAAATCAGGCAACATCAGCTTCTCGCTTATTATTCACTGTCTGCCTCTGGAATACCAACACAGAGCCTAAATACCCGTTCTTTTCTCAGTCAGTCAGGGCTCTTCCCGTGATTTCTGCCTCTGTGTGCTTATGGCTTTAAAACTTATTTATGCCTCTTCTTTTCAAAAGGCTGTGGATTACAGTTATTTTCTTTGCTTGCCCTTTTTTTGGCAGTCCTTCAAGATGCCCAGCTTAGCCTGTTATGACATAGTTTATGAACTTAAGCCAGTGGCACCAGCAAACTGCTGGAGCTGAAACCAGGGGCTAAACAACTCAGGAGTTCTCAGTGCTCGTGGGCTGCATACAGCAGAAAACAGGGCTTGGAGAGATTTGGAAAAGCTGTGGAATCCTTCCCACTCCCAGTGAGGAGCAGCTCCCCCTGGACCAGGCTGGACGGATGCTTCTGTGCCCTGTTCTTCTCTGCTGTTATGGAGAGTCCACGGATTCCCTTTGCATCTTTTTTTCCTTTTTCCCCGCCAACCACCTTCCCAAAATACAGAGATTTTTTTTTTCTTAAAAGCATAAAAATGTCTCGTTGCAGTTGGATTCATGAATGCTTTGTCCAACCCACGGCAGGCAAGGAAAGCAGCCTTACCTCTTCCCAGAAGTGACCTTTTAGGCTTTTAAAACTTGGCCTGACAAAACAGCTCCCAGTCCTTTCCATCTTTCCTGTTTTTCATCAGAGGAAGAGGAAGAAGGAAAAGCTTTTGGGTGCTGGCACATGGGCACCATCCTCTCCTTCCTGCAGGAAGGACGCAGACCTGCTTGGTAAAGGCCACAAGCTAAACCAGGGCTCCTTTCCTTTCAAAATCTGCTCCTGTTGCCTTTCCCCAGTGAGTCCAGCTTATTCCCATATCCCATAATGTTTGGATAGCAGAAAGGAGATAGAAAAATACATTTATTTTATAAAGGAAATAGACATATATGTGTCTTCCATAAAGGAAATAAAATACCTTTGTTGTGTCTTTCCTTCCCCCCCTTTGCTGCTGTTCTTCACACTGATTAAATCTTCATTTAGCTTCATCATTTTTCTCAGGTTTCGTCTCGCATGCTCACTACACCTGGTTTCATAATCTGTTGTCATGGAAATCAGACAGATGTCAAAAACATGCCTTTGTCACTTAATTGTGAAATCCACACAAGAGAAAGAATAATGGAGAGAAGTTCTGCAGGTTAAAGCAAAACAAGAAGACAACAGTGAGCTAAAACCCCCCAAAATTCCCTTTTACACAGATCATTGTTCTCATTGCAGCCACCAGGCAAGGAAAACTTGCTAATATTGTTTCTGTGAGCTCGGTTTTGTCTGTTATTTTAGAACCAAGGGCTCCTGCCCCCCGTCCTTGAAAGAGTTTGGTGTCACAGGAGCAGATGTGGCCGTGGGGGGAGGATCCCTGCGTAAGCTGCTTACCCAGGTGGGGCTTCGCAGGTGCTCAGGGAGCTCCAGCCCTGCCAGCAGCATTACAGGGTTCGTGTTAATCCATCATTGACAGCAAAACAGGAACAAACCCAAGGCTCAATCCCTAAAAATCCAGCAGGACGGGCAGAGGAGCCTCAGCTCTCAGAGGAAATGGATTTCAGTCCTTGCTGGGAGCGCAGAGCCCGCTGGGTGTGCTGAGGTTCGGTGTCGCCAAAGCAGGGATGACGTCCTGCGGAGCACTGAGGTTGTGTTTGCCCCAAAATGCTGTGACCCATCCGTATATTTTCATCTTAGCTGAAGAGTGGGGTGAAAATGCAACCTCGAGGGAAAATGGTATCAAACGAGGCCGGTCCCAGGGCTGGAAACAGAGGCAGCCATCTATGCTCCTTACTCTTGTGACCAAGATTTATCAGCTCAACATCCACGGCAAAAAATTCAGGAATTTTGTGCTTTTAGTGCTCGGCAGCTCTGTTGAGGACATCACCTTCCACGTGTGTGTTCACGCAGCAGTTCTCCAGTCACCCAGTTATATTCCCTTGTATTTTTTACCAAGTTCCTACTAAGCACAGATTGGGTTTTTTTATGCTTTTTACAAGAGTAGCCCATGATATCTGCTTATACATCTGTTTTAAAATGTCAGCCAGACAAATGAACCTCCCTAAAATAATGCTGGATCTACAGAAATTCCCTGCACACAGGAAATCTGCAGTGATTCCTTGTCGAGGGTGCAGCTGGATCCCGCTTTGTAAATTAAGCACAGCGACTCTTGTTGGAAACACAAAGTTTTTTTTAAGGTATAAAAATACATCTGAATCTGTGTTATTATAGGTAAAGCAGTGAAATGAAGGATTGAAGTGAGGATGGAAGGAAGGCTTGAAGGAAAGGAATGAGCTTGAAGCACAGATTTGAGGCTGAATTTGCTGAGTGTGGCTGTGGAGGAAACAACCTTGAATTACAAATTGAGCACATCTGTCGAGGCACCACCGAGACACAGCTCCCGCAAACCTCAGTGCCCACGATTTCACACGGCGCCTTTCCAGATGAGAGCAGCACTTTCCAGAGCTCGGGAGCTGCAAAATATGCAGGGAGCCCCTTCCTGCAGGCGACCCACGGGGATGTGCTGAGAGCTGCTGGGTCAGAGCTGCCCCAGAAAGCGCCGAGCTCCAAAGTGCCACGAGTGCCACGACACCGCCCAGCACCCAGCAGGCTTTTAATATTTCATCCAGCACAATGAATTGTAGCTTTTCAGGATTAATTCATATTGCTGCAACAACGTGAGCGCTGGAGAAGGGTAAAATTAACATGTTATTTATGCTGAAATTACGGTGACTCGCGAGCGGTGTTCCTGGAAGGCTGGGAAACGGAATAATTTTGAATAAATTATTGATGGTTTTAAAAGCCCTGCTTATTGATTACAGGTTATACTCTTAGATTAAAAGAGTGCAGCTAAGTCCTGTCAGAGTCTTTCAAAGTCAGAGTTCATCAGAGTAAACGAGTGCCACTGTGCTGGAATCCAGAGCAGCCAAAGAGGAGCAAAAGTTAAAAAATTGCGTTATGGCTTCAAACCCCTCTGTTTATAATTTCTTTTTTCTTTCTAAAAATCACTCTAGATGAAAATTAAACAAATCAAACACTCAAGAGAAAAAAATAAAACTACAGAGATGCAGCAAGTCCTCCATGACTGGATGTGGCGTTCAGTGCTCTGCTCTGGCTGACAAGGTGGTGATAGGTCAAAGGTTGGACTCGATGGTCTTGGAGGAGTTTTCCCACCTTAAGGATCCTGGGATTCTGTTCATTGCTGGTGTTGGGTGATCCCTCCCTCAGACAACCAAATTTGCTGCTCCAGCTTTGTGCACTGAGCAGGGGAAGAGCAGAGTGACCCTGACAAATAACTCAGCTCCCGGATTTTCCCCCAAACTCTCACCCACAGGTTCTCTAAAATGCTCTGCGTTGTTCTAAACACAGAGGCAGCATCACCACGGGCTATTCCCAGGTTCCTCCCGGGTAATTGAAGGATCCTATTACTGTGTTTAGTTTCTCATTCTGTTCCTTCGCACGGTGTGCTGTGGTCATGTGCATTTCACCCTGGAGGTCTTCAGCAAATTCCTGTAATTACTTCTCCCCATCTCTTGTTCATTTATTCCAACTGAAATTATCTCTGAACATTAGTTCCATTTGTTAAATCTCTTTTTGCTTTATTAACTTTAATCAAACTGATATATCCTGCTAAATGAAAGGTGGTCTGGATGCCCAAACCTGGCTCAGCCCTCTTCCCAGGGGGAAACACCCTCTTGGAACAGTGACACAAGTTAATTTTGCAATTATCAGAATGGAATTTGGCCGCTGTAATTTCGGTTATTGAACAGTTGCCACTGATGCCATTTAAAAGCTGCCTCGCTGCTGCGAGAGAGATCTGAAAAGAATTCCGTGTGCAGTCACTTGAATTTCAAAGTGAGTTCTCCGTGCCATGGAGATGCAGCTCCACTACTGTTTGCTTTTCACGGGGTTTAGAAGGAAGGGAAATTCAGCTGGGCAAAGGGCACTCCCTGCTCATGGAGGGATGTGATTAAAGAAAGGGAAGAGAAAGGGTTTGGCTTTCGTTTGTATTTATTTTTAGAATTGGTGAGCTGCACAGATTCTGTGGTATTGGGGAAACACAAAAGGCTGGTTAAATACTTCATAACTCGCATTGCTGCTCAGGAAAAAACTCCCAGAATAAAAAAAAAACACATGAGAAGGATGACAGCTTTAAAAATCCTCATTAAAATCAACCCAACCAGACCTCTCAAACCACTTTGACTTCAATTATTCTGCTTTGCTGTGTCAAACACACATTAACGGCCCAATCCTGTTCCCATGGCAGGCAGGAGAAATACTGCCCCTTGACTGAACAGAAGGGAGCAGCAGTTCAAGAGTCAAGCCAGAGATCTCTGAGGAACAGATGAAAGCTCAGCCTCCAGCTCCTGTTTTCAGAGCGTGTTCAAACTAAGATGATAACCAGAAAAGTTGATTTTTTTATATATACAATAGCGCAATATGTAAAATTGAGAGGTAAATTTATGTTGATGTGTTTATTGTATCTCTGAATTCCTACATGGAAAGATGAAGGGAGGGAACGTCCTCCTTTGTGCCATCATTACTAACAGCAGCTTAGAAGCATTTTGGTGTGCTTTTGTCAACCTGAAAGCCCTGCTAAGGCACAGAGAGTGCAAATACACGTGCTAGACTTCAGGATCTTTCCCAGTAATGCACAAAAAATGCTTTGTTTCAATAAACTGAGCTCCTCCTGAAGCACATCTCTGCTGTGTGTCAGATTTCAGGGCTGAATAATGGATTGATTGGGACAAACACACTGAGTCGTGTGGAAAGGAAGAGGTTGTCGTGGCCAGGATGAAAAGCCTGGCACGACGCACAAGTAATGAACTTTCTGTGCCGACAAAAACCAGAGGAAAGTCCAGAACGGACTCTTCACATGTGATTTCTGACTCTGCTCTGCCTCGACCGCTGCTGGTCAGCTTTGGGTTCTGAGGTTGTCTCCGAAACGTGCATGGAGCTGGTTCTGCTTTTTAATTGAGACCAAAAACCCTCAAACTTCTGCAACAGCACCTAAAACGCAACTGCAACAAATCTGATGTGGAAATGAGTGACCCTGCAGCTCCCGTGGGGTGGCCTGGTTCCATAGCAGCAAACCCATCATCAGCCAATTGTGTGGAATCATTTTTGACTGCACTCAGGAAATTCCCCGACTTCTGGGATGGCAGCAGGGGATGATTACTGATGTGCTTGGAAGTTGCTGTGGATTTCTGGCTTAGCTCGAGTGGCATTTGTAACCCTACAAGCAAATGGGGCAAGAACCAGGCACGTCATGCCAGGGCAGGATCCCAGCTGCCCGGTTTGATCCTCGCTGTCTTCACCAATGTGGGACCCAGCTTTCGAAAAGCACAAATAAATTCCTTCCCAATGCAGTCCCAGGAGTGGGTTCAGGCAACGTGGAGCTCACGACCCAACCTGCTTTTGTCTCTGCTCTCACTGTGGACTCTCCCTATAGGATTTACCTGCCCTCCCCTCCTGTCTGGACAAGAAAGTTTTGGAAGAACTGAGAAAAAAACCCTATTCTTTTGCACAAGAATCTCAATCAATAAATATTAATAAGGAAAAGCAACAGGGAAAAGAATAGAAAGGGGAAAATAATAAAAACAAAATTATGTTTCCAAACCTTTGGAGCATTCAGCTCTTTTTTTTCCCCAGACACATTTCTAATCCTCCCACTGCCTCCCAAAGAGAGCTTTGCTAACCTGTAGAAGTTTGATAGCTGGCCTCTTTTGTCCTGAATTTATCTTTATAGGACTCCCATTGCAGGTCTGAAAATTAATAACAGCACAATCCCTGTACCTTACCTGAGTGAATTTGATGTATTTTCATGCTGTTTGTCTTCAAATATCTGGACTGGTACTTTCCACTCTCCCTCAAGAGAAGATTTAAATCTCTCAGTCACATACTGGGAAGCAAGTTATCATTTTTAAAGCTTTGTTGTAAGACTTAGACCCTTGCTGGTCTAATTATATGTTAGATAAAAACACAGGAGATGTTTATCTCTTACAAAATCAGAAATCTAAAATAACCCTGTGGAAGCTGATAAGCCAAAAGGGAAAAAAACAAAGCCCTGATAGCACAGACAAATAGGACAGACCCACATTAATGTGTGGTTTTGGAAAGGACTGGTAAATGCCGAGAGCAAGGAGCCACTTTTAGATATCTCTGAACTTGTTGCCTTTAAATTGAGTCACACTCACAATGTTTGTAATGGATGGATCATTCCTGAAGTTTCTTAAATGTGACAAAACTATAAATCACCTGGAATCCACGTTTCAGGCACTGCATTATTTCATGCGTGTCAGCTGATCTTTTTAGCCTCTTTAAGCTATCAAAATGTGAGGCTGAAAATATCAGGGTCTGCTAATTAACATCTTAATGTGATTGATGTCTTATTTTGATTACTTCAATTTTACAGCATTTAATTTTAGACTGTGCACGGGTCTCTCATGTCAGCAGCTCTATCATTTATACAAAGAGTGAAGCCGTTTTTTACAGCAATTTTTAGTAAAGGAATTTCCTCTAACCCAGTAAAAAACATGCAGGGTGCTGGAACTGGTTGCTTAAAGCATTTTGTTTTCAAGATGACTTTAAAATAAGAAATCCTAATGAATGGAGCAGCCACCGTCTTCACAGATATCATTCATCTTCCTAAGGAACAATCTTTACAACCAGAGTAGAATTGCCACGAGGAACAGCTAAGAAAAATAAAAATATTCAAAATATGTGGAGTTTCTAATGAAGAAAATTGCAGAGGTACCCATAAATATTTAAAAAACCTCTCTCTGTGTTCCTATACTGGTAAAGAATGTGTGTTTTCGTGATAGTGGAAGTGGATTGTGTTAAATCATGCAATTTTAGTATTTAAGAGTTCATGGAATTTAGGATTTAGGAGATGGACAGAGCAGGCTCCTCACGGCCATTCACACAGCGCAGCAGGGCAGAGGTGGGGGATTTTTGGCCAGGACATCAGGAACCTTGTAAAGGTCTCCTGAAAATGCAGGTTTGAACTAAAGTAATTTTGGTATATCATGAGTGGGTGCCTTTGATGGGCTGTGTGTCTGGAAAGAGGCTTAAAATCACAGAATCAAATCGGTTCTGGCTGGGGACAGAATTCAGGCTCTTATCTGTAAAGATTTTGTGGAAATTTTTTCCAGGTATTGGGCAGTGTTAAGACATTATCTATTTTCCGGGCTGGATTCGTATCAGGATCACAAGGAAGTGATAAAGCATGGATAAAGCATTCCTTTGTAGCCCAAATTTCTTGGAAATACGGCTGAATGCTGCAGTCCAGAAATCTCCCCAGAGAGACCAGGCCAGGCTGTGGAAGAGGGGACACTCCCTCCCAACTCTGAAAGTCAAAACCAGACTGGCAGCTCCCTGATTCTTCCATTCCCTCCTAGCCTGGCTTAAAAATAATAATAACAATAATAAAATTAAGACATCTTGAGAGGCAGTGTGGAATAAATCCAAGTTGTTATTTTACACTGCAGGGATAGCTGGGAGATGAGCCCAAAGTCCTGGGAGCCGTCCAGGGTTAGGAAAGCCCTACTTAAACCCTGATTTACATGGCAAAGCAGCCCTTTGACTTATGTGGGTATGGACTGAATTCCCAGAAGAGGGAAGTCTCAGAGAGCATATTTTGATGTCCTGCAAAAGGCCTGTGTTCCATAAAGAGAGCAAGTCTGGAGTCATCTCTATCCCAAAAATCCCCAAATTCAGCCACGCAGTGCACTTTTCCTGACACGGCCGAAAATAAAGCCTCAGCACGTGGGCAAACACTGAGCTCCGAACCCCGGGACTGAGCTTGGAATGCTGTTTCCTTCAGGGATCCCTCCCCAAGCTCTTGAAATGCCCCATGAAGCTCCCTGTGGCCTGCTCCCCAGCCTGTTCCTACCTGCAGCCCCCGAGGAGCAGCTGGCACCGGGCTCTGCTCAGCAGATGGCTGGCACAGGGCTGGCGTGCATTCACTGGGCTCCGGCACGAGGCAGGGATGAAGGAGATAAAAACCCTCCCCCACAGCTGATGGATGCAAAAAATCCAGGCTGGTTCGCCCTGGTGGGGTTGTTCTCTTCAATGAGTGCAGTTTTGAGCTTGGTGCATTGTCAGAAGTCAGCTGAGTCTGGGGAGATTAGAAATTGTCTGATATCAGGGTTATTAGGGTTTGATATCAGGGTTATTAGGGTCTGATATCGGGGTTATTAGGGTCTGATGTCAGGGTTATTAGGGTCTGATGTCAGGGTTATTAGGGTCTGATATCAGGGTTATCAGGATTAATTGAGGGATGTTGGGTTGGTTTTAACCACAGGGATTCCTCTAGCTCTTGCTTCAGGCAGCAGGTAGAGAGCTGAATTCATGCTCCAGGGGCATTTTCCATGGCATTTATCTCCTCAGGACAGAGAAATTGTGGATGTCCCATCCATAAAAGTGTCCAAGGCCAGCTTGGACGGGGCTTGGAGCAACCTGAGACACTGGAAAGTGTCCCTGCCCATGGCAGCGAGGTGGAAGTAGAGGATTTTTAAGCTCCCTTCCAACCCAAACCATTCTGGGATCTCCATTAATACAGAGAGATCAGTTTTTAATCATCCCAAGCAATTTTTAGGAGAAACAAGAAACAATAGTGAAATATCAGACTTGATTTCAGCAAGTGTCCCTCTAATTGGAGCCTTGTTAGGCTGTGGGTTTTGGATGCCGGGATATTTCAAAAAGCAGCATTTAGTGTGTGGTCTGGGCACATTTGTATGGGCTCTAAATGGTAGGAGAAACAGGGGAATCTGCAGGAATGAGCTCCTGGTAGGAGAAACAGGGGAATCTGCAGGAATGAGCTCCTGGAAGAGCAAACTAAACACAGGACACTGTTTATGAAGCCTTAGAATAATGAAAAGGGAGGGTAAAAAGAGGAATTTACCTGAATTTGATCTTGTGCTCTGCGATATTTGCGTTTCTTCAGACCACGGCTCCTTGTACATCCCTGCAGATGGCTGGAAAAGCGGGAATGCCGTGGGAATTGTGTTCCCACTAGGGAAAGTAAATAAAAGTATCTTCAAAGCAGAGCCCAAACCCGAGTCAGGGCTGACTGCAGATTATTTCCCTAATTAAAGGGTCAGCAGAAGTTCAAAAAGCTGAGTTTTTTGAGTTCAAAAACCACGAGCTGAGTTCAAAAACTGAGCTGAGTTCAAAAACCACGGAATCCCAGAATCCTTAAGGATTGGAGAGACCTCCAAGACCATCAAGCCCAGCCTTTCCCAACATCCACTAAACAGCTACTGGATTTTGGGACCCTTCCAGGGCTGGGGCCTCCAGCACTGCCCCGGGAGCCTGTCCCAATTCCTGACCACTCTCGACTAGCACCCAGGAGGTGCTGCCCTGTGTGGGAAGCATGGAAAAAGTCTCACCTGGCAGCTGGAAGAGGAATCCTCCTCGTATTCCTCATTTTCAGTGTGTGCTCCACCAAATGCTGCACAGTTAATGCCTTTTCTTTTGCCTGCTCAGGATACGCAGCTGTTGAAACCTCCTCCCAGGATCCCCAGCTTTGATAAATCCCCCATCACCAGCTGGGATGGTCCTTTCCCTGAGCAATCTTCCTTGCTCATGTACCTCAGTGTCTTCTCCCAGTCTGCTGGTTCATCTTGAGCTAAAAATAGTGAGGGAAAAAAAAAAAATCAGAGTTTTAGTGAAAAAACGCAAACCTCAATTAATTTCCGTGTCTATTAGCAAAGAGTTTTTCCTTGAGGCACGGCCCATAAATATCTGTAAATCTCAAACTGCATCTTGGCTCAAAATAGATTTTGTAAGTCAAACTCTACAAATGAGCAATTAAAATGTGGCCCCGTCTTTAAGAATTTCTTTCTTTTTCTACAGTTAAACATTTCTAAAGCATTGGGCCTCTCTCTGCACTTCCAAACAATCTACAACAAAGGCAGGGAGGGGAATAAATCACCTTTTTACCCTCAAGAAGCATCTGATGAGCAGTGGAGTTGTCAAAGTAAGCCCATATTACTCATGGTGTAGACCCGTAGTGGGAGAAAGGTTGGAAAATCCCTTAAAACTGGGGGTTTTAGGCACTGCTTGAGTTATTCAGACCGCTGGAAGATGTTTTCCATCTACACTTCCTTGCCAACACTTCACCGTGTCCCCATGGGGCTCTTGTTCCCTGTGATTCTTTCCAAGAGACAGAGGGTGATGCCTTGAGTGGCTACCTAGGAACAGAGACTAGACAGGAGTGAGGGAATAAAGGCAGGGATTTGTTTGAAAGGCCTTCGAAGGCACACCCTGGGGAGCCAGAGGCTGCTTCCAAAACGGACCCCGAGATGGACCCCGAGTCACGAGTTCTGCACACTTTGATAGGTTTGGGTCATTTGCATATCAGCATAAATGCGCCAATTAAAACTTCAGCTAATGATGGAATTTCTGCAATTTCTCCACCTCTCTCGAGGCCCCAGTTTACACCTTTGGGCCTGGGACAGTCTGAGTGTCCTTGAACAGCAAGCTCGGAGAGGCTTTGTTGTGTCTGTCTGGCCTGGGAGAGCAGCTAACGAGCTGCAAGGGACTGCAGAGTTACACACTGGGCAATGCGGGATTGGAAAAATATAAGAGTTAAAGCCTAAGGCATCGAGGGGACAGGAGGGATGGGTCTTGCTCTGCTGCGGGATCCCTAGGGGGTTTATGTTGTCCCTGCCTTCATGACATTGCTCTGAAACCCCCCAGGGACACCTGAGGACATTTGGGGGCGGTGCTGTCCATGCCCTGGGGCTGCTGGGGGATCCCAAGGTCTGGCAGCTCTGGGGAAAATCGAGTGCTGCAGCTTTTCCCTCTGCCTGGGTGTCTCTTCTGGCAGCGTAATCACATAAAACCTTGGGAATAAAGGGAAACCCCATTACCCTTAAAAACCTTGACAAAAGAAACCCACCCTCAGCCAGGTTTTCATAGAGTCATAAAATATCCTGAGTTGGAAGGGACCCACAAGGATCCTCAATGTCCAGCTCCTGGAATTCTTTAGTGGTGAAAGGTTCACCAACACTATTCACGCCTTCAGAGCTTCTGCCACGTGCCCAGGCTGTGCCAAAAATCCCACTGGTGTTGGGAACATCTGGGCTTACTCTGGGCTGCCCTTGGGCTGGCTGTGGAGACCAGCGACACCAGCAGCAGGTCCCAGCTGGGTGACAGGAACCTGTAGAGTTGCTAAAAACAGAAATTCCAGCTTCCTGTAATGGGAATCTATGAACTGGAAGCCTTGAAAAGTGACAGAATCCCCATATCCATGCTTTTCCCCCAACACAACACCTCTGAAACCACACACAAGAGATGGGATTAAACAGGAATTGCTACATTTATTAAATGTAGCAATATAATTGGGGCACAATTAACTCCAAATCTGCAGAGCAGCAGAAATGCAACGGAGAGAGGTCAGGGCAGCAGCTGCTTTGGTGATCTTGCATATTTGGAGAGGCAGGTAGAGCAGTTTGTTACCCTGGAGCTGCTCGAGTAGACACAGAACGCGGATTTCCAATAAACGGAGACCTTCTGCTGGAGCTTATGTTGCTTTCTCCCCGCTGCTGTTCTGGGATTTATCTGGAGTTCACAGGCTGGCTAAAGTGGCCACTAATCTTCCAGCAGCACACTGAGAGCATTTGCAGCAGTGCAGCTGCTGAAGTTGTTCCCAGCCAGGCACGGGAGCCAGCCGGGAGGATTTGGGGGATTTTTCTGTACCAACAGGTGAAAGAAGATTTCTTGCCACCTGAAAATGCTGGGGAACAAATTTTGGCCTCACTTCAAGTGTGTCTCCTCAGAGGAATCGAGCACAAACCTGAGTTTCCAGTTTGCTCCTGCTGCTAACTCTCCTACGCTGCCAGGAAAGGGATTTTGTGTGTGAAGGGAATTGCAGTGAGAAACCACACACCTAGAAAAAACCCCACATAGAATAAAAATATATGAGAAAGGCACCAAACAGAGGGAGAAATGTTTTCTCAGAACCCCCCGGGGAAGGCAGGGTTAACTGGGTGTTTTGCAGTGTGTTAGGGTGCTTTATTTAGTGCTGCTGAGGATCCCCAGTTCGGTTTCTGGGCTGCACTCCAGAAAAACAGAGGGAAGCAGATTCTGGATCAGGCATCCCGTGTGCTGGGCTGCTGATCAGCTTACCTGTACCCTGCCCTGTGCTTCCAGTCAGGATCTGCCTCTCAGCTGGGGGTTTATGGCTGGAGAGAAGGGTTTTGCTCAAAGATGCAGCTTCCTGTAGCTGGGTGCTTCTTGCACAGCTCCTGGCACGGAGAGTTCTTCATCTGCCACTGCCCCTGGGAAAGAAAAGCAATCATTAGTAAAGGAGTGAACCACGCGGGAAGTTAATGGGACATTAATTCCCATCAGTGAAGCAAAACAGGGGGTTTTGCCCCAAATCTGCGAGTGCAGAACGGGGAGAAAGCCCCTGAGAGCATTTGTCAGAGCTGGACCTGCTGAGCTGCTCCTAAAGCGTTACAGAACCACGGAACAGTCAAGGCTGGAAAAGAGCTCTGAGATTGAGTCCAGCCCTCGATGTTCATCACTAACCCGTGTCCCAGTGCCACATCCACACCCCTCTGGACATGTCCAGGGACGGGGATCCACCACTGCCCTGGACAGCTGTGCCAGTGCCTGATCCCCCTTTCCACGAGGAAACTTCTCCCAATAGTCACAAAACCCCAAATCCCACAACCACGGTCCAAGAGAGAGAAACCCAGCAGGTGTCAGGGGAATGGGCAGAGGGAAGTTTCTTTTTCCAGTCCACTTCTGGCTATAAGCCTAAGGACAAGGTGTGTGTGCAGCCACCCAGGGTCCCTCACGTGCTGCCAGGAACAGCAGAAATCAGATGTGCTGAAAGAATTCTCCTTTCTTCATCCCAGCTTCCCACAGTCCAGCATTCATTGCAGGCCGGTCTAGATTTAGCAAGAGAAAATGAAACATGATGTAATTAACCCAGAATATTCTTTATTTTTCTACCGCAAATGGTAATAACAGCAAATTATGGTAAATAATTATGGGCTGCTTACAGCGTTTCTGTAGGTAAGACAATGCACTTTTTCTTTTGATAAGATTTTAGAACTGTACAGACTTTATAGCTGGAGAGGTAAATTATTTTTCCCGTGGTTTCAACATAATGGGCTGTGCAGATACAGGATTTTTGTGGGAATGTGAACACTTCCAGATGTTTCCCGTATTTTCCTCATTGATTTAAACATAATCTTCACATGATTGTGCACAGGGAGTTCATGCAAGTTATGCATAAAAGGCACTAATGCACGGAGGCAGGGATTTGGAAGAAGAAAATGTGGAATTTTATGCCAGTTTTAAATGCAAATGAGGGTTTGATTGACTGTATCTAGCCAGAACTACTGCTAGGTGTGAAACTTTGTGTTATTTCTGATATTGTGCCTGGAGAATTCAAATCTATAAAACTAATAAGCTGATTGGAATGGTGCCAGTTTCAGTTGATGCACTCCAAAGTGAGGCTGGGGGTACTTTTTGCCCAGTTTTAAGATTCCAAAGTTTACTGAATTATTTGCCTGGATTCCAGGGTTTACTAAAGGATTGTAAAGATATTTTTGGGGAAACAATCAAAAATTTAATCCAAACCCATGCACCAAAAAAACCAGAGACTCCCTGAAAGCACGAATGTGTTTGGTCTGAGAGTGTGTTAATAGACAAATAACCTTTTATGACTCAAAGTTTCTTTAGTCCACGGATATTTGAGTTGAGGGGTGGAAGAAAGCAATTAATAGAATGCTATTTCCCTTTTTTATTGCTAGAAATGCAAGCAGTAAATCCTAACACCAGAGCAGAACGCTTTGGAGGAAGGGTGTTTCCAGGAATAATACCAGCACCAGCCCTAGGCTGAGCCCAGTCTGCAGGAACACGACGTGGAAATGCTTTGGAGAGCAGGCAGCTGCAAAGAAGAGCTATTTTTGGGTATAATTACCACAAGGATATTCACGGTTTGTAAGGCTGGGCCTGCACCAGATTTTTTACTGATGAATTTTACTGATGAATCAAACATATATGAAGAATAAATATTATTTCCACAATTTACCTGGATCAAGTTAAACCTTGTTATTCTTTTGAGCTCTTGCACATGCACGTGGGTGGGTGGTTGCCACCAGAACCCTTTTAGTCCCAGGATTCCCTTCAAGCACACCATTAAATCCCACCGGAATCTGAGAGCTTTCCAAGTGTGATTAGACCAAGTGCGTGCAGCTGAGATGGGCCTGGGCTTGGGAAGGTGTGGAATGTTACAGAATCATGGAATTACTCAGGTTGGGAAAGTTCTCCAAGGCCATGGAGCCCAAGCTGTGCCCCATCCCCACCTTGTCCCCAGCCCAGAGCACTGAGTGCCACCTCCAGCCCTTCCTTGGGCACCTCCAGGGATGGGCACTCCAAACCTCCCTGGGCAGTCCTTCCCAACTCCTGAGCACCCTTTCCATGGGGAAATTCCTGGTGGTGTCCACCCTGAGCCTCCCCTGGCCCAGCCTGAGGCCGTTCCCTCTCCTCCTGTCCCTGTTCCCTGCGAGCAGAGCCCGACCCCCCCGGCTGCCCCCTCCTGTCAAGGACTTGTGCAGAGCCACAAGGTCCCCTCTGAGAGCTTTTACGTTCCACAGAGCTTGAAGCAGACAAACTTCGGGTTGGTATTTGAAGACTGTTTTGTTAAACACACCTTTCCCACCCATGTTGAATGGATTATCTGCAAAACACTCATAAAAACATAGCAGGAATAAAGAATATAAGTTTCAATGAAAGTTGGTAGCCAATCCCTTCTGATTGCAGATAGAAAAACTATCCTGAAACTTGATAATTTCATAAAAAATCAAAGGAACACCATTCTGTTAAACTTGACATTTACCAGTTGACAGAAAGCACTGCAATGTGATTCGAAAGTTCATCATAAACTTTGCAAATTGTTTGAAATGAGATGTGAATTAGCCTGTGATAGAAAAAGCAGCCTTTACCAACTTTTATTTGAAATATTCTAAACTCAACTAAAGCTTCCAGAAGCACTGAGGGGGTGTTGTGGAGAGCAGGGGGAGCTGGGGGCTGGCTCCAGGATTTATGGTCCCCAAACCCAGCTCTTCTTACTACCCAATATTCCTTCCCGAGGGTGTTTGGTTGGGCTCTGACCCCACTCCCAGCAGCACCCTCACCTGACACCACTAATTCCAGCGGTTTTCAGACATGACAATAGACCCTTCAAGGAGGGGTTTTACTTCTAAATCAGTTTTTAGAAAGATTTGAGAGAATTCTGGCAATTATTTTCAATTATAGGGGTTAAGAGTTGGACTCAGTGATCCCACAGCTCTTTTCCAACCTTAATGATTCTATGATTTTATATTCACGAGAATGTTTTAATAACTCCTTGTGAATATCTCTGCTGATACGAGGACAACAGAGTGATGTTTCTGCTTTAAAACAACCAAAACTCTGTGTTTTGAGGGGTTCACTGAGCACAAATAGAGATTTGCAAGCAGAACAAGAAGATGTGCAGGAGTTTGACTCGCTGATCTCCTGGTGGGCTCCAGCCACGAGCCAAGAGGATATTGGCAAACACTGCTAAGTACAAAACAAAGTCATAATCTTTATAAGAATGTCCATACACTTCTGAACCTGTGGGGTCTGGCAAACCACAAAGTGATTGTGAATACAGAGCTCCCAGGTTAATAGCTGGAAATCCAATGCATTAGGAAGTCCAGCCGGAAGACGCCGATAAGAAATAGCCTTTGTTCCTTTGGAAACAGCAATACTTAAAAGTGGAGCACATTTTAGAGTGGAGGTGAATCTAACTTCCAAATCAAACATGAAGTGAATATTGAAAAGAACAGCAGGGAAAGCAGTTTTGATTGTCTCCCCGAGTTCAATATCTGAACTTTAAAAATAATTTGTTTCTTTTGTTTGTGTTGATGGCCCCACAGTAAAATAAAAACTCAGGTTTCCCAGGCTTTTCTTAGTCTGCATCATTTTTTATATCTTATTTGCTGTTGTGGGGTTGGGGTTTTTTTTTCCCCTTAAGGCAATGCTTTTTGTTTCAGCATTATTGACATAAGGCAGAGCTTATCTGACATAAAACCTGCGCAGTAGTTCCAGAACACGAGGAGAGCTGGCGTGGGGTGTCCTTCAGCCTCATCCACAGGTGAAGGAGGAAGGAGGCAGGGCAGCAGTGATGTCCCAGGTGTGTCACAAAGGGACACCAGCCAGGGACAACCCAGCCCCTGTTTTTCCCTGCCTGGGTTTGACACCTCTCTGCCACGGTCTGCGCCCCTCTTTTATCATCCCAATGAGCCCACCCAGGTTTTAGCAGCTTCTCCTTACACAAATAGACCCCATGGCAACAACCACACAGGAATCTCCTTTCCCTCCTTCTGCTTTACAGGCAAAATATGATTCGTGGGATTGATGCAAAATGTGCATCAATCATGCCAAAAATACTGCAGAGGAATGGGAAACAAATTCCTGAATTCTTGATCTTTGTCTTGATCACGGATAACTTTATGTAGCAGAAACAAAACATCCTTCATGTCACTCATCCAAGTCTTACAAAAGCCAAGAAAATATTTAAACCCAGTGTCTTCAGTAGTTTGCTCTTAAAATCACCTGGTCTTTAAGGTGGAAAGCTGTCAATATCTTCACCTAAAATAGAATTTCATGGTGTCACCAAATTAATTTGGAAGATGTGACTCTGATGTCTCAGCAGTGCTTTATTGTTTTTCTTCCCATGGTGGCACTGGGACATTATTCCTGTAGAAATAGGACTGAAGAGGACACTTGTTATTTGTCCATGGTGCAGGTATTTTGTATCTCTTCTTTATTAGCTGGTTAGTAATTGTTGTCTCCCAAAGATGAACAAAATGTTCTCTCGTAAGTGGTGTAAAACTAAGGCTAGGACAGAGTGGATTGGGGGTTGTTTGTTCAGGTGAGGAGCTTTCACAGCTCTTTCTTGACTTCAGGGAAGGAGGAGAACACACCGCCTTCAAGCTTGGCTGGATTTGAAATTATCTATTGTCATGGTTCCTCCGGCTCAGCCTCCTCATGGGGTGTTCTTAGTGACATCTTCATTTTAGGTGGGATTATGGAGCCTATTTCATGCAAATGCAGCAGATTCTAATTGCCTTTGGTGCAGCAATCCTTGGCCAGCAAATTCCCCTCTCAAAGGCTGGCAAACGTGGAAAAACGTGCTTTTTCCACAGGAGAATGCCTTTTTCCAGGCAGAGAGGGAGGGAGCAGGGAGGGAAAGCTGGAGCATCTCTGGGGGAGCTGGTGGGTGGGAGAGCAAAGCCTAATCCCTGGAGTACCCAGAAGAATGATCAGGAGGAGGGAACCAGGAGGTGTTGGCCGGAGCTGAGGTGGTGCATGCACAGGCAGAAGCAGGTCAGACAGGAGGAGGGCTGTGATTTGAGGGATTTATAACTTAAATTTTTTTTTTGGAGTAAAATAAGCAAGTTCAGGAAGTGTCTTGGCTGAGACGAACTTTCTTTCTCTGCTCATGCCTCATTTCTGATGGAATGAATTTGGAATTGTAGAAGCCCTTTGAAAGCTCAGCTGTTTGCGACAGGCAAGGCCCCCATTTCATTTCCAATTGTTGACCATCAAATTAAAGCAGGATTAGATGGGCTCTGACGGGATGAAATGGTTTTCCAGCCAATCTCTTCTTGTGTTTCCTTCATTCAAAGCTTGGCTGCACTGGACGTGCACACATTCTATCTATATCTCTGTATCTCAATCACCTGGCTTTTAGAGCTGACTTTATCTATTTTTCATACTCATTTCTCGGTAACACTCGTGAGTCCATTAGGGTATCTAATTCTCCTTAGCCAGGAAAAGCGAGCTGTGCTCCCGTTTCCATCCCACACGCACTGACAGCGTCGCTCACCTCACGCCAGTCCCACAGCTTGACCTGGCAGCTACTGGAGACGTTCTATCTGATTAAAAGCAGTTGTGAAAGATCAGAGTAGCATTCAAATGCTTGAAAAGCATCACGACCTTGTTTTCCAGCTGGCAAAAGAGAAGTAAACATGAGCTTTCTCTAATGAGAATACAAGATAATGACTTATTAAAAGATATGTGCCCACCACCCCGCCCATAACCTGATTTACTTCTGTCTGATGACGATTTAGGATTCATTTATTGCTCCTCTCAACTTTTTTTCGAAGGAAAAAGCCTCAAGATCAAGATGTGCTGTCAGATTGGGCTACTGAGGCAAAGCGTGAAACTGGAATGTTGGAAGCATCTGGACTGGGCACTGTAAGACTCACTTGAAGGTGCTTGGCCACTGTCAGGAAAGCAAAAATTAATTGGTAAGAGGACAACAAGCACGGGGACGGGCACCTGCTGCCTCTCCAGCAGCTCTGGCTCCATGTCACAGAACTGTGGGACCTGGAGAATGGGTCCTTATCTCTGGTGCTCCCCCCTGGAGAAGAAGAATGATATCAGTGAGCCCTCGGGGTGGCAGGAGGTCAGGGCTGCAGGGCCCAGCGGCCGTTTTCCAAGGATAGCCTCAAACGGGGCTCTCCCATCACCCTGCCTCCCCCAGGAGCTGTTTCCAGCCTTTGCCAAACCACATAAATCATCAGCTACCGCAGGAACAGATCAGCACTTCTCAGCTTTCTTCCACGGGAAGAGGCACCACCTCTAGGAACGTCTCCAGAGAGACAGAATTCCTCCTCCTCCTCAGCAACAGCTCCGCCAAAGCCTCACTTTTCACCGCCATCTTTTAAGACAGGGCTTGAAAAAACATTTTCCCAGAGTCAGATTTATGATCAGGCGTGGCTGCTGCGATAAGGGACATTTACGAAACTGTTATCATATAGATTTTGGTAATATTGTGCACATTTTTAGCTTGCGACCTATATTTCGCCAACATATGTGATGTGACACATGCCATCAGAAATTAGCCATGTCGTTATGAGCAGATAAAGAACGTGACACACACCATTAACACGTGTCAAGAACCATCACAATCCCCCTCCATTAAAGCTGCCCAAGCACTTCCGTAACGAGGACACCCAGGCCCTTTAAAAACATGGAGTTTGGCTGGTACACCTTTCGTTGTGTCTTCTGAGGGCTCCTGGCTGAATCCCGTGTCGTTGTTCCATATTCCTGGTTTGCTGCCATAACAGGGAGTCTTTCCTGTAATACGTGGTCAGAGAACTGGCAGCAGAGGAGCACGTTCCTGGTGGCACTCGGCACATGCTGCTGGGATTTATGGAGATCGGGATGCAAAAGGAGCTGATAATGCAATGCAAAGTATCTCCCAGCCCTAAATCAGAAGCAGAAAATGTAGCAGTCTTGTTTTCCCTTTCACTGAGTCTTTCGAGACGTCTCGAACTTTGCTTTTCTTCCCCAGAAAAGCAGGTGATCCATTTCTCACTTTCTCTCTTCTCACTACAAAGTAATTAATTAAAATTAAATTCCTGGAAGTGTTAAAGGGGTTGCAGCAACAACATGTGTTAATATCTCTGCTGCTATCAGAGTCATCTCCACTTTAAAGAGGCTCTTTGTTACTAGGAAAAAGGGGATAAAAAGCACTTTCAAGCCAAAGCAGCTTGTTTGGAAGGGCTTTGTTATCTGGATATTAGAGCAACCACCTTAATGATCACTCAAAGACAGGTTTATCAAGGAATAATGGTGTGTATATATCTGTATATTGTTATTAGGGGAATAATAACACTTTGAGGGTCACATGAGGGGACCTCTGAGCCTGCACGGCCAGGCAGGGGACACGGGGGACACACACACACAGGCAGGGGTCAAGCGGAGCGCTGCCCAATTTGGCACTTGGACTTGCTGAGGATGTGTTTTGACACCCTTGTTCTGCCCTGTCCGCTCCCATTTTTCACCTTCAAATAATCCCCTTTTTGGACTTGGGAAGTTATTTTTGCTCCTTCCAGATTCCGGGGAGGGAAACGCGAGGTTGCAAAGCTCCTTGAGGCCGCTGGTTTAGGAACGCTGCGAAAATCAGCCACATCCCCGGGCAGGGGAGTTCCTGGAATCCCCGGGGATGCAGAGGAAGGGGTCACGGCCGGGCTCTTTGTGCGGAAGGTGGCAGAACGAATGAGCATCTGTCGTGTCGAGCTACCAGGCCACGGGGAGAGGAATCTTAAAAGCTTTGTCAACGTCAATTTGCTTCCAGCCTTCCCCGCTGTAGAGGCAGGGGTGTCCTCGGAGCCGTCCTGCAGAACTCCCGACGCCGAGATCTCATGCTCTATTTACCCCTGGTGACTGCCAGGCTTTGATTCATTAGCGTGGACAAACTGATTTCCTTCCGCGGCCCGACCTGAGGAGCCGCATTTTCTGCACACACGCTAAAAACACATCCTAGAAAACCCTGAAATGAAAAATGCTCCCGTCGCACTCGCTCGCTGGAAAAGTCTTGTTCTCTCCTGGCACACTGATCTTTCTCCCACTGCTTTTGTTCCCTCGTTAGCATCCCCGGCTGCCTGCGTTGTGCCACGAGCAGTGGAACACAGGCAGGACGTGCCTGTCAGCGTGGCAGGCTGGAAAAGCTATGATTAAAAATTATGTTGCTCATTAGTCACTGCAAATCAAGCTGAGAACAATGCTCTCTCTGGCCAATTTGTAAACAAACATCCTGTTCAACCTGGGTTCTCTTTGAGGGAGAGAGCAGGAGAGCAGCTCATAAATAAATAACTCCCTAATTCTGCAGGAGACAGAGGCTCAGGGCAGCGTACTGGGTGAATAAATATTCCATAATTTCATTTTCTACAAAATTGCCTCCTACAAATTTGGGTTTCAGATATCCCTAATGCCAATAATGATGCATAAATATTTGATGCGGCTGAGAGCAGTGTACGTGTGTGTGTCTGGGTGTGATCTATGCCTGTTCTCATGTGGACAGAGAATTATCATTAAAAGTAACAAATTAGTACCCTGAGAATACTGTCAAGAACATCACATGAGCGAAAAAAACCCCCCTCAACCTCAAGACAGATGAATGTTCCTCTTCCATTTGTGAGTTCCCAGTGTGAAAAAGTGTCAATGTTACAAGAAAAGGCATTTCCAGTATAATTCCTGCATATTTTCTCCTCCACAAACATCACTTCAGTTCTCTTGGGCACCTGCGGGTTTAGGAAGGGCTTTGAATCAGTCCCAGAACTCCCTCACGTGTGTGAATTAACATTCCTGGCCACGGAGCAGGCTGAGTTCAGACACCAGCCCGTGCCTCAGAAAAGAACACTTCCTCAGACTTCCAGCAGAGTTAAAACGAGCGGCTGGTGGCACCGCACCACGGACAGCCCTGCCCTGAACTCCCTGGAAAATAGCTGATCGTCAGGGGATGGAGAGCACAGGTTCCATCTGATGTTGTGTTTGTGAGGTGCTGAATGCATTGAGCAAGCGCCACGGAGGCAGGGCTCGGTCCCCATCCTGTCACCTTCTCTGTGAGCGGATCTGGATCCTGCCGAGGGACCCCTGAGCTCACAGCGCAGCCGCTTTCCAGCTGGAAAAACGGCTCTGGATGCGGTTCAGAGCCCAGGAATCACCAAGTGGCCGATCTGCCCCATGTCCTGTGCTCTCTGTGATGGAGAGCAGAACAAAACCCGGGGAAATGCACTGCCAGGGTCTCCAGCCAACAGGAGAACGTGTTCCCATGGAAATATCCCTCCTTTCTGCTGGGAATTGGAGGCTGTTAGCGGCCAGCAGCAGGACAGTTTATACTCTAGGAATTATCTTCATTCAGTTGTTCCCAGCCCCATGGAGAACATCGTCACAACCTTGACTGAATGTTCTGGATGGATTTAGTGACAGGGACAGAGGGATGGTGACATGGGACTGAAAAAGTGGACACGTAGCTCCAGCCTGAGCACTAAGAGAATATTAATTTCCTTCCTTGTTGCCTGATCTTTTAGGAGCAGTAATGCTCTGTGATCTGTAAATTATGAGTGCTACGTGATAAAGGTGGAAGGGACCTTAAAGACCATCGAGTTCCAACTTCCAACAGACTTTTCAAACTCTTTCCAAACTTACTGGTCAAAAAAACAAAAATTCACTCTTTTCCTACCAAATTCAGTTCTTTCAATCCCCTGCAAATCTGAAGTAACTCAAGTTGCAAAACTGAGAACTTACCCAGCTTCTTGAAAAAATGTCTTGGACTGATTTGTAATGTTTTTGCTGTTTTCATTATTTGCATATCACAAATGGTTAATGTAATCTGCAAAAAAAAAAAAGGGAAATGCATTAAACACGTACAGGCCGTAATACAATTTCAGAAAATTAAGGCTGTACTACCGAGTATGAAATCAAGGTAATCTGAGATTCAGCTTTTATCCTACAAAGTACTCCCAGTTCTTCCAAATTCACAAATTTGGAAGCTTTGTATTCAACTATTTATATAATGAATAAAAATATTGAGTACTACTCCTACAAAATCCGACTTGATGCATCATTTCCCTTTTTATAAGGAAACATGGATTCTTTGTTTGTCTAATGAGTTTTACAGCCAGTTCTTGCGTCACTAGATAATTCTTGTTAAAAACTTAATAAATATCAAATTACTAAATTATAGGAGAGTTCAAGAAAGGGGAAAATTGAAATAGCAAATAGAAGTTTGCAATATTTTTCCTGGTCCTGATTCTTCAAAGAGCCATTCCTCTGCTGAATTATATCTCAAAATGATTGCTTGGGTGCTTTAAGTCCATACTGAAATAATTTTAGAGATTAATCCAGCATTAAAATATGAGTATTTTGAGAATACTGCCTAAAATCCAGGGCAAAATACTCTGTGAAAATATAAATAGTAAGGACTGCAAACCAGTGATTTCAATAATGATAAGGGATGCTAATTACAGCAGCAAATCTTTCTTCATCAGCTGTATTCTCCTGGTCTTGAAGTGAGGAATGTTTTATTTTGAGGACAAAACTCCATTGCTTCCCTCAACAGCAGTGGGTGAGAGATGAGCTGGGGGTGCTGATAAGCTCCTCATTAAAACAAATGTATTGATGATAGCATTGTCTGTAAAGACGGCCTAATGTATAGACAGCTGGATGATATATAATTCAAACAGTTCTCACTGCACAAACCTGACAACTGAACAAATATAATTGATTCGTGCATTGCAATATTCATTCCATTAGTCAGAATATACATCCAAAATTGAAGGTGCCAATCAAATAAAATGAATGCGTGTTTTCATAGAGCGCTGCGATGCCTTTTATTAAACCCAGGAAAAAAATCAATCACTATTTTTGGCTTCAGACTCAACGAGAGTGTGACTCCTGCAAGTTATGCGGCAATAAATATACATGTTTGTTTTACTCGTGCTAGAAAATTACTCTGGCTACCTTTGATCTTTTTAATGTGTAAGAAAATAAGCAATTTATGCTAGCAGGGTCTATAAACACTTTAAACAAATAGTTTCCCTGACGTATAGGTACAGGAGATAGTACTGATTCTCACTTACACCAATTTTACGCTCCGTTGGTTTCACTGAGAGTTACTCTTGATTTACACCAGAGCAGAAGAGGCTGGAGCAGCCCCATATTTTAGCTGCTGTCTCTCACACGCTGATCTGCAGCTCCCAGATTGCTGGATGAATAATGCCGAGCCAAACACCGCAGGTTCTGTCTGCGTTTTTGTAGTAATTTACTTCTGAACCTTGGGAATAAAAACAGAAATCTGTCATAAACAAAGCACTCATTTCCTTCGTCTGGAGCGGTGTCTGTGCTCGGCTCAGCTCTGCTCGCTGTGTAAAACATGCTCTGAGGCATTTTCTCCTCCAAAAAGGATGCACAGATGCTGTTAAAATCAGTTTAAGGTCCCCAAAGTCTGCTCTGAGGGGAAGGTGTGGTGTGGCAGCCCCAGGCTCGGCTCGGCCCTGGTGTGTCCCACAGTGGGGGCACTCACAGCAACCCCCAAGAGCCAAGGAAAAGGAAAACGGGAGGGAGGGAGCTTCACTGAAGAGCCAAGATCTACGGCTCGTAAGGATCGTGCTGGGATTTGTCTCGCCTGGTCAGTCAGAACCACCTTTTTCACATTAGAACAGAAAATGTCTGGCAAGGTGAGCAGGCTGTGGAGTGATCTTTCTTCCTGGGAAAACTTTGTGAGGTGGGAAAACTTTGTGAGGTGGAAAAACCTCCTGCCTGTGGAAACACTCCTGTGGTGTGCTCTGAGGGCACTCAGTCTGTCCAGCTGGAGAGACTGAGGGGAGGCTCAGCGCAGTTACAGCCTCTCGTGAAGGGGAGAGGAGGTGCAGACACTGATCTCTGCTCCCTGTGACCAGGGACAGAGGGAACGGCTGGAGCTGGGCCAGGGCAGGCTCAGGCTGGAGATCACAGAAAGGTTCTTCCCCCAGAGGGTGCTGGGCACTGCCCAGGTTCCCCAGGGAACGATCCCGGCCCCGAGGCTGCCAGAGCTCCAGGAGGGCTTGGACACTGCTCCCAGGGGTGCCCAGGGTGGGGTTGTTGGGGTGTTTGGATTCTGATCCTTCCAACTCAGTTTATTCTGTGATTTAACCACGGAATCTTACACAATGATACAGTTACAGAATCTTTATGTTTATGTGAAATGTGTTTGGGAAGAAAGGCAAACCCCCTTCTTTACCACGGCACGTGAACAGAGGTGTTGATATGTTCCAGTACTCGAATCCTTTACACACCACAGCTGAGCTCTCCCAGCACTGGGATTGCTCTGGCCAAGCCCTGGGCAGGGCAGCTGAGAGGGAAAGGAGATGCTGCACAATCCCACACCCTAAATACTGCCTGAGAGCATTTCTTGCTGCTCTATTTTTCGAAGCCAAGGGATTGTCCCTTTTACGTTCTTCCTGGCGTTGGCCATCTCAGGGAGGAGAGGGGCAAACAGCTCAGAGGACACAACAGGCAGCCTTTCCCTCCCAGCTCTCACAAACGCCCATCCATCATCCCCCGGTAATTCCGGAGATGCTGGGTTAGGGTTTTCTTTGCATGTGATCACCCGAATTCCTCATACCCGAGCTGCTGAGCCCCAGGGCGAGCAGGGTGAGGGCGCTGAGCTCGCTCGTGTCACCGTGATTTGTGGGGGACACGGGCAGGGGACGCGAGGTGATAATGGTGGCATTCATCAGGTGTTCCAGGGGGAACAGCTCCTGAGAGACTGATGATAAATGCTCAGGGTGCTGAGGGGCCAGGCACGGAAAACTGGTTATTTCTCTAACTGGGCAACACCCAGAGCACCGATTGAGATCCTGCTGAGATTCCCTGCAAGCCCTGCCTTGCCATCCAGCAGTTTCACAGCTTCTGGCTCCAACCAGCCCCACAGGCTCCATCGCAGGCCCTGCAACACCCAACCTCCTCCTGCCGCATCTGCGCGAGCCTCCTCCCTCCTGCCAGCACACCCAGAGCATTCCCCAGGGATGTTTCCCTCTGTCTCATCCATGGATGCCGCCCTCCCCTCCGTCCTGCCCAAAGGGGCATCCAGGAGGGCAGCAGCCAGGAGCTCTGCCCTGCCTCCACCCAGAGGGTTCTTTTTTCCCTGTGAAACACAGAATCTGCAGCACTTCCACGGTAAGCTGTGAACAACGCCGCCAGCTCAGCCATCCCTCACAGCTCCATATGGCTGATGTAAAAAATAGCTCCTGAAAATGACATTATAATGAACAGAATTGGGTGTCTTCACCATTATAAATAATTAAACTTTTGTGTGTATATGTTGCTGTAAATACAGGTATATGTCCCCTTCATTTTTTTTGGTTTGTGTGTGTAAGCACCCATAAGAAAACAGGAAAAATCCCAAATCCACGGTGGAAGATTTTACCAATTTTATCAATCTAAAATGACATTTATAACTAGAAACCTGGTCTTGCTGTGGTGTAAATAAGGAAGAACAGACTTAAGGCACTGGCAGACTTCAAAGACAACTTCTCCCTCGCTCTGCCACAAATATCTGGGAGAAAGATGAAGGATGAACACAAGGAAAAGGAAAAAAAAATACATTTTAACAGGGAAACCCATTAAGCAATACAATATTTCCATTCTCAAGCTGTGGGATCTCTATCAGTGGAAATTTCCAAGGACAGTGATGACGTGGTTAATCCTGTCTCTGGGATATGAAATAAATGGCTTTTTGAGACCCCTCTACCTGCATTTGCAGGGATCTTGATTAAGCACCTCGGCCATAATTCCGTGACTCTTTGGAGGAACACTTTTCCCTTCTTATTTCAGGGCATTTCATCCCCCATAGGGATGATAAACCTGTTGACATCTCAAGACATAAAGAATTGCTGTGGGATGGTTTTTTTCCTTATCCATCTCTATCTCGATTGCTGGGTTTTCATCTCCAAAAAGTCAGTTTGGACCGAAACGGCTTAAGTGATAAAAATAGCTAATATTTTCTTTTCTTTATGTCCCCATTTTTCGATATTTCTGAAAACAAACAGGAAAGCTCTCAGAGAAGTTGCCTGGGTAAGATCAGGAAAAGTTTTGGCCACACAGAACTCCTGGGTGTTATTTTGTGGATTAGGAGCAGAGGAGCTCAAGCCTGGAACAGAGTCCAAACAATAAACCTACATTTTGGGGAAAAAAACCCCCAAAAAACAGAACAGGAGAGATGAGCTCATCCCAGCTGAGCATGACTTTTATTTCCATCTGTAAAGAGGGAACAGTTTTCCTCTTGGCACCTTTTCCATGATATCTATAGCATGGAATGCTGCTTGCAGAAGCTGCCTGCAAAGGGCTAATACAGAAGAGAACTGTGGTTCTTTATTCTGCAGCAGCTTTACAAGGGTGTAAAAATGAGTTAGGAACGATGCTGAAAGCTGGATGTCCCCCTGCCTCTCACACAACAGGAAAACAGTGGGATGAGAGAGGGCCACAGGAAGGCTTCATGCACAATTAATGCGTTTTCAGGCTAATTTACCCACGGAATGCGCAGAGGCAGGGAAGCAATGAAGAGGAATCAAAAGTCCTGAAATGCAAACGAAATAAGCAGAAATATAATGGAATCTCAGACTGGTGTGGGTTGGCGGGAGCTTAAAGATCTGCCACAGGCAGGGACACCTTCCACTGTCCCAGGCTGCTCCAAGCCCTGTCCAGCCTGGCCTTGGGCACTGCCAGGGATCCAGGGGCAGCCACAGCTGCTCTGGGCACCCTGTGCCAGGGCCTGCCCACCCTCACAGGGAAGAATTCCTTCCTAACATCTAACCTAAATTTCCCCTCTTTCAGTTTAATATTCAATTTAAAACATTTTTACTTCAACTCTTCGAAGACAGGCCTCAAAAAGTCACCCTTTTTTCTTGCTGAAAAACATGAAAGGAGCAACCAGGTTTATCCCACACCATCGCTGTTTAGTGCAGGATTTTTCCAGCTTTACCTCTGGAATAAACAGATTGCCAGCACTGAAATATCTGTGCTCTATTCCTGAGCTAAACACTCCATGTAGCTTTTTATTTTAGCCTTTATCACAGGGATGCATTTCTTCCTATCAAACTCGTGCTGAAACCTCAGCAGGAGGCCTTATTGCCAACAGTGCTATCTGGGCTAATAGCATATTTCATACCTACTCATAAGAAGAAATGTATTTTTCCACGGAAAAGAAAAAGTAGAATATTTGGAAATACCTGGGAAACTTCTAAAACTCAGCTACCACGGGGACAGAATTGGTTACAGACAAGAACTTGTGCGTTTACAACTCACACACAAGTAAAAGGTGCATCAGTAAATGGACATTTCCTACAGCACAAGGAGGCAGGAATTCACTCCCAAGCCTCAATCTTGCACCACAAAGGCAACCCAAAAGATCAGGAGCCTGGAGGGTAATTAGCTCATCAGTGATGGGGTTTGTTTGCACTCTTAAAATTGTTTCATGGAGCCTGTGTGGTAACGGGGAAAGCCTTTGGAAAGGGAGGGTGTGAAGAAGATTGCTGTGATATTGCAGGCTGGGAAAGACTAATTTGCTTTAATTTCTGCAGCCCAACATTGTGGAATTCCTGTTACTTCCTTGACCTCCGCTTCATCTGATCAGGGCCCGGCACGGAGTGATCTGACAGGGTGGTGCTTGATGGCTGGAAAATCAGAGCACTTCGCTTCATCCGTGCTGGTTTTGGTGTTCAGACAGGAGCCCCTCTGCTCTGCAGCCAGGCTGGGAGAGCTGGGGGTGCTCACCTGGAGAGGAGAAGCTCCAGGGAGAGCTCAGAGCCCCTTCCAGTGCCTAAAGGGGCTCCAGGAGAGCTGGAGAGGGACTGGGGACAAGGGATGGAGGGACAGGACAAGGGGAACGGCTTCCCACTGGAAAATAGTAGGTTTAGATGGGATGTTGGGAAAGAATCCTTCCCTGTGAGGGTGGGGAGGCCCTGGCACAGGGTGCCCAGAGCAGCTGTGGCTGCCCCTGGATCCCTGGCAGTGCCCAAGGCCAGGCTGGACGGGGCTTGGAGCAGCCTGGGACAGTGGAAGGTGTCCCTGCCATGGCAGGGGTGGCACTGGATGGGCTTTAAGGTCCCTTCCAACCCACACCATTCTGGGATTCTGTTAAAATTCTATTCAAATACAAATCCACAGCAACTCCATCCTCAATACCTGTGTGGGCCGTCACTGGTTTTCCGTGGGAGTCGCCTGCCATCCTCATCCTCACAATCTATGGATGCTTCCCCAGCAGTTCTCCCCCACTGACACCTTCTCCTGGCATCTGCTCGTTTCCTTTCCCTGAATTGCCTCCTCCTCAGCTGGGAACGTGCTCCTTCTGATCTGCCTCTGCTCCAACCGAAGCCTGAAGAGCTTTGTTTTAGAAGAAAACATGACCATGGTAAGAAAGCTCAGCCACAACAGCTGGCTGATCAAATATACATAAGGAGGAATCTGCTGCCTGCTCTTTTATAGCTCTCTTTTTCCCGGAGTCATCAGCCAGGTCTCCCTTGCTCTGGTACGACATTACAGCACATTACACGGCTTGTCTGTCAAAGGCCCGGCCTCAAACACTCTCAGCACTCAGCTGCTCCTGACTCCCAAATTGCCGTGGCTCAGGATCAGGCATCAGCTTAAATCTTTGTCGATCAGGACTTTCCAGAGCTACAACAAAATAAAAATGGGGGGAAGAGAAATAACAACAGGATTGAGCTAAAAGTGAGTTTTGCCTCAAGCCTTGTCCTCAGAATAGGGCAGGGGCTGATTTTTTTAGTGATTCTGCTGTTTTTTCACAAATTTAAGACTGATTTCTCTATGGAAAACCTCTAATGGTGAGGTGGGGGATGAAACAAAATTGAGTTTGCTGTAGGCCCTTTATCCCATCTCTGTGTGTCCTGTTTGTCATGCAAGGACATGGTTTAGAACAAAAGTGGATGCTCCACATCCTTACCCAAAAGGCAATCAGGAGAATGCTGAAATACCACAAACATCCCTAAGTCCACACACAACATTCCTAGAAATGACTCTAACGCACCCTGACACAACAGAAATTATCTTGCAGACCATTGCTGCTCTAACAAAGGTAAAAGAGAGGCTCAAAGACATCCCTGTTTCAGGCTGGCTGGGTTTTGCACCCCTTGAATCAATTTACACCATCCCAAATTTCATGTACTGCATTGCGTTAATTCGGACAACCAGCACATCACCGTGTGGAGTGACTGGTTCTTGATAGGGCAACAGAGGAACCTGAAAACCAGAATTATTTCACGTTTCCCAATAAAAATAATCCGTACATTTATGCGGATGACTCGATCATGTGGAAAAAGACTGAGCATGTATCCATCAGGGATTGCACGCACAGCTAATTAAGGGTGAAATAATAAATGCCTGATTTCTACAGGATAGGGTAAACATCCAATTAAAACAAAATGCTGCGTACACTTTTCACTCTCATTAGTCAAAGCATAAAGCATTTTACCATTTCCTAAATAATTTACTTGTATTAAAATAAAGCGAAATGCTTAAAACATTAATAGGGTACTTTACAATGCTGTAGTCAATAAGTTGCTATATGAAGGCAGTGTCAATAATTCATGGCTCTGCTCAGCAGGAACAGGCTGCAGCTCTCAGCAGAGCAGGGCCCACCAAGGCTGAGGCAGCAGGACCTGGCCAAGCTCTGCTAAATTCACAATTAAACCCTACAGGCAGTGGTGAAAATGATGCCTTAGGTTTTAACTTTTATATTTTTCCAATCCCGTATTGCCCAGTGTGTAACTCTGCAGTCCCTTGCAGCTCGTTAGCTGCTCTCCCAGGCCAGACAGACACAACAAAGCCTCTCCGAGCTTGCTGTTCAAGGACACTCAGACTGTCCCAGGCCCAAAGGTGTAAACTGGGGCTTCGAGAGAGGTGGAGAAATTGCAGAAGTTACATCATTAGTTAAAGTTTTAATTGGTGGATTTATGCTGATATGCAAATGGACCAAACCTATCAAAGTGTGCAGAACTCGTGACTCGGGGTCCATCTCGGGGTCCATTTTGGAAGCAGCCTCTGGCTCCCCAGGGTGTGCCTTTGAAGGCCTTTCAAATAAATCCCTGCCTTTATTCCCTCACTCCTGTCTAGTCTCTGTTCCTAGGTAGCCACTCAAGGCATCAAAAACCCGCTGGTGACAGAAAATTTTACATCTGAGCCTGTGGGTGTTGAAAGTACCCGGGAAGGACATGGTGCTGAGGACCAGCTGCTTGGTGGCTGTGGGGTCACCAGCCAACCTCATGGATAGAAAATGGGATTGGTGCTTTTTGGATGTGAAAAAAAGGGTATTTTACCTCAAAGACAGCCCCAAAAGTGGCACGGACTGGAGGCGTGGCCGCTGGGCCTGCTCCACAACACCAGCCAAGGGCTCCCCACAGCCCCCAGGAGCACCACCAGCATGTGTGGGGCTGACAGAGCCTGAAAGAGCTGGACCAGAACCTTCCCTGCTCTGAAGGCAGGGACAGAATCCTCAATTTTCCAAAGCCAGGTGGGCACCGGTGGCTGCAGAGCTGAGAATTTGAATAATCTGGGTTACTGATATGCAAAACACAGCAGGCATTTCAGCTTCAATTTTCTGCCAAGAGTCAAGGTGTGGATGTTAGAGCTGGGCTCTCTGATGAGAAAACACATGTCCTGACTACCCAAGCAGACTGCTGGATCCACTGATTTAAGATTGCGGTGCATTAGCAGGGAGTACATATTAGGTCTGTGCAGAGAAACTGAATTAAGTTCTTTTTCCCATGGATCATTCTGCTACGTAGAGGAAATTTCCCTAAAACGTTTCGTTGTACATCTATGGCTATAATAAATAAGAATTCATTTCATAGTAAGGAATTATTAAATGCTGTCTTTTATCGATTGAAGTAGGGAATATCCTACTCAAATTTAGATTTATAGCTCAGAAAATATATAGAAACATGGCATTTGGCTGGGACAGCTTTTGAGGTTTTTCAAATGCTGAAATCACTTTTCATTAAAACTGTGACAGAAACTGAGAACCTGGCACAGTGCCTTTTCTTATATATGCATTAAATCATTTTCTTATATATACATTAAATCATGCATTTTACGGCAGGATTTGTACACTTTTTTCTCTTTGTAGAAGTCTTGTACAAGATCTTGCTTGAGTCACACCAAGATCCATCTGGATCAAGACAGATCTGCCTTGTAAAGAGGAGAGTGTGAAACGTGCTGTCCCCAAACCCTGGGCCATGCCAAGCTCCTGCAGGCCTGGCTGCTGTGCATGATTGATAAATGGAATTATGGATAGAGTTGTACCAACCTCAGTGGTGATGATGAGCAGGTGAGAAAACTTTTCGGGTATTTGGGTGCAAGAGGGGTGGGCTGGACGGGGCTTGGAGCAACCTGGGATAGCGGAAGGTGGCGGAGGGTGGAATGAAATGAGATTTAAGGTCCCTTCCCAGCCAAACCATTCCACGATCCTCTAAAAAAAGTGCTTTGTTCCTCAGTGCCTTCTTCTTTCCTCATAGGAAAGAAGTACAGACCCCATCATCTTCAGGTTTCCAAATATTCTGTGCAAGAGGAAGGAACCCGCTCTCACTGTCTGCACCTCACTTCATTCTCCAGGAGCCTCATTTCTATGACAAGGTTGGTGGAAGCCTAAATTAAATTTGGGACCTAATTTTAAACAGAATCTCAACCTCCTGAGTAAACAATAGATGGAGCCTGCCTATTAAATCATCATGTTTTAATTAAATTCTTTGCAGCTCGTGAGTTCTTTGAACTGAGCGAGGTGATAAATGCATTGTAATTTTAATAGGGTTATATTTTGTGCTAAACTCACCGAAAGCAGTGACACCAGATAGGGACCATGTTCCCACAAAATCCTGCATGGGATTCTGCTGATAACTGCACACTTGAAATATGACAGGGGAACTTCAGCAAAGAAATAAAGCTGGTGTAAAGTGGGTTCTTTTCAATTAGAGACAAAGACGTAGAAGCACGCGAGTATTTGCGGTACTTGCAAACAACAAAATAAAAAGCATTTGTTCTTCGTGTCAGTGATTCAGGCTCCTCTGAAAGCAACGGGAATTCCACCTATTGCTTTGTAAGGCTTTTGGATCAGGTCCTTGGTGTGTTATTGGAGCAATAAAGCAAAATAGAGAAATTCACAAAAATCATCAGGAATTGTAGTGACAGGACAAGAGAAAATGGCTTCAAACTGAATGAAAGTAGGTTTAGCTTGGATATTAGGAAGGAATTGTTCCCTGTGAGGGTGGGGAGGCCCTGGCACAGGGTGCCCAGAGCAGCTGTGGCTGCCCCTGGATCCCTGGCAGTGTCCAAGGCCAGGCTAGATGGGGCTTGGAGCAGCCTGGGGTAGTGGAAGGTGTCCCTGCCCATGGCAGAGACATGGAACAAGATCTTTAATGCCCTTTCCATCCCAAACCATTCTGGAATTCTGTGAAAATGAAAAAGCCAAGTACAGCTTTTCTCAGCACCAAATCTGACTGAAAGAGGCCCAAAGTAAAACACTGACGATTTTTTTTTTTTTTTGTACTTAAACACCACAGTGAGCCTTAGGAAGTCGGTTGAAAAAGAAAAAGTTGTAACTTTAAAATGACCTCCAGCAGCATCTCTGAATATCTCAGCTGCTTTATCACAGCCCCTGTGAAGGTATCTCCCCACAAAGCTGCGGGATCGTAAAGTCTCCTGGTAGGAAATATGACACACTCTTAAAACATATGTCAGAGATTTCCAGAATTGCAAACATGCTATTTTAGATGGCGAGATTCCTTTCCTCGTAAAAGCATCTTTAAATTGTCTGACAGGGAAAATTCATATCAGGAATAAAATCCTGGCCCCGCTGGAGTCAATGAGAGTTTTATGCCTGATGCGAGTGGAACCAAGGTTTCATGTCTGCTTCTTTACAGCTGCTGTGAGCTCAGGCTGAGGGCGTCAGCACCTCCCTTGGCACTGGGAGCAGATGAATTGGAAGGACCCTGCTCTGCCTCCTCCTCAGAGCCCACCCCGTGCCCCCTCTCCGCTGCAAAGCAGCCCCCGGATGGGCACAGCTTTGGAAATCTGAAAATGGACCAGGCACAACCCCCTTGCACTGACACGAGTGAGCGATGCTTGGAAACCTTGATCTATAATGCCAGAGCTGATAGGCTCCTGCTTGCAGAGACCTGATTATTCCACCTGGATAGTGGCTTAAACAAAAGAACAAGCAGACAAAAGAAATATATGTGCAAAGTCCAAGAAGCAGGCTATTATTTTCAATAGAGGTGTTGTGTGTATTTTTTTTTCCCTGGCATTAGCTGCAGTAAAATGAATCATGCAGAGCAACATTTTTCACAAACCCCAAACATCCTACATTCACATAAAACTGATGTACACCAGGAATGTTCACTGGGCTGGAGAATGGGAACAAAGAGGGCTGCAGACATACAATTTGTCATCCTGATTTTATATAATAACAGGATATAAGCATATAAATGGGTAGGTTTGGCAGGTGAAAAGGAAAATTATAGGGAGAGAGGAACACTGTAGCTAACTCAACAGTGGCCATATTGCCAATAGATCCTTTTGCCATTTGACAGCTGTCTCAGGTAAGGGCTGAAAAATCATGTTTACTCAGATCAGCCCCATCTCTCTTTTGGTTATTTAGGACTCTGCGTATTCCACATAAAAACAACACTTTCAGCTCCTAACTTCCATCGAATCACCATGAAATGTCCATTTTGAGGATGTGCTTCCTGATCCTGCCATAGCAGGTGGAAGCAACAAGGTGCTCAGGTGAGCCAGATTGCACATCCAGGTTTGCAGAGCCAGCTCAGAAAAGCAGCCCTTTGTACACAGAAACGGAAATAAACACAGTTCAGTGTTGGGGATTTTTTTCCCCCAGCTTGATCTCAGTATTTCTTTTAGAGATCAGGGGGTGCTCAGCGTGCAAAGCAAGGCTGGGAGCTGAGAAAAATCTCTTTCCATAGGATAAATAGGGAGGGAAGCCATAAGTACAGCAGAGCCCAAGTCCATATTCCACGGACAGATGCCGGGGACAGCAGCGAGGGAGGGAATTAGGGAAAGGCTCAGTAAATAGCTGACAGATTGCTGCTGCCACTGCCTTTCTGCAGGGCTTGTTTTGCACTGTACTGAGAAACTTGTAATAGTGGACTGAGCTGAAGTGGTGACATTAAACTGGGCCCTGCTGCTCGGGGCTAGGGCTGGTGCTTCACCCCAAATCAGATCAGCAGTGGTGCTAACTTGGTTGTTGACAGACCTTTCATTCACTGGCAGCAGGTGCTGGGGGCACTTTGCTGCTGGTGACCCGACCGCTGGCATTTGGGGTAGAGAAACTTGGAGAAGAGAGCATTATTTACTTTCACTCCGATGAGATGGCATTTCTGTGAGCAATCTGCTCCTGCTGGGAGAGGGCTGGGGGAGTGAAGGATATTATGAAGTGTGATAGCATCTCATTCTTTGAAATTGTTATATTTTTTCCTGTGTTTTCCACAGTTCTGTTGTACAGTCCTTGTGTCAAGGGAGTTTTTCAAAGGCTGTTGCCCAAACTGCTGATTTTGAATCTCAGGAATTCATATGTGGAAGGCTCTGGATTTTCGACATTCACCTACTTGACAAGCAGATGCAGTCAGGTAGATTTGATGTTTATTCGAATTGAACTGGCTTTAAACGGAAGAACAAAACTGTGGCTTCAACCCCTCGGTTCTGTGTCTGATTTAGCCATTAGGCCAGCTGAAAGCAGAGCTGGCAAATCATCCAAACACACACACAGACACATCAGGGCAGGGACAGAGAGAGCAGGAGGGAGTTCTACAGAGGGAACTCATGTTTATAAAGCACCGAGGATAATGGATGAACTCAACAAAAGCCATTAAAGCATCAGCAGAAGCTCAGCAATAGTTTAGACAGCTTATCCTAATGAACTCGGAGTGGTTCACCTCGCAATAAATGGATAATGAGGGTATAAAAATGGCAGACATTAATATATTTGCAGGTTAAAGAAACTGGTAAATGGTTCCTTGGTTCCTGCAAGTCTCAGACTCCGGAGCAGTGGGACAGGGTAGGTGGACAAAAAGCACACACCATCCCTTATTGATCCGTGTGGAAGCGCAGCAGGAGCCTTCTTGAATTTTTGTGGTGAATTAGACATGAGTTTGATCCTCCATCCTGGGGGAGGAGGGGTGCTGCTCCCTCTCAGTGCAGATTTGAGGAGGTTTTTGTAAGCCTGTGTGTGGCTTATTCCAGGTTTCCCTCCATCCTCCTGAAATACTCCTCCTAACTGCTGCCAGCAGCAGGTTAAGGCACTTTCACCCCCTTTTACACCCAGAAAATCCCAGATACAATGTGAGAGGAAGAAAAAGTGAGGTTTGCCAGCGGAAAAACCTGCAGCTGAAGAAAGAGTTCACGGATGTAAAATTTAATGCTCAGATCAGCCTGCAGGAGTGGAGCGGGAAGTTCCGCAAGCAGTTGGAACCAATCCCAAAAGGGCTGGATTCCTTGTGCCTCTTTTGGGCAACGGTTAAAAGCTAAAAATATTATTTTAAATCTTATTTAAAGGGGAATTTTTCCGCTCTGCAATCTCTTGCAATTCTTAAAGGGTACAACACTCCTGAAATCTTCATCGTGGCCAGTGAAAACTCCCATGAAATGCACTTATTTAAGGAATATTAGGGACTGGAGAGCTCAGGTAATCCCTCACAATCTCCTGACAATAAATTACATGAAATTAACATATCCAATATTTACCAGTTCCCAGAGTAAATCAAAGTTCAATGCCCTTGTAAAGTGTAGGGAAATACTCAAAGAAATCACCAAGAAATCTTTTGGCCCTCAGGGTGAGGTGAAATTACCTGTTAATTCTTACAAAAATACTGTTTTGCCCATTTAGAGATATCAGAGTCAGACACAAAGAAAGGAAATCAGTTTTGTGGGAGTTGGGAGTGACGGGTGCAGGTTTGTGGAAAGTCTTTTTCTGGAAAATCCAGTGTTAGCAACCTCTGAAGGTGGGATGCGAGAAGCCTCAGCTTCAGAGCGTGGAACAGGTTCCCCCATAAATAAATGCAGCTTCCAGAGGGCTGGAGTACAAATCTGAGGAGCTTCCAGAAAATTCCTGCAATATCAGTGCTTTTACACTTCTTATTTTCCATGTAAAACTACCAAAATACAGGCAAGCTTCTAAAACACACACACAAAAAAAAAAATCACCCAGGGAGATATCTGAAACAAATATTGTGGAAGAGTTCGTTTTAATGGAGTTAATCCACCCAGAAATGGATAGCAGCAAGATATTTAATCATGGCATATCCTGTTTAATCACATTTAGAATCCTCTGGAAATTAAGCTTATACAACTTCCTTAATTTAGAGGACAGTATAATGCTTAAGTATTTAATCTCCTTAGGATTGATATTGGACTCGAGTCTTTTGCAGAGTTTCCTGAATAGATGGAAATTAGGAAGGGCTCAAATTAACAAATCATTCCTTTGTTTTTTAAACAATTTTTTTTATCATTTTTAACCTCAAATTTTTAATGATTTGGTTTTCTTCTTGATTATTGACAATTCTAAATCCTCTGAGATTTTGTGGAGTCTTTTAGGAAATGGGTTTCCCCACCACAATGGTTCTCATCAGGACTAAATAAGTAAGTGCAGACCCTTCCAATGCCCTCTGGAAAACCTTACTATTACATAATTTTTAGTCTGTGCCTAAAATTCAGCTGCATTTTAAGCCACAGGTTTAGCTTGGTGAGCTTTAGGATGGATATGACAGACCACAAGCTCCAAACCAAAGCAAAGGATGATTGTTGAGCCTGGATTTTCATCCTGCTGTTCATTTTATCACACAGAGGTCATAAGATTTTACATAAAATGCCTCAATTTTGGTAATTTCAGAGCGGATCCACATTTAAACGTGAAAATAACACAAGCAGAATCAAGTTATTGCAGTAAAAATATTCACTAGTAATTCCTTTTGTCCCTTCTCAATCTTTTAAATAAAAATAATCACTCCAAGTGTCTCAGACAAGGCTCTAACACCAGTCTAGCATTGAACTGCTTCTCATAAACCAAGATGATGCCTTGTCTCAAAATGTACTTTAATAATATAGTATTTGGGGGTTTTATGCCTAACAATAATTTGATTTTTCCAAATTTATTGATGAAGGAAGGGCTATAAATTCAGCGTGAGCTCTTTCACTAAAGAACACCAAATACTTCCTACAAAAAAAGTGGAGGGAATAAAAATTGAAATAATAAATTCCAAACCCATCCGGGCAGGCGAGTGCAATGTTAAAGCAAATTCATTGGCAGATTTACAATTAAGATCCATATAGAATGGAAATAATAATAATTATGAGCTCCTAGAAATGCTGTAGCGGGTTGTATCCTGGATTCAGCAGGGACAAATCACTCATACTTAGTTTCAATAAAGGCATAATTCCTGATGCCTTCAAACACCTTCTAAGAGTGGCTTAGTTTAGCATATTCTTGGAGAAGATGGATCTGTTTAAGATCCAAAAGGCAAGAAGGAAGTGGGAATAATTCCATTTCACAGGAGGGAAACCCCTGGAGGCATCACCTGCAAGGGCAGAGCCCCCCCAGGGGTTGATGCTGGAGCCACACTCAAGGAACATTATTTTTACCCTATATCAGGCAAAACAGACCCAAAGAGCAGATCTGACGATGGCTACACAAATTAATCTGGTTTTTCCCCTCCAGCCAGGCTGTGGGACAGCACAGAACCTTCTGCACCTCAGCAGTTGCTGTTTTATAAAAGGTTGTGTATTTTACTGCACTTTGATGCTTCAAAACCTGTTTTAGAAAGTAAAAAACCTACAACCCGTATTTGTTTCCTAGTTCTTAGCCTGTTTGTATCAAACTTCACCCGGACATTCCCAGCCCTTCAGGGTTTGCTGGGAGCTGAAGCGATTTTTCAGAGCATCGACACCAAAATTGATGACAATTGCCAAGAGACGCCGTCGGCCTTGGCTCTGACTTGGTTCAGGTTGGGTTTCCTCCTCTATCAGTGTTTTATCAGCGTGGCTGAGTCACTAAAATGTGTAAATCTGTGCCTGAATTCTTGGGTTTGCAGGTCTGCGTGACCTCCTCCACAGCCCAGTAAAAACCAGTGCAGCTCCATTAACTCCCGGAATTTTACATGGGTTTGCTGACAGCTTCATCATTCTTTGTTTGCCTTCTCAAAGAACCCAAGACTTCAACTCACACCCGTCCACTGACCCATCAGCGATTAAAAAATGTCAATTCTGGGATTAAAAAAAAACAAACCTTCCCTACAACATTTCTGCAGAGATTTTGGTTGTTGTGACTCATTTATAGCTAAAATATTCTTTACAAGTTGGCTAGATATGGACCTAAGGGAATGTTTTCCCTATTTTGTTCTGTGTTTTCACTTGGCCTGGAGAAGCTGAACAGTCTTAATGTGAGCTTTGAAAATACAAGTTCTGCTATGAAAACCGAGTGTTGCATGCATGAATATGCTTTTAGTTTTATAAATGAGGAGCTGGATTGCTCATAAATATGCTGAACACAGTTTCAGCTCAGGTTCAGGAGGATGCTGAGAACATTTGTCCTTTCCGTGTCAAGGAAATCTTCACCAGAGTAAGGAGGGCATGAATTTCACCTTGTGTCTCTCTGAACACCCAGTTAACCTTAGAAAAGTTACTTTCTACAAGTGTATTTAATCATAGAGATAGATTATAAATGTGGTTTTGTGGGTTTTTCTTGAGTATTTTGGGGAAAACATTTTTTTCCAAAGGGAAACACAGGTAAACAAAACTTACTTGTACCTTGGCTGCCCTGACATTCTATCAAAATTACTCTGCTCTGCCAAAATACGATCATTTTTTTCATCCTGTATAATCCCTTATCAGTGTTGTCTCTACTTCTTTTGCCCAGTCTCCTGGCAAATATCGTGTTCTAGGATTTTAAATCCTCAGTTCTCTTTCTGGGTCAGCCCTGTGCCTGTTATTCTAAGAATATCGTACTTGTCCTTGAAAATGCATCCCTCCAACTCAGCCCTCACTGTGCTCCTAACGCCGGTTTAGAGCTGGAGAGAGCTCAGCAGACACAACACTCGTGCCAAGGACAGGTTTTTCCCCTCCCAGTCATCTTTTGTTATGAATCTCATGGTTCCTCTCGCTGTTAAACACCTGCTGCGTTCCCTTGGGAAGTGCCAGGTTACCTTGGACACTCCTATCAATGCACAGAAAGGGAGATGGGGTTGATAATTTCCCCTGTTAGCAGCATGGCTCGTCCTCTCCCTAAACACAGAGAGTTCAAGGACGTGGGAAGTTCAAGGATGAGGCAAAGGACTGGAGAAATCCTGAGCTGTTCAAGTACAGACTCGTAAAACACAAACCGGGTCAGCTCTGAGGCCAAATCTGATACAACTCTTGGTGTTTAATGAAGTTCTGTCACCTGTCAGATATGTATTCTGATATTCAGTGTAAGAAACAACAGCCATAATCCGCCACAGTTAGGGTTATAAAAGGAAAAGTGCCCTTCCAGGAGGGATTTCACTTCACTCCACAGCCCTGGGACTCCTCACTTTGCTTGTGGTCAGGTTACAGCCAGCCCTTGACTGACATTCTGGGCGCTGAGTGGGGTTTCTGGTGAAGACAGGAGGAATTATTTTCACTTAATGCTTGAATAAAGCTGCTGTACATGCTTTGGGTGATGATGAAATTGAACTGTTTGAGGTTAAGCACTTAAATGTTGGATCACATCTTGTATATACACTACTTAAATCTCATTAGTGCAGAAAGCTTCACTCAGAAAATGGGACCATTTGCTTTCCCCAGCCATTTCAGGTCATAGCCTGAAACAAAACAAGAAGAGTTTTAAGAAGTCTTTGCCATTCTCGTCTGGCCTAACAAGAATAATGGAATGTATTTTAAAGATATAGAAGCAAAAATAGCTAATCCATAGGATTATAAGCAACTGGAAGAGATAAAAAAAGCTCTCTTGGAAATTCATATTCTATGCTACAATAATAGTGGAAGCAACAAAAATCTTGAGGAAAAATAGTGGAAATAAACCCACACTGAAGGAGAAAGATTTAATTCTAAAGAATAAGGAAGAGCCACAGCAGAAGCGAGGCCATAGTTAGTATTCATGTCATAGAAACGAACAAACCCATTCCTGCTAATGGCTCCAGGCATCCCCTGTGGGCTGAATGCCCAAAAAAGTGAGACATCCCCATTTCTACCTCAGGAGTGGCAGGAGAGAACGCGACTGTTTCGGGTGGACGGAAAACAGGATGAGCTAAATATTAACATTTCAAGAAAACAAAAACCACAGGAGACCAGTGCTGGTCCCTTTACCTTACTGAGCGTTTTAATGGAGAGGTTTAGATCGTCTGCATGAATCACTGTTATTTATTGCCTCGGAGCTCCAGGGTTTAATCTGACAGGGAAGGGCTGAAGACTCCGTATTTCACTTCCAGCCTCTCCCCAACAGCTGTAAAAATTAAAATACATGCGGAATGGTGGCATTACAGACTGATGGGCCAGCCAGACCAGCCAGGAGTGGGGTAGGCATGTCGTGGGCATTCAAAGGTGAAGAACGGGCCGTACACGGCACTCAGAAATGCAAGTGTCAGCTCCGGAAAAGTCAGCAGCAGCTGCTCGGAAAGGAAAAGCTTTTCTTAAGAGCTCATTCTTTCATCAGCACCACAGAGCATTAGCCACACATTCCGGAGCCTTCATCTCGCCGTGAAAATCTGCTTGCAGCAAGGCACAGACCGAGAATTGTTGAATAAAAGAGCGATTTTTGACCTCAGTGGCACCTCCATTTCTTTCAGAATACTTCTGTGTGCTGGGATGTTTGTGTGCAAAACCCACCTTGATCTTGGAATACAGGTGTTTTTAAGGTTCTCTTGTCTAAAATGCAGATACCAGTAGATAGAGACAGCACTAGACCTGTTCTTCCAGGGAAAGTTTGGTAGCAAAAAGTCAGAGAATAATTTGGGGTGGAAGAGACCTTAAAGCTCATTTAGTCCCACCCACATCCCCAGGCAGGGACACCTTCCACTGTCCCAGGCTGCTCCAAGCCCCGTCCAGCCTGGCCTTGGGCACTGCCAGGGATCCAGGGGCAGCCACAGCTGCTCTGGGCACCCTGTGCCAGGGCTTCCTCTCCAAAAATGAGAATCTTCAGTGTGGGTGTGGACAGGATGGGCCAGCACACCCCCTCCAGGACAGTTCCTTGGGACACTCCAACTCTGTGTCCATAATTTCAGCCCCAGCCCTGCTGAGCAGCACAGCACCGGTGCCTTTAAACGTTTTGCTTGCCTGTAGCTGTGCAGTTGAGACACCAGTTGAGTACACTTTAATTAGCCCAGAGGAAATCACAGTAGGGATTAAATGAGTTGGGCTGTTATTCTCTTGTTTTTACTAGCAGCAAATAAAAGCGCGTAATTAGCTTTTTTTAAAGATGTTTTCAGGATCTTAAGGTTATCATAACTGTAAACAATAGTATATTTATCTAATCTGAGAGCAGTGCTTGAAGTATATTTTCATTCTGAATAGGAATTATGAAAATTACAATTGGTCCACAGGTTTTTGAGGAATTTTTAGTTGAAATTCAGCTTAGCAGCAGTGGCAGAGGATAATTTTAAAGAAGGTTTTCAAGCAAAAAATGCACAATTTCCTGGCTTGGTTTAGCAATGTCAAAATATATCCTTAGTGTAATTTTTTTTGTTGTGATTCATTGTAATTCATTTATATTAAAATATTGGTTTGGATAATGTATTAGTGTGTACATTATTACATAAATCAAATCCAGAAAGACTAAGATTTATCAAAATAACACTCAAAATAATACCAGTTTCAGTACAACTGAAATGAAATAATTGGCTGAATTATTTTGGGGGGATTTCCCCACATATTCTCCACATCAGTTTTCTGTGCAAGTTTCCAAGCAGTTTATTCCACTCTGCTCCCAGCAGCTGCATTTCAGATGAACCCTTCCAGCCTGGTTTTCAGTGATGCTGACGTGTCAGGAATTGTTCCATGAACTTACATCAGCATGATTAAAAGAGGAGTTGGATCAAATGCACCTCACTGAAATATCATTTGTTAGTTGCAATAAACTCCTCTCACAAGATTCATCTGAAGGGAACATCCCAAGGCTGTCATCTTCTCAAGAACCTTGTGAGTAGATTTGAAACCAAAAATTGGGGAAGTGGCTCAAAACAGAAATTAGAGGATGGAAGCAAAGAGCTGTAGGAAACAACTGCAAACTGGCTTCATCAAACAAATATTGGGTGAGAACTATTTGTTCTGTTCTCACCATAACTGACCCAACCTGCAGCCACAGCAGAGGTGCCTCTTCAGGAGGATTAAATAGAGCTCCACAGGAGCTGGTTTGCTGTTTTCTAGGGAAACCCCGGTGTAAATGAAGTCTCTGATGGAAAATCACCAACTGGCTCCTTAAAAAGGAATATTGCTCCCTTAATGGCAGAACAGTCAGAGCTAAAAGTGTCCAACTTACAAACCTAATGGGACACAGGGAATGAGGCACTGACCTCCTGCTGGCTTCACTATTGGCCTTGATTCATCCAAATCCTGCCCTGGATCTCCCCCTGTGCCAGTTTGGGACACAACAGGAACCCTCAGCCTGGTGCTGGGGCTTCACTGTGGAAAGACCCCAAAGTTTTATAACATTTAAAATCTTACTCTTAATCGTAGAATGGTTTGCATTGGAGGGACCTTAAAGCCCATCCCATTTCAGCCCCAGCCGTGGGCAGGGACACCTTCCTTTATCCCAGGGTGCTCCAAGCCCCGTCCAACCTGGCCTTGGACACTTCCAGTGTTAATCTCCTGCTGTAAAATGAAAACTATCCAAAAGCCTTCCCTCCTCATGAAAAAAAAATATATAAACTACTGCTGACTACCTTTAGGAATCCCTTTCCTGCTGGCTCAGGGACACGCAGATGTAGAGATTTCACATCTCACCTCAGAAAAATCCGTGTATTTTGCGGGCAGAATTAACTGACAGATATATTCACCATCAATACTGCAGATACCAGCCCAGGGGGAACTGAGCTTGTGATAGGTCCTGATCAAAGGAATTATCCCTGAATGCTCCGGACAGGGATCCTGCGACTCCTACACGGCGCACATCTGTCTCGCACCTGTCAGCATCATCCACACACGTGGATTGTGCCTTGGTGGCACAGCAGTGACTCCTGGTCATGTCACCCTCCAGAACCAACACATCCAGAGCTGAATGAAGCACTCCTGAGACGGTTTTGACTGTCCCAAATTTTAGGGGATGCATTCCTACCGCTGCTCCTGTTCTCCATTGAAGCCGGTGGGAGCTCGACATGCTAAAGTGCCTTTGGGGGATCAAGGATCATTGCTGCAGCCCAGCCAAGGGTTAGCGGATGGAGAATTAGCAGCTTCCCACTCTGCAGAGCAGAAACCTCCCAGCAGCAGTGATTCGGGTCACCATTAGGACACGGAAAGTTTCAACAAGAAAGGGGAACAAACTCCAATAACTCACTGACTTTGCAGACTGAGGCACTACGAGGCAATTGGCTCCGATGGGAATTGCTGGCTGGGTGAGCAGTGGCACTGAATCCCATAAAACCTCCTTGCCCAAGACAGATCTCCCACTGAACGATGACTCCTCCCAGTGCACCACTCAAAAGCCTCTTAACCCCTTGCATTCACCCCAGCAGTAAATCACATGCACTTGCTGACTGCTGAACATCAAATTTTGAATATCCTAATGAACTTTCCTACACATCACTCTGACCTTTTCTAGATAAACACGGTAAAAACTGCATTTTTTTTCCCTTGGGTGAAAAACATTTCTTCACCTTGCAGTACCTCCATGATAGATGACAGCATAAACCCTCACAGGACTGAGTTATCTGCAATCATTTCCTTGCAAAACACCACTAAATTCCTGTCCCATCAGCATATATTGATAACGCCGTGGCTGATAACATCTGCAACCCTGCAGAGCGTGTGCTGCTGTAGGAGCCTGATACTCCACTCCAGTTTCCTTTCTGTGCCATGAAAGGAGCTGCAAACATCAGCTTTTGTTTTCCAGGTTATAGAAGCAGGGAAGAGAATAACTGCTGTTATCCTAAGTCATGAATGCTCCTCAGAGCTTCTGGAAACTCTCACCCCCCACCTTGGAGAGGATGAGATAAAGCCTGAAGGGTATTTCCAGGTTCAGCAGCTGAGAATCCAAGGGCTCCCAAAGCTAAATGAGCTGCAGGATGTTGTGAGCTCATGTAGGGCACAGATATTGTCCGGTGCTGACGGATATCTATAGGGGATCTATAGGGCTTGACTTTTATCCCTGGCGCAGCTTCCCAGTGAAACATCCTGGTGTGTGTGGCGTTTGCTGTTTGCACAAACCCAGTAAAAGCCAAATGGACACCAAATATCCCTCCCTCCCTGCCAGCCTCAACGCCTCTTTGAAGCCAGAGTAATTGGAACATTTAGCTCTTAAGTTCTGGTTTTACTTCCACGAAAGCGACTACACATCAACCTAATGTCTTCCTTTGTTGGGTGACACGGAGGTCACTGCTGTGAGATTTATTTGATTTCGCAGTTTGCCTAATTAATTTGCTCGTTCTGGGCGGCCTCCATCAGCATCGCTCGTGCAGCAGCGCCACAAAAGCAACAGATTCATTTACATGGTACAGTGCATCTGGAATAATTATTACCCCCTAGAATTGTTATTGCTCCAAATCTGAGGGGAAAGGGAAGTTTCCTACTGTGATAAAAGGGCTCTGTTGTGGTTCTATCAGCTGAAAACAACGACGTGGACTAAACTACAAAAGCAGCTTTTTGCAAGCGTTAAGTAGCACAAAACACAAATGTCCATAAAGCGGTTACAAGACAAAATTTGTTTCTCTGATTTACTTCTTATCAAGTTTTGGTAAGAGACTAAAGAGCCTGAAGCCACTCCCATCCCTGCAGCAATATTGTCAGACAACAATCAACAGCAATTAAAACAGCAGCATTTTTTCACTGCTGAAGGGTGCTATTGACCCCCTGGTTTGGAAAAATCAGACCTTTTTTTAAAGGAGTTCTGGAAAACTGTTGGGATCACAAGTAGAGAGAGGAGAAGACTGTAGGGGAACAGTGAAGTGAGATGGAAAGCATCTTAGATCAAGAGAATCAAGCAGTTTGGGCTCTGGACACCTGACTGAACAAGACAGGAGCAGCTTTGTTTTTCCATTGAGAGTTGATTGAAATTCACTGGTTCCAGTTCTTGGGTCTTTGATTTGCTGGAGGCCCTTTGCTTTGACCAACTGATTAGTTCTTCTCACTGCCCTGGCAGAAGAAATCATTCTTGACTTCTCCTCGGACACCTAATTCCTGCACAGCTTCCCTGTTCCTGTAACTTAAGCTTAAAGCTGTGGCCCACAGTGAGAGGTGAAATACTTGATTAATCAGTTTATACCTTAGTAGGTTTGGGTTTAGAAAGAAGAAAGGAAAAGTGTGGAGCTCTCTGCTCCAGCCTCTTCCCAGGCTGCTCTATCAGCCTTCCATAACCACAGCAGAAAATCAGCAAAACACAATATCACCTCCACTACTGCCTCCCTCCTCCACATGATATTTGGATTTTAAACATTGTTCCCAAACCTTCACTCTCTAGCAAGGCTGGATCTGCCGCAGACTCCATCTCCCAATCTCTAGTAATCATGGTACATAAAAAAATCCACAAAACTCCTGCCTACCTCGCATCCAAGTGCTCCCCGGGTCAGACACAGCCCCATGCTGCTCTTCCTTAGGTAGCCAAGGCAGCACCTGCACTTGCCTTAAATAAATCCACGAGGTTTCAGTCCATAGGTTCAGGGAGGTGTGACAGCATTGAGGGGAATGCAAATCACCTGTGTTCACTCTGGATCCCCACCAAAGGAAAGTGGATCACGGGGTAGCTGAGATAATCACAGCCACATGAGGGGCAGGGGCGGTGGTTGCCTGAAGGAATGGAAATGAGATGCACAAATAGATGCAGATATACTTATCTAGATATATTTATCTATATATTTATCTGTATATTTATCTATATATCTATACAGTGTGTGTATGTTGCATCACACATTTGCAATACTCACAGCTGTGTAACAATGACGTGGAAATGCATTTATCTGATCCCTTTCCAACAGCCCAGCTTTTCAATGGAAGCAAAATGAGCGGCTGTTCCTCGTGATCCCTTGATTACCTCGTTGCTTACAAACACCTCCCACCCGCTGCACCGAGGGCCACCATTAGACTCAACGCTGGCTCTGAGGCTCCTCGTGTTCGTCCTGGTTCTTGGCTCCCAAGCAATGAGTTAACAATAGATATTTAAAATCCCTGATTGTTAAATGGAAATATCATACTACAGCTGCAGGAACCTGGCTGGGAAAGCACTGTCTGGTCATGGGGCCTATTTTGCATCTCCTGCTCTCTCAGTCTCTCATTCCAGACCGGATCAGACCAAGAGCTGAGACTGTTGAAGGTAGAACTAATAAAATGTGTGCAATGAGCTGTGACATCAACCCCCTGCCTGGAGGACAGGTCCCACCACCACAAATGACATGTGTAGTGCTGCTACCTAGGATTCCTTGAGGATCAGGCCCCAGACTGGTGTGACTGGGGGGAGTTACTGGGGCACAATTGCTTAAAGCAGGACTCACTGTTGTGCTAAACAAAGTTCTGTGCCCAAAGCCGTTGCTTTTGTTTACCTCCTGTGTAATTGCCCCCGAGGATTTTTCTTTCATCCCCCCGAAAAAGTTGGTTTTGACTGTACATGAAGCTCTTAATGCCATCTAAGCACCTCTGTGGGTGTGAGATGCAGTGCTGTTGCCACAGAATCACACAGAGATGGGATGGTTTGGGCTGGATTAAGTTAAGATTGTCCAGTTCCAGCCTCCTGCCATGGGAAGGATGGTTTCAAATGAGAAGGCGTCTGGAAGAGCAGCATAAATTCACTTTTCAAAGGAGTCTGCAGGTGACAGAGCCCTTTGGACCAGGAAGGAGAGGAGAGGCCCCATGGTCTGCAGGGTAGGACAGGAACAAACGAGGCTGTGTGTGATGGTACAGATCCATAGGTTCCTCCTCTCGTGTGAGCTCCCTGCTTTAGTGATCACCCCCAGTGCCACAGCTCTTTCTAGTGAGCAGCAACTTTTAAATTCTCCCTTCCAAGTGACAATCAATATAAATATCCTGTGGTTTGCAGGCTGCTTATACGCTTCCCATAAAAATCCACGGGGGCTGAGCTGTGTGCTGAACACTGCCTGAACTGCATGCAAAGCACTCTGCCACGCTTTTATTTGTTGGGTCTCTCCAAAGTGCAGGGGAATATGAGCTGAGTGCCTGATTAAAATGAAGTGTAACTCCTAATGGTTTATTTGCACTGCAGTGCATTTGCCATGTCATTCATTACGCTGCACTCAGTGCCTTCCCCCACTTAGCCACATAGAGCTGCACTTAAAAATGTAACATCTTCTCTCTGATATTTGTGTCCTGAGTCTCAAGCATCTGCTTTATGGGGCTTCATCACTTTGTACATCATGCTACAAACTGCAGTGAAAGTCTATTTGAACAGGTGATGGAACTGATAAAACGGATCCACGGTTTTCAGCAGAGGGCAAAACTTCAGTGATTTATTTCTGCCAACTTTTCTGTACGTAAAGTTGCGTTGGGCTTGCTTTTTAACGAGTCGAAAGATCAGCGTAGTGTAAATTTTGCTCAGGCTGGAATTGGTCTTGCAGAGCCTTAGATGGGAGTGATTTTAACTGGAGATGGGATTGCAGACTCACGGGATGTCTAAGTGTGTATATATCACAGCTTCAGTATTCAAACCATCCCCTCACTGTAGAAGATTTGGTTTCAGGTAAGAAAATTCCCGTTCATCACCTCCTGCATGTCTAGGGAAGTGATATCTAAGGGCAGACAGGATGATTCTGCTCTCTAGGAGGAGAAATTTCCTCTGGGTCCTTTCTGGAGGTGTGAGGTTCGTACCCACCAGCTGACCCAAGGAATCAAAGCTAATACACAGAAATTCCAAGGCACCTCATTCTTGTCATTATTTGAAGACAGAAGGGAATGCCTCAAACCCATGCCCAGAGAAGTCAGGGAGCAAATGTGCATCAATAAAAGCAATATTTTACCCTAAAAAGGGACGTTCCCCTTGCAAAAATGCACACAGAGTTATATTTATACGTGAATTCCTGATTGGATGAAAATCAGTGAGCAACATGAGCTAATCATTTTAATATGCAGATTCCTAACGATGCAGGATGGCAAAAGGCTGGGATAACCTCTCATTTTAATGCTGTTTCTTGAATGACTGATTATTAACGTCACCCTTTAATTTGTAGTGCAAACCAGAGGCAAAATGTCACCCATCCTCTGCAATCAGCTCCTGAGCGCTATCACCTTCCCCAGCCTGAAGGATTTATTCTGCTTCTAATTGCAGCTGGTTATGACAAACTACTGGATCTGAAATTGAAACCGGGAACCAGCACGCTCTAAACCCGATGTGGAAAGTCATCAAATCTGCACAAACTTTGAAGAAATGTCTTGGAGACAAGAAAAAAATATATAGAAGAAGGATGCACAAAGAGTTGCGCAGTGGAGGGTGAAGGTGTTCTAGCAAGGTTGGGGGTTATAGATACTGGAACCAGGCATTAAATTATAAAAATACATCACTTATTAATGCAAGTGCAACATGGCATTAAGAATGTCTCTGCTATGTAATTACATATTGGTTTTTTACAGCAGCATGGAAAATAAAGAGAATTTTCCTCAAATTAAATGCACCTAGTCAAGGAGAGGATGTGCTACCTCATTCACTAAACATCAAACACGAGGATTTTAATTCAGCATCAGAGGTTGCATAAGCAGCGTGCAAAAACTGGGTCAAAATGTTTGTTTAAAAACGTTGCATCTCTAAATAGGGAGGGGAATTGTTAATCCATGGACACAGAAGATCACTCTGCTGCAGCTGATTTTCCTAATTGTTTTATCATTGTTTCCATTGGTCCTAAGCCTAGACTTCAGGTTTAAAGAGTTTTACTTTTACAGGTCAGGTTAGGAAGTTCAGGATATCTGCTTATTTTTGGAAAAACCTTTTCAAAGCAGTTGAAAATTGGAATATTCAAAGGAGTGCAGGCGAATTTGTGGTTCTCTATTTCTTTAGCCAAGGTGACCCCATGCACTTTGCAGCTCCAAGGAAAACCTGCTAAAGAAATTTATAGTCCTCAGGTTTTTGTATTTTAATCCATTTTTTTTTTTTACATTTTTCTTTCCTAAAACTCTTAAATCTACGGAGAGAAAATGCTGTTGTAAACACGACCCAGATATCTGCTTCAAGTCTGATAGTGATCAAAATTATCATACAGTTTTTGCAATCTGGTTTCCAAAGTTCTGCTTGTAACAGCTGCCTTTGCATTTGTTTCCTTTAAATATCTCTTTTTTAGAATATTTATGGATACAGTTCTCCTTCTGCAGTCCTTGCCCTTGAAAAGTAAGCAGCCAGTGTAGCTTAGGATGTACCTCGGTATAAATTATTTATTGAAAGCATAAAGTATTGAAGAATATTGTCTTAAACTTTATTCTCTGACAATATAAAAAGAAAACATCATCTAATTAAAATGTAGGCTTTGTAGGAAATGGAAAGAATTTGGTTTCTCTGAGCTATGGTATTGCAACCTTTGACAGGATGGGTTTTTTAATAAAAGAGAAGTATGTTTTCTAGAAAAAAAATAAATGAAAAAGCAGGAATGACTTATCCCTGAAGTAAATATCCAGCCTGTGAAACATAAATAACAAGGCTAAAGGAAGAGGAATATAGATAAACCAGATTAACAGAAAAGATGAAAGCATAAAAAGCATGAGTGTGCTGGGGAAACTCTCTTGGGCTAACTAGAAAAAACTTGTCAGAGTGTGCACAGGGAGAAAAGGAATAAAACATTAAAGATCAAACAAAAAGATCCCGAAGATGGGGTAATAATTCCAGGTATTTACGTGCGCTAACTAGGTGCTACACATGTAAAAACGACTGGCACTAAAGAAAATGCTAATGATGAGCGAGGCAGAGTGATCAAAACTGAGGAATAAAATGGCATTTCACAGGAAGAGTTTGGTACCGGGTGCTCCTACGAAATTCAAACGCCCCTATCCAGTCTTGCAGCACGTCTGGCTCCACTGACATTTCCACAGCCTTGGGCTTTGGTTGGATTCGTTGTGTGTGGAAGCACAGCCTGACACTGCTGGGACTCACCTGGAGCAGGGACATTCCTGGGTGAAATTAACTCTGTGGTTTCGAACTACCCCAGGAGTGGAGAGGGACATTTTACAGGGGCCCGTGGAGACAGGGCAACAGGCAATGGCTTTAAACTGGCAGAGCAGGGTTAGATGGGATAGTGGGAAGGAATTCCTCCCTGTGAGGCTGGGGAGGCCCTGGCACAGGGTGCCCAGAGCAGCTGTGGCTGCCCCTGGATCCCTGGCAGTGTCCAAGGCCAGGCTGGACGGGGCTTGGAGCAGCCTGGGACAACGGGAGGGGTCCCTGCCATGGCAGGGGGGGGAATGGATGGGGTTTAAGGTCTCTTCCCACCCAAACCATTGTGTGATTCTGTGATGATTCCACGATCTACAACTCCATCCATTCCACTGGAAAAGTTAAATAAAGGCAGAGGTAAGCAGGACAGCTCTGTAGCAGACAATTTCTAATACCAAATACCACCTGCAATCACAAACCTTCAGGACTTTTGATCGAGCAAAACAAAGCAGAATATCTCCAGATGCAAATATATTTGAGATTATCTCATTTGTGATTCCGCGGTGTCTGTGCCCGGGCTCTGCTTTCTGTGGCTCTGCAGATAGGACCTGAACTCAGCTGGACTCTGGGCTCACACAAGCACATCCCTGTTTTGCTGATAAAAAAAGAGAAAGCTCTTAGTAAATGTCAATTCCGAATTAAACTGCACTCCAAACCTTTTGTGAAAGCTACATTTAAAATGACTTTATTGCCAGATGGATATCTGAGAAATACCAGACTTTTCTTCAGCTCCCTGATAGGAGGTCAGGACCAGGTGAGGGTTGAACTCTTCTCCCTGGTAACAAGGAATAGGACAGGAGGAAACAGCCTCAAACTGCAGCACGGGAGGTTTTGTTTGAATATTAGGACCAATTTCTTCACTGAAAGGATGGTCAGGTATTCAGACAGGCTCCTTGGGAAGTCATGGAGTCGCCACCCCTGGAAATATTCAAAAAATACATAAACATGGTGCTTGGGGCCATGGGTTAGTGCTGGACCTGGCAGTGCTGGGTTAAAAGTTGGACTCGATGATCTGAGAGAGCTTTTCCAGCCTAAAGCATTCCGAGATTCCACGTGCAGCTTTTAAAAACGTGCACGTCAAGGATGAGTCCCTGGAATTCTCCATGACCTATCGTTTTAAGACAACCCAGTGATTAATACTTGATCTGAAGCTATTAAGGAGTGTTGGGGTTTTGTTGAGGTTTCCTTTTTTTTGCTGTTATTTGCTTAATTAGCTCATTGGCCACGCTGCATCTGCTGCCTGGGAGGGAGTGAGGTGGACTGTGGGCTTTTACTATTATTAATTGCTGTGAGTGGTGCCAAAAAGTGTTCTAAGAAACACCCAAAAAAGCCATTTCAGCACTTTGAAGGATGTTAGTCATGACTTACACAGATTTCCTCATGGACTGCATCTCATAGAGTTCTTGGCTCTCAATCCAGCACCGAGTTGGGGCTGGAGAGATCTGCCCCCTGCCCAGAGCAGCTCTGATCCCCACTAGGGATCTGCTGATTCCCTTTGAGATCCACTGCTGGGGATCAGAACAGCAATAATAATCCTATTTTTGCCATTTTTGCCATGACCAGAGCCAAACCTGCCAGCTACTCCTGCTGAAGGTGCCTGGTTTTCACTGACCAAGGTTCTGCTCTGTGGGTGAAGATGGGCAGAGTGGCTGCCTGGTTGTTCCTGCACTGCTGCTCCTTTGAAGATTGTATTGATCTTTTTAGATAATCTCATTTAATCTCATTTATCAAAATGAAGCTCCGGCTTCTGCCCTCCACCTACGGCTGTTTTGTCGTGCTGCTGCTTAAGGTCACGGAATTTACTCCATCAGCTTGTCCGTCTGTGTCAGGGGGGTTTAAGTTGGATTTTAGAGAAAGGTTCCTCCCCCAGAGGGTGCTGGGCACTGCCCAGGCTCCCCAGGGAATGGGCACGGCCCCGAGGCTGCCAGAGCTCCAGGAGCGCTGGGACACCGTTCCCAGGGATGCCCAGGGTGGGGTTGTTGGGGTGTCTGTGCAGAGCCAGGGGTTGGACTCATGATCCTTGTGGATCCCTCCCAGCTCAGGCTATTCCATGATTCTGTGGTCTGAATAATTCCACACTGACCTTTAGCAAACAGCTTCTCCACAAAAGAGATTTATTTAAATGTTTCCCGCTTATTTGGTGAGGGAGGAAAAAAAAGGTAAAAAACCAAAAAGCCTCGACGCGGTGTCAGACTTCAAGCCTGGAAGCATTCCCAGTGCCACAGGCACCCCAGACAGCGTTCTGCTCAGCTCCCAGATTCCATGGGCTCAAACGCTGCTGGACGTGCCACCTCCAAACAGCGAAGCGCTCAGAACCGGCATCTCTGCGCTCCCCACCCTCGCTTCCAGCACAGACTCGTCATTCCCTGCTGGCACCGGGTGTCACCCAGCACAGCAGGGTCCTTTAGCACTGCCACCCACCCTGGAAAGGTCTGCTGGGGACACCGAGCCTGCCCAGGGCTGCCGGCTGTGCTCGTGTCCGGCGCTGACCAGGAGCCATCTGGCCGTGGAGCTGTTCCCACAGTGGCTCTCCTCGGCAGACAAAACGTGGATTTTGGCTGGCTCCAGGCACGCCCACACCGAGCTGGCACTGTCTGCACTGCCAGGACACACCTTTGGTCCCACAGGTGCCCCGGGGCTGGGCACTGTGCTGGGTTCACCCAGGGCAGAGTTAATTCTCTTCCCGGGGGCTGGAATGGGGCTGTGTTTGGATTTGTGCCGGGAACAGGGTGGAAAACACAGAGATGTTTTCTCACTGCTGGGCTTCCACAGAGCCAAGGCCTTTCCTGCTCCTCGTAGGGCCACGCTGCAGAGCAAGCTGGGAATGCCTGGGATTTTGGGAGGAGACACAGCCGGGACAGGTGACCCCAGCTGACCCGAGGGATATTTATACCTTATGACATCGTGCTCAGGATGGAAACTGGTGGGAAGAAGGAAGAAGAACATTTGGAGGGATGATGTTTGTCTTCCCAAGCCACTGTTCCATGGGTCGGGGCCCTGCTCTCCTGGAGGTGCTGAACACCTGCCCATGGGAAGCAGGGAATGAATTCCTTGTTTCGCTTTGCTTGTGTGCACAGCCTTTGCTTTCCCTGTTAAACTGCCTTTACCTCAATCCAGTTTTCCAATCTCAGTCTGCGTTTTCCAGCTTTTACCCTTCCCATTCTCTCCCTGATGCCACCGGTGGGGAATGAGTGAGGGGCTGGGGAATCGCTGGGCTGAAAACACAACAAGTCCATAAAACTGGCCTCAAGTTCCCATATACTCTCTAAAGCAATGCTGCTAGGAAGGGCAGAGATAAGCCTGAATTATAAATGGAATTTAAAGTTTTCCTTCTACTCCAGCAAGTCCAGACCCTATGGTTAAAGAAAACATTTTGGTGATTAATACTTACGGTAAAATATTATCACAATAATCTTAATAAATAATTCAATAAGTAATACATTGAGTAGGTTTTTACTTTTTAATTATCTGTGCGTATACATCTAAACACGTAAAGTGGGATATGATCTTATCCTCTTCTCTTGTGAGTGAAAATTATGCAAAAATGTTGACTAAATTGATATAAACAGCAAGGCTGGCTGCAGGAATGGAAAGAAATACGGGTTTTATGCACTGGGATGTTCAGCAGAGTTATTTAAAATTCATACCTAGTTAATAATAAATACATTTTGCAATTAGTATTGGAGGCCAGTTGCAGAATTAAACCCGAGGACAAAAATCCTCCTGTGTGAACTGGAACCATCACCAAGGAGTGACTCAGGTGGGAGCACCTGGCAGAAGTCAGAGCCATGGAGCTGCCATGTGGAGCTTTGGGCAAAGGAACAATTAATGAGTCACAGTGATACCTCTCCCTGAAATACCTTTCCTGTTGCAGTCCTGGTTGCCCTTGGAGCCAAGGGAAAACCAAGATACTTCTGGTTTTCTTGGGTTTCACCAGATAAGAATAAAAAGGGTCTGATTCTGCTCTGTCTTTGTTCTTCTTTGGTTTATTCCTGAGGACATCAGGAGGGCTTCCTCAGATTTATATCAACAGGAAATCAATCCATCCTGAGCTAATCACAGCACAAAATTAAGCGTTTCAGTATCGGGGCTTTTAAATAGTTCAAATGGAAATGGGGAAAAAATGCCCTGCACAATCTCAGAGCACTGAAAATCTCTCCGGTGTCCATAATCCCCACACCGGAGTGTGCCACTACGGCAAGGAAATGTCAGCATAAATCATAAACGCCATTAATAAAACCCAATTATATCAGACAACCCTTTTCCTAATGTCTGATATTTAACAGAATCTAATGATTATTTTCTCCACACCTTGAAAGAGCTGGGTATTAACATGGGAATATAATCATTAAAACAGCTTGTGCAAAATTCAGAGTAGATCCTCAGGTATAATTGTTGCTTCTGTTGACCCTGACTGAGGAGGGGGATTTAAACACCCTGTCAAATAAAATCTTCTCATTTAAAAGGATCTCAGAAAAACAGGGGAACAAAACAGAAAAAGAGAGGAAGAAAGGAAATATTCCTGCATGATATTGCCTTGGTAATTGGGACCCAAAGTCATGGGGAAAATCTACAGCTCTTGCAGAACAGGGGCAATGAACCAGTCAGGGCTCTGCTGGGTTTTGGTTCCTGGAGAGGAGGCCTGGGAGTGTTTATAGTGCGTTATCTCACCTGGTTATCAGTGTCAGTGTTATCCACCAGCAACTGCTATCCGCTGGCCTTCCTTCCCCTCTTGGAGGACGGAGTTATCCTTGCCTGGCATTCGAGGCAGGACACTCCATGCAAACCGCAATCCGTGTTTTCATTCGCTTCCAGCGCGGCCTCCCCAGAGTAATAAGGGAAAAATGAGTGGTGGAAGGGTCAGATAGACATGTCAGGATGTAATTCACCTGATTTCCTGCTCTGGCTGTGCTGAGTTTGGAAACCTAAAGCTTTTCATTGTGTGACCTTTGGTGCAGGCATACGCAGGGAAAGGAGCTGGGAATGCTCGGATGCACTCTTGAGATGTTTGCCTTAAAATACCCTCTCACATCCTGCACTGAAGTGCTTTTCCAGTGCCACAACTGCCCAGAATTGATTGGGAATTCTATCCAGTTCTATTCGTACAGAGAGCAGGGAGGGGAAAACACGATGACAGTGGTGGCAAAATCTGCTGCCACCCGCTCCTACCCTTTAGATCCAAATCTTTGGGGTTGACTGCACAGTGGTAGGAACGGACTGTGCACAACTCAAAGCTTTATAGGGATGACTTTGAATTTTTTTTTTTCCTGTTTGCCTCTTCCGTGTGAAAGCAGCTAATTTTTTCACTTAAGGAAAGTAGGATGGAGCTGGCTGGTCTGTCCTCTTCGTTCTTTGCCATCACCAGTGTTTGCACAGGATGTGTATCCACCGCCTTTCCTGATATCCTGACTCTGTATCCACGTGCCCCTCCTGAATATGCACCACAGCTAATTGCTTTGTCTGCAGCAGCTCTGTACGGAGGTGGATTGCAAAGCGTTCCTGCAAAAAGAGGAGAGGAAAAGGAAAAGGCACCTTGAAATGCTTCGAAAAGAGACAATTTAAGGACATCAAAACGGTGTGAAAGGAATTAGTAGGAGGCGGGGCGAGAAAGCTCATGACAAACTGTTCCCCCCATTCCAGCCTCACTCCCTGGCTGTGGTGTGACAGCAGTGCCAACAATTAGAGCTCACTCCCCTTCTACCTGCTGAAAATCACCATGCCTGACACTCGGTTCCTGTGCCTTGGGAAAAATCACCTGAAATACAAAAACCACCTCAAGGAAATTCACATTCTCTATTTCTGCAGCTGTATTTAATCTTCTTTGCTCTTCCCGAGGAGGCAAGGATTTCTGCCCTGTTTAGATGCACACAGGAAGGGTTCTGAGCTGAAATACTTTAACTTTCTCTTCTTCTGAGGACGCCTCTGTGGGGTGCAGACACGAGGAGAAGCAGAGGTGGTGCCAGCAGCCCCAGTGAGATCAGTTCCACCCCATCCCCAGCTCACTGGGCCAGCAGGAATGAGGTGCAGCTGTTCCTCAGTGTCCTCCAGCGGCATTTCCTCATCATCCCATCCAGTATTTCCTCTCCTGAGATCATCTAGAGATATAATTGCTCTTTCCTTTCACAGATCTCAAGCAGAGGAGCTGCCAGCAGAACAGAGCAGAGGTGGTTTTGGAGTGATGCTCCTCGTGAGCCCCACGGGCCACCCTGAGCCCCCTCCCCGCCTCTGTGTCCCTCCTCATTTCAGGGGACATCAGTGCTGGCAGCACCGAGTGCTTTCAGCTGATTAGAGCTGAGTCAACAGCTCAAAATTTCCAATTTTTGGGCTAAATTTCACTTCAGAAATCCCATTTACAATCCTGTGCTTTTTATCTTAAGCACTGTAGCAAAGTGCACTGTTGTCCAGGCATGAGGTAAATATTAATGGCCAAATTAACGCCAAATCACTCAATACATCTTTAAAATTAACTCATTATCATAACACTGGAAAATAGAACATTGATCCACTCACACAGCAATCCAAAGGGCCCAATTTTATTGTCTTCTTCAGACAATTTACTGGAAGTTGTCACTATAAATTTGAAAACCAAAACACTACAGAATGCTTGAATGTTCAGAACTGAGAGAGAAAATGAATTACAGTAAAAACACATGAAGTTGAGGAGTGCAAAATATTATGGAAGTCTTCTTTTCTCAAATACAGAGTTTTACATCCTGCTTTGATTATATTTGCACATTGATGCTTTTGATAGGGAGAAATGGCTTTGACTGTAAATGCGCACCCATTAAAAATCTATATTTAATCTTCTCCCTAGTTTTTGGGGAAGCAAGATGTGCACTGTGAGATGTAGATATATATTTATATACATGCACAACCCAGATCTCAAAGCAGGGATAATTTCCTCTGCCATTTTGATCATCTGGAAGGGAGCATTATTTTCTCCACCCATTTGCTCCCACGGAGGCTGCACTGTTTTCACTTGCAGTTTGCTAAACATCCCCATCCAGCAACACAATATGAGGGATTCATAAATCATCATATTTCAGATAACTAATTGACAGAAATCAGCCCCCAGAGGAGTCTTGGAGTTTCAACAGCTCTTTATGACTCTCTATGAAGGACTATGAAGGATTCTCTAACTCAAAGCTAAAATCCACTTGAGCTTTGAACCAAGACCTGAAGGTCGACAAATGTAAGTTTAATCAGCCCAACACAGAAACAGATTTCGTGGCAAAAGCTTCTTTATTGAATAATGTGCTGCTCAGCTCTGCGTGCTGGGGAAGGCATTGCATGTGCTGAGAGAGGGGCCTAAATGACCCAAACCCAAATGGGACTACAGAATCATCAAAAACAGACCCTAGAGCCCATGAATTTCCACCGCTGCCATGGGCAGGGACACCTTCCACTGTCCCAGGCTGCTCCAAGCCCCATCCAGCCCGGCCTTGGGCACTGCCAGGGATCCAGGGGCAGCCACAGCTGCTCTGGGCACCCTGTGCCAGGGCCTGCCCACCCTCCAGGAGAAGGATTCCTTCCAAACATCCCATCTAACCCTACTTTCTTAGAGTTTAAAGCCATGAAATCATTCAAAACCAGCCAAACTCTGGAAGGAGAGAGGGTTTGTGTGGATCAAATGAGAGCTGCAAATCAATAACAAACGAAAAGTGCTCCCTCAGCTGCCAGCACTGCCCACAGCTCCCCGTGCTCTGAGCACAGGTAAATCCCTGGAGAAGCCTGGAAAACATCCCAGTGGATTTGCTGGAACAGCTGTTTGAGCTGGATGTGTGCTGGAGGAGACACCTGTAATGCAGATGGCAGGAAACCTTCAAAATATGTTCACTTCCATATTAATCATTTTTTTGCATCCCCAGGTGGGGTTAAAAAAAAAATAATTAAATTGTTCTGTAATTACATTGAACAAATTCCAATCCATTAATTTGCATTCATAATTTTGACACACAGCGAATTTTGTAATTTATTTTCTTTGTTGCCTTCTGTACACAACACATTCCAAAATGAAGTAAGACTTTTAGAGTGAAAAACTGTTTGTCAGAGGTTATTACTGAGATCTGATGTGTCTAAACTTTAGGGATGGAGAACCTACTAGAATCCCTTGAAAATTGTCATAAAAATTAATTGTAAACCCTGAATGCTTAGCTTGAACTTGCAGCTATTTTGCCTGGTTACAGTCTGGCTAGACTGGCAGTGTGTTATTTAGAATTTCCCTGCTCCAGACAAAGTTTAGCCCTTGGTCTTTGCTTTACCAAGAAAAAAATCACAACAGCTCAATTAGCTCCCTGTCTCTGCCCTCGAGGGCATGTTTCCAATCCTTTCATCGTTCACTGGTACATATCTGATCCCGTTCCAATTTATCAGCATCTTTCTTGGGCAGTAGCCAGCACAAAGGGACATAGACTGAAATAGTAGAATAATCTGTCAGTAATTAAAATTCTGCCTTTTGCTTTATCTGAGAAACCCAGGATCTGCTCTGGCTGCGGTGTCTCCGAGGGACCACGTGTTCAGCCCTTGTCTGTTGTGATCACAACATGATTTCTTTGGTGACTGCTCCTCCAGGTGACTTGTACTGAATTTAACTAAGCTTCAGCGTTAATTTGTGTCCTGTGAGTTAATGAGTTCATTTAAACTGAAGGGAGAAGGAGGATGAGCAGGTGAGAAGGAGACCAGTACAGCCAAGAGGGTGACAGGCTCAAACCTGGGAAATGCCTGGAGCTGGGATGGGGTGGTGGGGATGATGGGGATGTATCTCTCCTTGTAGCCGCCAGGAGGGAGGGAATGGACTGTCTCCATGGGAGTTTAGGCTGGAGATCAGGGAAAGGTTCCTCCCCCAGAGGGTGCTGGGCACTGCCCAGGCTCCCCAGGGAATGGTCCCGGCCCCGAGGCTGCCAGAGCTCCAGGAGCGTTTGGGCACCGCTCCCAGGGGTGCCCCGGGTGGGGTTGTTGGGGTGTCTGTGCAGGGCCAGGGGCTGGACTCATGATCCCTGTGGTTTTTTTTCCAGCTCAGGATATTCCATGATTCCATGTGGCTTCAGCTCCCTACTTCCCAGGTTGTGACCTTGAACAAGTCCGATCAGCTCCTTGTTTCTCCCTTCCCTACCCGTGTAATGCAGAGGATAATATTCCCCGTAGCACTGGGGGAGTTGGGAGGATAAATAGATTAGAAAGATGAGCCAGATCATAGCTTTATTTCCATTTACAATGTATAAATGTATATGAACACACTTTCTCTCTTCTGCCCAAGCATAAAATGAAACATTTAGAAGGTAAGATCCAAAGAATTTCATTAAGAATCCATCGCAAATTGCAAATGACACCTCAAGGATTGGAATGTGAATTGTGAGCTGGGTGTTGCAGAAGTGTAAAATTATTCCATAAATTATCTATGACAAAGTCAAAAAATGTATCAGTCAAAAAATGTATCAGTAAAGCCATAGTTTATTTTTAGTTCCTCAAACTGTGCACAGCCACATGTATAATACAGCAATAATTATTCCATTGCAACTTGGTGAAATACAACCAGAAAGACATCATGAAAAGTAAAAAATAATATGAAATTCATTTGTGAAATTGTGAGATTTCTGCCCAATGACGTCTTTGAAAGCACATTAACGTTACATTAATCAGTCTCCTCCATCATGCAGAGGGATTATGTGGTTCTAGCTCATATATTTTCACATTTTAATACTCAGCTGAAGATTCTCCTCATATGTCAAGGGATGGGATAGATGCGTGGATGGTACCTCATCTATCCTTCATAACATTTGGGACAGAGTTGATTCTGCTGAATTTTATGCTGAGCTAAAGTTCAGTTTAAGAGTCCAGGAAATCGGTTAGAGAGAAAGCTGGATGCGGAGAAAGTAGAGCTGATTTGTCCCTCTCCTCCGGTCCTTTGTGAGCTGCAGGATGGACCTTGGTATGTGCAGACACATTTCCATTGTCTTTAGATTGTCTTGTTAAATAATTATCCAAAACTCATGAAATCCATGGTCTGAAATCCTTTGAAGGTTCATTTAAGCAGTCCGGTGTTGTGCCATTATCAGACAAACAAATGAGACAATAATGGGTTTAAAAGTGATTTGTTTCATCAAAAATTATGGACCCATCTGGAAAGACTCCCTTGGGATGTGAATGAGGAGTGCGATCTTCCAAAACCTGGCGTGGAGGGATGGGTCACTCTTATTCCAATTAATCCAAGTTGTCCAGACTTGGTTCTGGCAAGGTGATGAGCATTTAAAGGTTGGACTCCGTGACCTCAGAGGTCTTTCCAACCTAAAAGATTCTGATTTATACCAGATCACAAAGAATTTGATGACATCAAAGGCCACCTAAATAGTTACACACTTGGAAATCGCCCCCCTTAAACGGAACATTAATTGAATTAAACGGAACATTAATTGAATTAATGGCACCAGGAACAGTCTGAACATCTTCCTGCATTGTAAATTTCTTATTCAGCTGGTTCTGAACAACTACACTGATGTTACTTAGAAGTATTCGCGTGTTTGCAATTATTCAGCTCCAATTTTCTTCAATCCTAAGGAATAAGGCAAGACATTTTTCCACATTAAGATAAACTGAGCATGTTAGTCAAGTTCTACAATTTTTTGCATTGCACTGTTTATAATATTAATAGCTGTGCTTTAAGAAGTTCACTATTGAACTGTCGGGAATGATTTGTTACCAGGTGTTAGCATAATTTACCAGCTGTCATATTTTAATCATTTTTATTTGCCTAAAATCTGACACTTAACTTTAGTTGGTAAATCAAGACATATAGCAGCACTTATTTGATGCTGCAGTAGCTAAGGGGGAAAAAAATGTGTGTCTTACAAATGATATCTGTATTTTCAGACAGAGAACAGATTCTGAAGTCCACTGTCATTCACAATTCACACTGAATCGCTCCTGCTCTCCACAAAAGCTGTTTTTATTTAAGCACTTCAAGCAGCTGCTGCAGGCTCTTGTTCAAGTGTATTTTCACTCATGTGAGGAGTTCCAGGAAAGCTTTTCAGCTGGGTTTGGTGAGTAAAAGTTACTCCTCATTTTAATGAGAGTAGAAACTGAGATCTTGCGCTCAGTTTTCATTGTCCTTAAAGCCACGAATGAACTCAAGGCTGCTCTGTTACTTTAAGTTCATGTCAAGTGTTCTTAAAAGTCTGCATGAACATGAGATGAAGCTGTAACTAATTAATTATCAATACCTGAACAGTGAGAAGGAAACAGATGAATGCAGATGCTTGTTAGATGAGCTTGAATTTTTTTATTAGTGTTCATATTTAACTTGAATGTCAGATAGAAGATACGTGTGTGAAAGACACATTTTGATATTAGCAAAACACTTGATTTTTTCCATGAAAAATCATATTTTGAGCGTTCACACCACTTGTTTTAGATAGAAATATTATCTCCTGTAGTGGGGATTAAGAGGTGATTTAATACACGCAATGATGAAAAAAAGATATTTATTAAGTTGCAAAGAGTTTTATGAGTTTCACCAGCAACTCATTGAATCTGATTTTATTACCTAATATTTTCAACTTAAAAAACTCCAGAATCAACGACATGGAAATGCAGATGTGTTTTTGTAGTAAAAAATGGCTGTAGAATTTAGGGCTGAAAATAGAGATATGTCAGAGTAGTGGTAAGAAGAATTTCTTTCTGGCATGGTTTCATTTAGAATATATATACATAAAAATATTACATATTTATATATGTATAAAATATAGACTCATTAAAATGAACTGATTCATGAAAAAAGGCGGAATTGCAGATAGAGAAATACAGACAAACATGGCTAGTTACAGAATAGGGAACAGAAAGGAGACATCATCATTTGAGAGCCAAAAATTGAATAATAAGATGCAGAAAATTAGAAAAAGCCATGGGAAAACTTCCTCAGAGTGGAAGGGCAGGCTTTTGGGACTTTTAAACCCAAATTCTGCTGCTTTTGGATCATTGTCCCAGTTTTTCATCTCTGTTTGCACATGGGTCAACAAAATTAGCCTTTAAATATGACCAGGATCATTGGCTGTAACTGTTTACAGTGATAACACAACTGGAGTAATTAATGTGGGTTCATAAAGATTCAGTTATAAAGGTTTTGGCATCTTTCTAAATATTAATATTGCACCCAAAGCTCCCCTAAAATAATCCTAGTGGTTCATCTCGCTGGTCAAAGAGTCATTTCCAAAAGGCCTCCGAAAGCCTCAGCAGATGGCGAAGGACAACCCTCCCAGTTTTTCCTAAAAAAAAAACTTCCATTCTTAAAAATATTTGTCTTATTTCTTGTTTGAATATAACTTGCTTCAGCTTCCACTTTGATGCCTCTTCGATCGAGGATCTTCCCAGAATCCAGTAGAATTGTCCCATGTGAGGTTGCCTGATGCATGAGCCTGCCCTGGGAGTGGGGAACAGCTCCTGGTGGGTTCTGCCCAAGCCCACATGAAGGTGCTTCAATGCCCTTTTAATGGAGCCCCCTTTTAACAGGAACCAAACCAAACCCTCGATTTTCCATGGAGAATCATTTTCCTCCCCTGAGGAGTTTGTAGGGTTTTTTTCCCCCAAATTCTTTCCAGCAGCACAGGAACATCTCCAGAGAAACCAGCATGGATTTACATCTGCTCTGCCCTACTGTCAGGAACATGGATCCTTTCTGCTGGTGCATCCTCTCAGAGTTGTTGCTCCTTTGCTGTATGGAAAACAGAGTCATTTTCCTTGGGATAACTTGCAAGGTACCAACCTAAACTTAGCAGATACGGCCTCATTCTTGTCTTCTAAACACATCTTTGAACGTGAGTGTATTAAACATTCTAGTTCTAAGGAACAGGGTGAGTGAGAGATCCAGAATGCTCTTCATTATTTCTCTGCTCTCATGATTATTTACCTTCACATCAATCTTCGTGTCATCTGAAACTTTTACCAGCCAATCACTACTGAAAATGATTAATAGCCGTAAGCAGATACCAGCAGAATCCCAGCACTGCACTTAATTATGATTCCCCTCTGATGACTCCATTTCAGATCCATTAGCTTGCCCATTTTTAATAGATTTAACCTCTGTTTTATTGCTATTGAGTAATTCTCATTTTTAATCAGAATATTCCCAAGGCTGAGTCAGATACCCTACAAAAGTCAACGTGGCACAGAAGCCATGCTGGTGATGCTATCAGTGAAACAAAATCAGGGCTGTTTGTTTGACAGGACCCATTTCATGGGATCACGTGGAATAACAATCACATTCTCATCTTCACTTCTTCTTGAATCTTCTATCAGCTTTAATCCCATTGTTTGCCCAGGACTGAGGTCAGGGGAAGTCATTTAGAGGTGCCAAGGCTGTGCTGGCTGCGTGTCTGGAGCACTGCCATAACATTAATGCTCCAACTATCTGCTGGAATTTCTCTAGGATCAATCACGTATTAAAACCAACATTCTCCTAAGATAACCTCACCTGGCTACATGGGTCACCCTCTGTAGATGGGATCAGGGCTGTAATTTTTAAATATTTGTATTTATATGCGTTGTTTGACATCCTCAATAGTTAACAGCTGACCCTAAATACTCCATCCTCATATTTCTTTGGAAAGCAGGAGATTTGAATATTTATGGAACAGTTCTCCTTTCCCTGCATTGTTATTATTAACGTTATCACCACTATTGTGAAGTGATAAACCCGAACACTGCTGGGATTTCTTTTGTACAAAATCCCCTTATAATTGTGTCTGATTTTCCTCAACAGTTATGAGTGGGCTTTTCCTGAGAATTGAGCTTTCTTTTCGGCTTACTGTACTTCTGAAGTCCTTCCACTTACTCATATTTATATACTGGGTTTTTTTTCACTTTTAATATCTGATTTCATTTTATACCTTCTACAGAAGGCACGTTTTACCCCTGGTTAACAAATCAGCTTAGCATCTTCCTCAAAAATGTGACTTCTCACTTCAATTTTTCATGTAGACGATCTGAAATTTTTCTCTTCCTGTATCCCTGTACAAATTTTTCTGTCTCTCTGGGACCTATGATCATCAAGTGTTGATTCACTCAAAAAAATATTTGGACCACTTGATATGATCATCGTGCACTGCACACCATCAGTATTATCATACAATAATGGCATTAAACCTATAAGGCAGAAAAAGAAAATACCAATGAATGGGTTCAAGAAGAATAATTCTTTATTTCTTTAGGTATTGGGAAGAAATTCTTGGCTGAGAGGCCCTGGCACAGGTTGCCCATAGAAGCTGTGGCTGCCCCTGGATCCCTGGCAATGTCCAAGGCCAGGCTGGATGGGGCTTGGAGCAGCCTGGGATAGTGGGATGTGTCCATGATTGTAGTAAAGCACTGATTTAAGAACCCAATTTTTTTGATTTAATTCATCAGTTAAATATTCTTTTAAACCTCCAAGCCCTGAGTGCAACTCTGCTCTCATTTTCACAGGGCTCTGTGGCTCTTCCCTCACATGATCATCGTGCACACCATCAGGATTATCATACAATAATGGCATCAAACCTACAGGGGAGAAAAAGAAAACATCAAAAATGTGTTAAAAAAGAATTCTTCATTACTTTAGATATTGGCAAGAAATTCTTGGTTGTGAGGCTCTGGCAAAGGTTGCCCGGAGAAGCTGTGGCTGCCTCTGGATCCCTGGAAGTGTCCAAGGCCAGGTTGGACAGGGCTTGGATAGTGGAAGGTGTCCCTATCCATGGCAAGGAGTGTCACTGCATGAGCTTGAAGGTCCCTTCCAACCCAGCCATTCCATGATTATAGTAAAATATTGCTTTAGGAACCCAAATTTTTGGATGTAATTCATCAGTTAAATATTCTTTTAAACCTCCAAGCCCTGAGTGCAACTCTGCTCTCGTCTTCTCAGAGCTCTGTGGCTCTCCATGGGTTACACTGACGCTCACACCTTCACCAACTTATTTGTAGGATCTGGCTTTCTTTGGCTCAGATATCCAACGAGGGTGTTGGAAACCTGACTACTGAAGGCTTGGGAACAGTGCCTGGAAGTGAGGTAGAAGCCAGGAGATATTAACTAAAAGTTTTCAGTCAATAGCATTAAGTAGAAAACCCAGCTGAGAAAACCGTCAGGTTTTCGGGCAGTTCATGCGAGGAATGAAAGACAAGATTTCATCTGACAAACTCTTTGTTGTGACTGTTTTGCCAGTTCTACTTGTAACTGACAACAGAAAAAAAAATTGATTCCTTTCACATTTGCTCAGTTGTGACAATGGCTCTGTTATAAAATCACAGAATCACAGAATCATTAAGGTTGGAAAAGCGCTGAGATGATCAAGCATTAACCCAACACTGCCAATATGTTGAAATAATTCTGTGGTTTATTATTCCTGCCAGAGTTATGACCTCCTGTCCTAATGAGATTTTCACTTGACAATTATCGCATTTTGAAGAAGTTGCAAAACCTGACACATCTCACCTTGAGAGGAAGAGCTGAAAACAAAACACTCAGCGGAGTTTGGAGAGCACCAAAAGGAGACACGGAAACAGGGTCCGTATTAGGGGAGGATGGATGTCTTCTCCAGGTCTGCCACATGGAATAATCAACTTCAACTGGAAGGAATATTTGGGTAAGACCAGGAAAGTTTTTCTCAGTGTGAAATGAGCGAACCTTTGGAGGAACCCATGGAGCCTTTGAAACCTTGAGAGCTGGAGGCTCTCAGAACCAATTCTACACCAAACACCACTAGCAGTAGGGAGGAGGGAGAAGGGATAAATTAGGTGACCTCTAAAGATGAACCCGAAGTCCTTTCAAAGCAATTTTCTGTGATTTCATGTTCAGGTTGTTTTTCTAGAGCAAAAGCCTTGGCAAACCAAACAGGGAAAAATTATTTCAAGGCTCAGGAACATTTATTGCCAACTACAAAAAATGACACATCATAAAAAGTTAGTTAATATATTAAATATGTCATTATATTTATTATAACAATTAAAATAGCAAAAGCTTAATAACTAATGAACATGGAGAGAACTTTGCTTTCAAATAAATTTGGTGATAAAGAATTGTTTTTGACAACAGCATTTATCATGGCCTACCTAGAACTGTTGTAGCTATTTGTTGTACTTAATAAACAACGATAAATATATCTTTGTGCGGGAGAGTAGCTTAAATGTGTGTTGTGCAATCTTCTTGAGAAACTGTAGCCAAGACTAATTAAATGATTCTAATTAAAATTGTGTGGATAGAAAGGAAATTAATGGCTTCATTTGTACTATTTGTTTATTTCATTGTCAAGTGTACTGGATATAATTGCAGTGCAAAGAAGAAGTCATCAAAATTATTTTTTCCTCTGTTGATTCCCTGTTCCATCAATTTATTGTGGAGGCTTCATTTTCTCTATCTTTAGAGGGAAACAATGCTGACAAAATGTGAAACCTCAACAAAGTTATTTTCTTGTTTGAAGCTGTTAGACAGAGAATGCATTTATTGAACAAAATAAAGGTTAAGCTTCAATTAAGCATTCTAAATATATTTAGTGAGCTATTGAAAAGCCATAATGTCTCAGCCCACATGGTTCACTGGAAGCTCGGAACAAAATAAATGAGAATAGAAGCAGAAGGAGTGCTCAGATGGTGAATCTCTAACACGTGACTTACAAAAGAGTGTGGTGTTACTCCTACCATCTTTTACGGACAGTTTGTATCAGATAAAGTAGGCAAAAAAAAAATCTTTAATAACGATATTTTCTTTTTTTAACTGCAAACAGAGTTTCAGACACAAAAGCAGAAGAACACCTGATTTTTTCCCAGGGTGAGGTTTACATTTCACCAGTTCTGCGGGGACTCCTCAGATCCAGGGAACAATAAATCAGATTATTGATCCAGCTCATACAAACAGCTCCACATTTTGTTTTGTGTTCCTGGAAAACTGCAGATTGGAGCAGTCTCCTTCTCCTTCTCCTTCTCCTTCTCCTTCTCCTTCTCCTTCTCCTTCTCCTTCTCCTTCTCCTTCTCCTTCTCCTTCTCCTTCTCCTTCTCCTTCTCCTTCTCCTTCTCCTTCTCCTTCTCCTTCTCCTTCTCCTTCTCCTTCTCCTTCTCCTTCTCCTTCTCCTTCTCCTTCTCCTTCTCCTTCTCCTTCTCCTTCTCCTTCTCCTTCTCCTTCTCCTTCTCCTTCTCCTTCTCCTTCTCCTTCTCCTTCTCCTTCTCCTTCTCCTTCTCCTTCTCCTTCTCCTTCTCCTTCTCCTTCTCCTTCTCCTTCTCCTTCTCCTTCTCCTTCTCCTTCTCCTTCTCCTTCTCCTTCTCCTTCTCCTTCTCCTTCTCCTTCTCCTTCTCCTTCTCCTTCTCCTTCTCCTTCTCCTTCTCCTTCTCCTTCTCCTTCTCCTTCTCCTTCTCCTTCTCCTTCTCCTTCTCCTTCTCCTTCTCCTTCTCCTTCTCCTTCTCCTTCTCCTTCTCCTTCTCCTTCTCCTTCTCCTTCTCCTTCTCCTTCTCCTTCTCCTTCTCCTTCTCCTTCTCCTTCTCCTTCTCCTTCTCCTTCTCCTTCTCCTTCTCCTTCTCCTTCTCCTTCTCCTTCTCCTTCTCCTTCTCCTTCTCCTTCTCCTTCTCCTTCTCCTTCTCCTTCTCCTTCTCCTTCTTCCTTCCCTCCCCACCACAGGTGACACGGAGGGAGCTTGTGAGAGACCATCAGCATCCTGCACCAGCGAGAGATGAACTCCACAGGTTTCCTCTCAGGACACTCAGCACTGCTCAGGTAACTCCTAATTCCCTTTAATGAACTTAAAGAGGGGCGGAATTGTTTGAGAATTTAATTCCAACTAAAAGACGAGAAACTGAAAGATTCTGAAATGCAGGAGCTTAAAGTATGTTTATGTTTGGGGTGGACTGTGCTCCTGAAATTTGTTTCTTTGCCATGTCAACATTTCCTACAGAAGGCAGATGTTCTTTGTGGAAATTTCTGATTAATCAAAAATACAGTTTCCCTTTTAAAATTAGTTTCAGTTGAGCAACTTTGACAACTGAACCATAGCTAAATCCTTTATGCTGAAAATAAAATCCGTCTTTATGTTTTTTGTCTAAATGTGCTTCAGCAATGCCATACACAAACTAACTTTTATAGCCCTGATAAGTGGAAATACGTGGGAAATGAGAATATATTTGAAAATGCTTCCATTAGAGACGTTTGTTGAAGCTGGCTAAACTAATGGCTTATTTTCTGCCTAAATCAGAGAGATTAATCTATAATTTTAAAATCAGAACAAAAAGAGCTCTGAAACGTAAAGTCTCGAGTAAAACAATTTTCCTCAAGAGCGGGAGACTCATCATCCTTCTCAGTGAGTGCTTTTCCTTTCCGTCCGCTTCTCTGAGAGACATAAATGCCAGTGCTCGATGAAACGCCGTCATTCCCTCGTGCTGCTGGTGTGGCAGCGGGGTTTGGTGCACTCCTGGGATCTGGGAGATCACCTCGGGCTGGAGAGCTCTTCAGAGGCACTCAGACCACGAGAATGAAATGCTGAGGCAGCAGCTGCAGCCCTGGCTCCGGTGTTGTGGACTTGCCGCGGTGAGATACGAGGTCAGGTAATAAATGGAACCACGGGCCTTGCTCTCACCGTGCAGGCACAAACCATCAGGCTCTGCTGTTATACTGGTTTAGACTGGAATCCCAGAGCCTCTCACTGGGTTGGTCCTGCCTGTGGCACTCAGGGCTGCTGCTGCAGGGTAAAACATGAGGGGAAGAACCTGATGTCTGCCCTGCACAAGCCTTAGAGGTTTGGGTTTGTGCCTTCTCTGGTTTGGCCCCACAGGCTGAAAGCTCCTGTGTGGCCCGAGTGGCTGTCACCAGCTCCTGGTGGTCATTGTCCCATCGGGCACTGCCCAGAGTGTTCATTCCTCATGGACAGCCATGCCTAGAACTGGGAACGAGCAATGAGGACAGGCTGAGGGAGCTGGAGGGGGTTCAGCCTGGAGAAAAGGAGGCTCAGGGGGGCCCTTGTGGCTCTGCACAACTCCCTGACAGGAGGGGGCAGCCGGGGGGGTCGGGCTCTGCTCCCAGGGAACAGGGACAGGAGGAGAGGGAACGGCCTCAGGCTGCGCCAGGGGAGGCTCAGGGTGGACACCAGCAGGAATTTCCCCATGGAAAGGGTGGTCAGGCCTTGGAACTGCCCAGGGAGGTTTGGAGTCCCCATCTCTGGAGGTGCCCAAGGAAGGGCTGGAGGTGGCACTCGGTGCTCTGGGCTGGGGACAAGGTGGGGGTCGGGCATAGCTCGGACTTGACCCTGCAGGTCTGCTCCAGCCTAAACGATTCTGTGATCCTACGGTCAGGAATGGTCAGGAAGGGTCAGGGGATCTGCCTGGGACACACACCCCTGACCCCACTGATTTGTAGGCACACGTGAGGCCCTGCACAGCCTGCACTTGCCTCCAGCTGCAGCGTGGGTTAAGTTGGCTGCTTAATCATCAGTGTCATGTTTTATTGGAGCAATCACTGTGCTATCAGCAGCTGGAATGCTCTGAGGACAGAAGCACAGCAAGTGCAGCAAAGACACTACTTTTTATTAGATCAGCTGATATAGCTGAAAGAAAAGCAGACAAGATCTTTATTTCCCACGGGAAACTCTTTTTTGGATGTGAAATAGAGATCTTTTGTTTCCCATCAATATACTTCCAGAAGTTAGGGGTCCTGGATCTGGGTGGGTGGGCAAAAATAACTGAAAATTAAATAAAATGCACAACAGATGACTGTGGAGGTGTGAAATAGCACCTTTATGAAGCCAGATTCACCTTCACTTTCCCTGTGATGTGATGTTCACATGCTTTTACCTCCCACATGCGCCAGGCAGGAAATTGCCAGATGCAAAGCGAGCCACAAACTTTCTTTGAGTCATTTGTGAAGGTGCCAAGAGACAAAAAAATCCTCTGCAACTCTCGGGGGAAAGGCCGTGGTTTTGTGTTACCAACTCCTGCTCACAGGGGTGAGAAGGTGAAGCTGAGTTATCCAACCTGGTGATGTTTTTCTATTAATTAAAGTTATTGCACTAAATAGATTTCAAAGGCAGGAGGGTGTAAGTTACACCGTACACAGCCAGGAGCTGTTTTCCACCAGCTGTGAGGAATCATTGCTCAATAACAGTGAGAAGATCTTGCTCTTTCCTCGCTGGGAGTAGCTGGGATGAGCTGCAGCAGTAGGAGCACACAAGTGTTGTAAAGTTTCGTGAAAAGGAATACAAAAATATTACTACAGGACCTCCCTGGTTTGGCTGGACAGCCAGAGACAACCGATTTGCTTTATAAAATTTTTCCCTCTTAATTGCTTGAAAACTGTCCAAAAATAAAACAAATTCATTTTTAAAATTCTTTTTGTCTTGGTTTATTAATCCACTTGCTACTTGCTGTTCTTCAATGAATATTTCATACAAGCCAGCTTCAGCCTGGGTACTGTTTTTTGCCTCTCCACTGTGAAGATTTCTTTAAGCATTTATTATTCACCATTCAATAGCGAAAAGGTTTGATTTGACACCTGGGTCAAGTGGAGGCTTCAAGAATCCACAGACCACTCTTTCCTCAATGCCGATCATGACAAACTCCCCCAGTTTGCGCTGTGGCTGTGAGGGGTCAGCAGAAGCTCTCAGGCTGGTACAGTTCAGAATATTCTGCTCTGAGAGTGAACCCAAAGCTATTTTGGGGCAAAGAAAGGCCCCCACTTTCTATGGATACCCCTGCACGGGGGCATCCTATAAGACAAAACAATCTCTGGTGTTTAGGAAACAAATCCTGATGCCACAGGACGGAGGGGCCAACACACCTTGCTGTGGGATCACCTTCCCTTGGCCCCACCAGGAGCTTCTGCCCCCTTCACTGCCTTGTTTTGAAGAGGGAATAAAGAGGACTCAAAGGAAAAACCGTATTTCCGTAAGAGCCAACGTTACTTTTCCTGGCTTCTTTGAAAGCATCAGAGGTAACTTTGCTGGCTGCATGGCTCTAAAAAGAACAGCAGGGATCAGATAAAAGGAGGACACTTGCTTTTAATTGTCTTTTTCCCTTCTCCTAACCCTTATTTCAGAGCAAGATTGCCCAGCAGAGTGGTTTTTTCTTTATATGATTTTTTTTCCCTCTGATTCTGGATGACAGGATATTATAAATCCGGCAATCTTTCCACTTTCCTACGGAGCAAGTTAAAAATGGAAGGAAGGCAGAATGTGCAGAATTAGTGAGCTTGCTGTTAGGCCTGAAGTGCAGGTGTGTGTGTGCCACGTCAGTTTTGTGCCTCAGTGGGGAAGGGGCACTGCAATAACCAGGGAATGCTGCTGTGCAGAAAAGTAGGAAGCTGCTTGAGTATTAAATAAGAGGAAAATCAATGCAATCCAAAGGTTACCTCCAAGGAAACAAAGCAATGTTTATAACTACATCTGTCTTGCTTCTTTTTGCCTGCAAACTCTGCTTGTTTGGCTAAACTCCTCCAGGATGGAGGCTAAACTCCGACATGGATGGGAGTATCTTGGCCACAGGGTGTTGCTTCTTCGTGTCCTGGCCAAAATACTTCCATGTGCTCTCCAAAATGAATTTTGGCCATTCTGAGCTGATTTGGCTCAAACAGCAGGTAGGAAATGGTTTATTGGATCAGAGGGAGAAGGTGGAGCAGAGATGGAGTGACCATGGAGGAGACCCCACTGCCCCACGCATGGAATTCTTCAGCCATCACACCCAACAGGGTGACAGGCTGGACAGTTATCAGGGATAAAAGGATACCCAGATCCCTCAGTCCCTCTCTCTGTCACCCCTTTTCCCTTCAGACCCCTTCTCCTCAGTTCTGGGGATAACAGGATACTATGAACTGGTTTTAGGCTCCCTGGTTGCCAAGTCTTGGGCCACCCTGCCAAAGTTCACGGTCGTGCTTTGCTTCCCTACAGATTTCCCAGGGGGAATGAAATGTGCTGGAAACCGAGCAACCCAATATCAATTTCCTTCTATCCTTTTATTTTATTTGATTCAAGATTCAAGGACTGTGAAACATTTCTCCATTGTTTGGCCTCAGAGCAAATTTACATTTTATTACATAGATCATATTTTTTTCCCTCCGTGTTTATGACTGTGGACAGTGAAAGCGAGAGAATAAAGAGAGAAATAAATATGGATACATGAGTAAAAAAAATTACATCGCTCACTAAAGCAGCCTCAATGCCACGGCTGAAAACTGGCCCCTGTTCGTATGCAGCTCACAGGTAACACAAATTTTCAGAAGCATTTTTAATACAGATGATGTATCACCTAATTACATAATCACAGGATGCTTTGTAATGGCTCAGTGATTTGGGGGAGATAAAAACTCTCTGGCAAGCTCCGTGTGATCGTAAGCTTTAAAACTCCAGAGGGGATTGCCAGGTTCTATATATGTTTTTGTCAGCTTTTTAATTTGATATTTCCCTGAAATCATTAGACTATAATGGGCTATAAAGAAGGAAACATGGTTTTTCTTTTTTTTTTTAAATGCAAACATCTAAAATAGATTACTGAAATAAAAGTTAGTTAAATTTGATCTAAAAGGCCAAATTCATCTTTCTCTCTGGATAAATAGTTCCAAGATAGTAAAAGTGTTAGGGCAAAACAGAGAAAATATAGTAAATGGAACAAAGTCCGTCAGAGGCAGGAATTAATGGATAATGTTGTGGTACAAACTGGCACTTCATCATTTCAGCTCAGGACAAGCGACACGTAGAATGAGGTGGTTTTGTAAAGGTCAGGTCCTACCTTTGACCTTCTTACTCAGCTGTTCAGTTGTGTGAATAATGCCTCCGGGGCCTGGGTGAGCCACAAGTGCCAAACCTGTGTCGTTCAGGGGCGGCCAAGTCTCTTCTGCAATTTTAGGGGGATACTAATGCTGCTTTTCCCATGTCACACTGCACTGTAGCACCCCTCTGCTGCTGGGTCACAGCCCTAAAGCTGCCCGAAGAGGAGCTTCCTGTATCCTGTGAGTAACTGACTTTAAATGGCACAATGCCTTGGAATCAATACTTTTTATAGGATCATGGAATGACAGACTGGCTCAGGGTGGAAGAGACCTCAAAGCCCATCCAGTGCCACCCCTGCCATGGGCAGGGACACCTTCCACTGTCCCAGGCTGCTCCAAGCCCCGTCCAACCTGGCCTTGGACACTGACAGAGATCCAGGGCCAGCCACAGCTTCTCTGGGAACCTGTGCCAGGGCCTCCCCAGCCTCACAGGGAACAATTTCTTCCCAAAATTTAATCTAACCCTGCCCTCTGCCAGCTGAACAAACACCTTTGTGTTGCATGAGCCTTCAACCATGAATCATTCTCATCAATATGACAGCACACAAGAAACAGGGGGATAAGCATCTCCAGAAATTAAGCTCCTTGACCCTGATGAGGGCTTGGGTCACTGCGGCTCCCCGTGACCTTGGGGGGCTGCAGCCAGAATTGCCAGTGGTGTCCCAGCATGTTTCTTGCAACAGGGAGATAAATGAATAAATAGGGAGGTAGATGTTGAACTATGTCTGTGAAAGATAGTTGTTATCTGCTTTGACTGATGGGTTTAATTAACACTGAAATTCGTGGGTTAATTTTGGGAGGGAGAAGAGGAGGGCTCTGATTAATGGATTGATAGTATTGAGGTCTATACTTCGTTAGATACTTGCTTCCATGAAACCCTGAAATGACCCAGTAAATCATGCCTGAACCTAAATGATTGAAGGTCCCTCCTCCTTTTGAGAGAAGCCAAAATCAACCTGCCAGCCTGGCAGACACCAGGCCAAGTCCCCTTCTGTCACCTCCGTGGTGGGAATGGCACTGTTCATCGTGCAGGAGCACAGACGGAGTTCTGGGGCTCAGATTCCTCACTGCTGTTGCACGTTTGCCACTTTAACAGAGCTCTGGGGGACTTTGGGTGGGTTGTTTAACCGAAAACAGAAAAAAAAGTTGGTGTGCAACTGGGAAATACATTTCCACTGAATCTGCCACCAGAGGAGCCAAAGGCCTGGCTCCTCAGCAGATATCAAAATGCTGCCGCTTTCACGGCAGATCAGGAGACCCTGTTCAGTGGAGCAGGGACAGGCTCGTTAGTGCATGGGAGCTTAATTTGCTGATGGATGTGCTGCAGAGCCCCCTCTGCCCTGTTCCCATGCCTTCCCCAGCACGGCAGATCTGGGAGCGAGAGGATGGACTGTGAGACACCCCTGGAGTGAGGAGTGCTCACACCACAGACACCACAGCACGCACTGAACCTGCCTCTGAACCTTGCCAGCACCAAACCTTCTAGAGAACTAAAAGTGAGATGTTGGAGGCGTTGGATGCTACTTCATCACCCAGACGCATTTCTGCACATAACTGTGAAACACAAGGCAGCAGCCACGATAATTTCTCCAGTTCTTGAAATTAAAGGATTTCTGGGTTCATTAACCAGTCAGGTCTGTAACAGTGTCTGATAAATTGAGTTGCCTTTTGTACAGCTGCATTATCTTCACGTCTTTTCCAGAAAGAGGAATTTTACTGACAAGTACGTGTCACACTTCCATATCTCACATTGATTTTCCATTAATCTGCACTTCCTCTTGCACTTTGAGGGAAGTAACGCAGAGCTACGTGGCGTCCTGATTAACACCTGAGTGCAGCAGTGTTTGTGGCATGCTTGATTATTAATAGAACAAGTGCAGTTAATTGCATTGGTCGAATCGTCCCTGTCACTGATTAATGACTAAGTGCACTCCTCGTGTTTTCAAGATCTGAGGTGGAAAAGGAAAAGCACAAGAGATTCACGTACTGTCTGAAAGGATTTTTTTTTTGTGATAAAGACAACTGTTTGGAGAGAGAACATTTGATATCTTATTATAGACTGTAAACATATACCATCTAAAATTAAACAATTTTAGTCTTGGCTTTTGTTGCAGTCATAGCAGAGTGTGACTGATGCAACCCAGTGTGATACCAAGTGCTTTCTGAAAGATTTAATATACTGCTTCTCCTCTGACTGAATTTAATCAAACTGCATTTTAAACAATACCTTGCCAGTCATGAAAATCACTGTAAAATGTAGGAATAAAAGTATTCCATGTGATGCATTTATGCCACAGCAGCCTTCTTATGCAGCCTCCCTCCTCAGTAGTTCAGTGTACGTTAATACCATCATCTCTCTTTGAATTTTAAATCTCAGGGAAAAAAAAGGTGGGTAAGTTCCCCACTGTACTGCTGCTATTTTAAGTTGTCTTCTTTTGCATTTTCAACAATTGCCCTCACTCCTCAACGGTCTTTGTGCAGCCCTGACAGAGTTAAGTGCTTGCATTTTTGAAGACGAAAAGAAATCAAAATAGCAACAGCAGAAACCTGAGTCAGAGCACATAATCCTGTGATACGGGGCACCAGGTCCGTGGAAAAACACTGTCAAATAACTGGATTGAGGATGGGAAATACACTGAATGAAGGAAAATGCAGGCCACAGCTAAGGCAAATGCCACAGAAACACCCAAAATGAAAGGTGCCATTGACACAGAGCACGTAATTTGGGAGTTGGTGTGTGTTGAGAGCAGCAAACACAACCTCAGGGGTGTTCTGGCTGAACCTGATGGACACCAAACCAGAGCCATGGAGCAGCAAGATCTCCGCTTTCAGTGATTATCCTGAGCCTGCTGCGGAGCCATTTTTGGGAATGTTTTAGCATTTACCTCACTCCATCCTCTCCGGGTGATATCCCTGCCCAGCAGTTCTCCCTGCAGCACGGGACATCTTGGCTGCTTGATAACAGCTGGGAGTCATTTCACGGATCAAGTGGCCGCTGTCCTTGGTCTCCACGTGCTCAGGTCTCTTCCAAGAATATTCCATAACCTCTTAAAGCCAAGCTGCATTAGGAATATACCTGATTTCCCGCTGCTGAGGAGCTGCTCAGGCAGTGCTGGATCCTCACAGCTGCAAATCCTTTGGGAATCCAGCATGGCTTTTGGCACAGATCTCTGCAAGAGAAGGCCCCATATTCAGGACACATAATGCCTCATCTCCCTGATGAGGGACGTGGGCTGGCAGAGGTTTTCTCCTTGTTTACACTCAGCAAATCCTGCTCCTGATGGCACAGGGTGAGATCGCTGGGATGTCCGCACAGGGCCACGATTTCGATTTGATGATCCTCAGGGATCCCTTCCAGCTCAGGATATTCCATGATTCTATGGTATTCATTTTCTGCCTCCTGTCCACTATGTTTCCGGGTGAGCTGGGAGAATAAATCTGGTTTTTCTGGCCAGCTCCTGGCCACCTCTACGGACATTCTTTAAGTGACAAACTCACTCCCAGAAGCTGTTGAAGTTCCTATACCAGAACCACCCCTCAGGCCCATTTGGTCCTAAACAGGAATATACAGGGACAGCAGTGCACAGAAGTTGTTATTTTTCAGGATGAAACCTAAGCCTTCCTTTTCTCTCTCAAGTGATGTCCTTTCTCCATTGCGTAGCATGGTTTGGGTTGGAAGAAACCTGAAAACTCATCCAGTTCCAACCCCCGTGTGGTACCTGGACGATTCTGGTGCCTCAGCTCTGTGTGGTGTTATGGGAGCCACACGACAATGAAGAAACTCAAAATAAATGTCAAAAGCTCAGCAGAGAATGACTCAGAGCAGGAGAGTTGGAGGAAGTGGGTGGAGAATTACCAAGTTTCCACACATTTATCAGGCTTAGTCATAATCTCGCTGCTGAGAAGCTAAACCATGACAAAAACTGGGGGAAAAGGTGGGGGTGTGAAGTGCACTCCAGGTGCTTCAGCAAATTGAAATAAACAGCTTCTGGTGACACCTCTGGAGTGCAGGTGAGGCAGGAATGGAAAGTCTGTGTTGGATTGAGGTCAGTCTTGTCATGGATCTTCCTAAAGAAAGGGTGGAGAAGAGGTTTACCCGCTTCACCTGGGGACAGGGATGGTTTGGCTTGGGATCACACAAAGCAGTGTTCTGGTTTGGTTTCAGCAGCAGCAGCATGAATGCTGGCATCCCAAACATCTTCATGGAAAATCGAATTCTCACAGAAACCACATTTCACATTGAAAAAAGATTCTGTTCAGGCCAAAAAAAGAAAACTTTTGTGATAAATTCCTCAGAGTATGGATTGGTCCTCATCGCTTTTTTTCATATCCCTTGATACTTTTTTCACTGGAAAAAAAGATCTCCAGATGTCTGAAGGATTCAGACCTACAGCCACAGCTCCCATCTTCCTGCATAATTCATAGAATCATGGAATGGTTTGGGTTGGAAGGGACTTTAAAGATCATCTAATTCCAACCCCCTGCCATGGGCAGGGCCACGTTCCACTAGAATGTTCCATTAAAACCAGAACTAGAATTCAATAATTTATCTCGTTTTCTTCTGACTGATCACAGACACATTCTACAACGAAACTTTTTTTTAATTTGAACCCTAAGAGCCATGAGGATGCTACAAAAAGACAGCAAGCCACAGTTTGCCTTTTATTGGCCATCTGCCATGCCTGGGACGGCAGTCAATAATGAGCTGTCAAACAATTAACACAGCTAATAAACACTCACCAAGGAACCTTGTTTGCCAGCCACTGGTAGCCACCAGTTGGAAATGAATGTTCTGGAGCTGTTGGGTCCCACACCTGACGCCCAACCAGATGGAAAAGGAACACAGAGTGGGAGATGATGATTAATGAGGAGAACATGCAGTGATAATAAATATTTAGGCAGGACCTCCCTTTTTGCCAGGTATGGGGTGTGACCACCCCGTGCAGGTGACACAGGACCTGCTGTAACTGCTGAGGTGCCACAAAAAACCACGTCTCTCTCCCCACAAGCCTTCCCTGGTGAAATCCAGGCATGTTCTGGCTTTTCTGCTGGCACTGAAATTTTCATTTTCATCCTTCCAGCGAAAAGGAGAAGGGCGAAGAATACCAACGATCTTGTGAAGTCCGGGATCAGGACATGTCGAATCCTGCAGGATTCCCCTCTGCTGGATTTGGGGCTGTTTTGGTTAGCTGGTTGGGCTCTGCGCAAAGCACCAGTCACAGAACTGCACCAGCAATATTTTCATCAAGCCAATAAACTCTACTTGAGCTCCAGCAAGACAGGACAATTTGGGAACTCAGCCCATGCATCGCTCAGGAATTCCAGGTTGATTTTTGAACTCTGGGTTACAATGACCTAAATATTTACATGTCCAATGTTGTGCTGGCACTGGAGTCCAGCTGGGGACAGCACCCACGAGTCTACCTGTGAATGAGTCAGGTTTTAAGGACGTTGTGTGGAACAGACTTAATTTGGGGAGAACAAAAGAATTAGGGAATTGTTGACATTGCTGCTTTGCTCTGAGCTCTCTGTGGGGGTCTGAGAGCTGAGAGAGCCTAATTTCACTGTGGCCATGCAAAGAGATCAGTGATTGCTCTCGTGCCTTAAATTCAGGGAGCCTGCAGAATCCAGGAGAGATGCTCAGAAAGAAAGGGAAGCTTAAGCAGAAAAGAAAACAGATGGGTTCTGGTTTTCTGAGGAACTCTTTAACTCAGGGATCACACAAAACAGTTTTGTGTAACACTGGGAAAAGAAGTGTTTGTATCTTTTCTGTTTATGAGCCTTTCAGGCTTCTCATCAATTACCCAAATATATTAATGAGCACAGACAGAAAAATCAGCCTCAAATTCAGTCTCCATGAAACTCTTTTGAATTCCTGACTCTCCCTTCGTGCATTCAGACACAGACAGCTGCGGCTCCGGGCTGAAAGGATTCAGTGCTTCTGAAATTCATGGAAATTGCGGAGAAATTCATGGGAACTGCTCCCTCCTGTGGAGCAGCTGCTGAGCAGGAGCTGTTCCCCAGGGCCCGGGATGGCAGCCGTGGCTGCTCGCACCAGCTGGATGGTGGCCACCGTGTCCATCACCTGTGTGATGGCCAAGGCACCAGGCTGCCACGGGTGGCTCTGAAATTCCAGTTGCCATTCTGGGAAGGGCCACCAGGTCCAGGTGGAGGGCTCCTCACAGCAGCACCCAACAGCAGGCAAGTGGGAAAGGGAAAAAGGAAAATGCTTATCACTCATGGCAGCAAAATTATTTATTCCTCTGCGAGAATTAGGCAGAAATCCTTGTGTTTGCCAAATCCAGATGGGAAGGGATGCGGCAACTTACACCTGTCTGATGTGGTCAGAGCAGTGTGGGGCTGTGAATGCCTTGTTCTGAGTTTTCAGGTGGGTTTTGCCTCGTGAAAGGCTGGGTATAAACGGCTGTAAAATTAAAATATCAGATTTCACTGCAGAGTTTCGTGCCATTATTCCAGTCCTGTGGAAGCGAGAGGGCTGAAACTTCAGGAGCAGGTGAATTGAATATGTCCAAGGGCACAGTCCCCAGGGGCAGTGCTCTCTTGCCCTCCTATTTTGTCCAGCTATATACCCCATGCCAGCTCTGCTTTGCTCGTGAGAATACACAGGAGCAAACTAAAAATACCCTGACTCAGGGAAAAGAAATTCAAATCACAAATCCAGAGTGTTTCCAGAGCTTTCCCACACTCCCTTAACGAAGGCACTGCTCAGTGGAGAGGGACTGATCTTGCCATGGGAGCTGCTGCATCACAGCATCCTCCACTCACTGAATCCCGGTTTATCCCTGAACATCCAGCGCTCCCACACTGCTGAGGGTGCTGGGACAGCCACATCCTGCAGGGACTCAATCCTGCAGGGGCTGGACTTGCTCATCTCCTCCCCACCTGCAGCTCCCGCCGCTGTGTCAGCCTCCCACGGACACACTCCTGTCTCTCTCCTCTCAGCGAGCATCCTCCGAGCGCTCTGTCCCTCACTTCTGCTCCCATTATTTGTCCCTGTGCCTGGGGGAACTGGGAATGTGCCGCTCTCGGAGCAGCCTGGCAGGGAAAGCCATGAAATACAGATGTGCAAAGGTCACCTTCTCCCTCAGCAGCCCATCCTCTCTTATCACATTTTGGACTCTAGCTGATTCCAGGTGAGACCATTTGTGGTGTAAATGTGTTTGAGGGAGGGTAAAAAATATCTCTGGACACATGGAGATTGTCTGATCACATTAAATACATCATTATTAGAGTTAACTTGGATTTCATAGGCGCTGTGGAGTCCCATTTAAATCGGTTTTCTCCACCCTAAATGAGCAGCAGATCCTGTTTGAGCAGGTTCGGGTGTAAACTGGGCACCCCAAAAGGAAGGATGGGGGAAAAACTCAGTGAGTGGAAGCAAGGTACTGTGATTTTTCAGTCATTTTTCAATTATTCTTTCCAATTTCACTCCTCTTTCTCTTTCCTCCTGGAGCAGCAGTTAATCAGCACCTTTGAGCATTGGTTTCCTCCATTCCAGAAACTCTGTGGAAAGGTAGAAGTATACAGGGAGAAAAATAATAAGAAGCAAAATGTGTGCTATTGGCATGCCTGTGCCCAGCAGCACAATTTCTGATGTATTCCTGCTCTTGTCAAACACAAAATGCAAATTTAGAAGGATGTGCAAGAGGCAGAAGAGATGAGGACTTAATAAAAATATCTTCTCAGAAGCAATGAAGAGCCCATCATGTCACTGTTCCCCAATCCAGTAAAATAGTCTAGACAGAGTTAAAAGGAAGCAAAGCAACTTTATATTCGGGATATGGTGGGAAAAGAAGGAATGGTGGGAAACAAATCCGTGTCAACTCCTGGTTTTGGAGTGGGAGCTCTGACAGACCTCTGGGATAGGCTGAGGAAGCAGATGTAGGATTGGAAAAAATCTTAAGTGCTGGGGGAGGATTGCAATGATTTTGACACTTATAAAATATAATGGAATGATTTCAGAAAAGGTGTTTGTTCCTGGGAAAAGTCTCAGTGCTCAAAGTGTCTGAAAATGCCAGAAACAGGTGGGGATTTTTCAGTGCTGAAAGGAACCAAGGCTCAGTTCCCAGGCCATCTGAATGAAGGGGTGGCTTATTCTTGTATCAGCCATGAAGCCCTGAGGAGCAAAAAAACAGGTGGATGGGGGGATTTCCATGATCTGAAATGGAATATCTCTTAAAGCACCTTTTTCCCCTACTCCTGGAAGATTCACATTATTGCTACTCATTTACCAGAGTTAAAGAAATTGTTTCCCATTGTGGTTTGCTTTTTTTTGTTTGGATGGGGTTTTTTTTGGGGTCTTTTTTATTTGTTTTAATGAAATGATACAAAACCACAAGCAGAGACAATAAGACACTTCTCATAAGGGAGTCTAAAGCCAGAATCCCAAAATCATTGAGGTTGGAAAAGCCTTCCAAGGTCATCAATTCCAACCTGTGCCTGATGCCCACCTTGTCACCCAACCCAGAGCACTGAGTGCCACATCCAGGCCTTCCTCGGACACCTCCAGGGATGGGGAAATGTTTGCAGCTGAGGTTCTGGCCAGAAACTTCTGTAAAAACAAATAACCTAAAAGGGAAACGTAAAAAACACTAAGTAAGAACAAAATGTAGGTTGACAAATCTATAAATTCACAAAATAAATAACTCCCTGCAGACTGGAAAGGAACTGCCTGACCCCATTATTTAAAAAAAAAAAAAAAAAAAATCCATCTTAGGTGCGTGCTAAAAAAAGATCAGAAAACTTCGCATCATTTTAGAGAGAAAGTCGCCAAAAGTTATTTGAAGATCACATAAGGAAGGAAAAAAAAAAAAGCAGGGGAAAGTCTACAGAATTAAATACAGTCAACAAGATTTCAGAAAAGAAAGGTCAGGCTTCAGTAGGTTTTGCAAATTCTTCAAAAGCATGAATTGCCCTGGGGGTTGCAAGGACCAAATGTTCCGGTTTTCATAAAGACGTTAGGAAAGGCTTATCCTGGGAGCTGGGGGAAGTGTGAAAGCAAAGTCAGAAACATTTGAAGCAGCTGCCATTTTCCAGAGCTCTCCTCTCAGCCGGGGGAGAGGCAGTGGCTGCCCTCAGCACAGCGACAATGACCGGGGGTGTGGAAAGGGAGAGAAGAACCCTCCAAAATACACAAATATAGTAACAAACTTCTAAAAAATCAGTGAATTTCCTTTTTAATTGCATCTCACAGGCGGTAAAACTTGCCACAAATTTGGAGTACCTCTGGATTCTGCTCGAATGTGCACAGCGATCAGGATTTGTCCTACATGACCTCAGAGCTGCATGGAAAAACGGCGATTTAATGATGTTCTTTTCTGTACTGGATCGTGCCAAAACCAAACTCTAATTAAAAAATGGCCTGGAATAAAACTGGATCATGTCAAGCATGTGGCCATCTTTAATTTGAAGTTTCCTTTACTCATCTGGTCTTTTCAAATTTCAACAGAAAAGGCAATTTAAAATTCAAATTAAATTTAAAAAATGAAAGATTTTACTGAGAGTATGGAGTGGGATGATGTAACAACTGCAAACTCTTTTCTTTTTCTGGAACAGGGAGGTTTTTCTGTGGTTGTTTTTTTTGTGTCCTACAGAGATTTTTGATGAATTGGCACTTCTATTTTTTAAAAAAACAGTGTTGGCGAGTTCTCAATCTGTTCCATACCAAAAATCCCAAAAGCCTCACGCTGTGGCTGGCAGTCAGGGATCCGTTATTAGCTCCCAGCCTTCGGCAGAGATTTCCAGACATGTGGGAAAATATTTGGTGGGAAGGAGAACATTTTATCAACTACAGAGAGAATAAACACAGCACAAAGCAGAAAGGTGAACGCTGGGCTCCAGGATGGAAATTCAGGAAACTCAGGGAATTCAGGGAATGATGGTGTCTATCATTTTTCATGGCACTGCTGGAGACCAGTGGGATAAGGACTCATAAAGGCCAGGTATGATGGGGCTTAGAGCAACCTGGTCTAGTGGGAGATGTCCCTGCCCGTGGCAAGGAGTGGGAACAAGATGGGCTTTAAAATCCCTTCCAAACCTTTCTGGGATTCAAGGATTCCATGAACCAGCACAGATGTGGCTCAGCTGATCCACTGGGCAGGTGGGAAAGGGGAGGATATCCAGAGGGAAATGGTCTTCCACCCGTTAAATCACCACCCAACAGAGGTCGACAGAATGTAAGGAATAGCAATGTGCCTTGTGAGTGCTAAAAAGTGCCTTTAAATGCTGGAATTCACAGATGGAAACAGAGAAAATTTCAGATGATGATGTGCTCCTTGAACAAGGACTAAAGAATATTTATCATAATACAGCAGACCCCCCCAAAAAAGCAGAAATTTGTCTGTATCTAAAAAAAGATTTTTATTTATGTTTCAAATATTTCCAGCATTAATATTTTTCTTGGTGTAAAGAAATGCAGAAAATATTTGGAGAATCATTTTCAAGGCACTCACAGTCGGGGAAGCGGCAGTTCAAAAGATCCCAGTGGGTGACCTCTTAGCCTGGCTTTTTCTTAAGAGAAATAAAATAAAGCCAAGCTTGCAAAATGAAAGTTGCCAGAAAAGTCCTTGGGAAGCAGGAACTGGTAAGAAATGCATGTGGATCAATGAAATGGAGCATTCCAAGAGTGTTGCTGCCTCCTTCTTGACCTGAGCTCCTTTGTGCCTGCTCTGCCTAGCTCAGACTCCGTGCTTTTCCCTCTGCGATGGATACACAAACACCAGTAAAAAAAGGGGAACTTATTTCTGGGACTCAGATTGGAGCCCTTGAATGTAAATGGGTGATCCCGCCCCATGTGCTTCCAGGGACACTGAGAATCTCTGGATGAACAGAGGCAGCTCTTAGTGCTGGATGCTGCTCTCCTTTGTTTCATCTGTGGCATGGACACATGGCCAGCATAGGAGGCAATCTTGGGAGTGGGAAGAGCAGGAACGTGCCCACAGCCCTTGGTGTCTGAGTGCTCCCCAGCTGCTGAACAACCTGAATGGCAAAAGCAGCTCTGGGGAACAAGCCCAAGCTCATCCCAAGCTCATCCCAGAGCACACACAAGGCAGGACTTCACGGTGAGTTTATCCCAGGCTGCTAAGCTCATGCCAGAGCACACACAGGGCAAGATTTCATGGTGAGTTTATCCCAGGCTGCCAAGCTCGTCCCAGGGCAGGATTTCATGGAGACATTGGCCCCAAAGCAGCTCTTTACATCCAGGCCTTTAGGGCTACATCCAGGTCCTTTTTGTTTTCCTCTTGTTCTGGCCCTGGTTCTTGGAGCTCTTTCCTTTGTGGCTAGAAGCTGCTTTTGTGTAAAAGCTGCTGGGAGTGAAGGCAAACATCACCTCTGGCTGGGCTGGGGGGCTCAGTGAGCGACACAGCCCTGACCCCTGCAGATTCTTCCTTGCCCAGGAGAATTCCAACCTCATAACCCATCCCTGAGGGATTCGCACAGTCTGGGGGGCTCAGTGAGTAACACAGCCCTGACCCCTGCGGATTCTTCCTTGCCCAGGAGAAGTCCAACCCCATCCCTGAGGGATTTGACATTGGTAGGACAGCTGTGAGCAGCTGTTTGCCGTCTCTTGAGGGCACACACATTTCTAGGAGGTAAAGGCTCACCAAGGTATGGCTCCACCTGGGAGCATCCCCTGGGGCTCCGTTCCCAGCTCTACACAGCCACAATCAATAAAATTCGCACAGTTCTACCTCAAACCTTCCTGCAAACCCCGAGTTATGTTCTCTACAGGGCCACAAACACTTCTTTCCCAGTCCCCACCTCTCCCATGCCGCCAGCAGCCGGCGGCTTCACCACGTTGTCCCGGGGATGACTGAAAGCAGATGGAGCAGGGCACGGAGTCGCCCTCATTTTCCATCTGCCACCAGCTACTTTTAGCTCCACGTCTCCTTGGCAGGCTGGAAGTCTCCTGGATAGCGCCGGCTCCCGCGGCACAGCCGGACCCCGGCGCTGCCCCCGATGCCGCGGAGCCTCGTGCGCCACTCTCGAACTTCCCACGGCTCCCCTGCTTATTTTCCTGCTCATAGAAGAGCAGGTGATGGACTGAAGCCTGCTGCTTGTGCTCATAAAAACTTACAGGAATTCTTGCTAGTTTTATAAAATACATTTAAACACACGTGGTTGTGGCACAGTGTAAGACAATAAAACCCCAAATCTTCTCCAGGGGAGATTCCTGCAGGAAGGCCCTTTTGTGTTTTGGCAGCCATAAATGCAGCCCTACTGTGCTGGAGCACCCTAAAGCAAAGAGCTCAGCCAATACAGACATATGGATTTCTAGTTCAATATTTATAAGTATCCTTATCAAGCAAAAATTGATAATAACATGGTGGGACAGAGATCCTGCATTTACTAAACCATGGCAGTGTTGAAATTCTGAGTTTTATTTAATTATTGTAACCCAGAGGAACATTTATTTGTGCTGGTGGGAGTGCATTCATTTGAGCGGACTTTCAGTGACAAAAACATTGCAAACACACACAAAATTATTGTTTATTTACTTCTTTATCACTTATTTATCTATTTATAAACTTAATTGGAAAAAACTTCCAATATATTTCTTGTGGTTTCTGCCAGCTAAGGGCTGAGCCTTATTAAAGATAAATAATGATAAACCCATAGGAGGTTATTTTTTCAAATGGAAATAAAGACCATGAGAATAGAGAACATAACAGAGAATAAAATAGAGAATAAAGCATCCATGGAAGTGGCATTGGTTCAGAAGCAATCCCAGTGATGCCTAATTCTGAAGTAATTTACAATTCAGGACTTGGAAAACGGGGAAAATGCAGTCTGGTAGCCACTAAACATATAAGCCCCAACACACTTTGTACCATCTAAAAAGCAGAATATTTATGAAGCCTGGATCCAAAGTTTGATTTGAACTTAAGCATCCTCCTCAAACCCCAGTTTTCTCATAAATGTTCAGTTCAGGATCCATTTTCAGGTGGAGCTCTTAATAATTCATTTATTTATTTATTTGTTTATTTGTGAGATTTCCATCTCCAAATATCAAAACCATTTCAGCCTGGGTATCATCTCATTGATTTAATAGACTTTAAGGTTGAGTGTAGCTTAGATTGTGTTGAGTATCAGTGTTCTCATATAGAAAAAAATAAAATAGAAGAATAAAAAGGTATAAAATGAGGGAAAAAGCCAGTTTCTCTTGATCCCTCTTGCCATGAATGTGCACATATGCAGGCTTTTGCTGTAACACATTTCCCATCATTTAATAAAGACAGCTCTTCCCTTCCTGTCCCTGATCCACACAAAACTCAACGTGGGGTGCTGCATCCTCAAGCTGGGAAGAGCCTGGGCACAGATCCATGAACTCTGGCTCCTCTCCTCTTCCCAGGATGACCCTTGGCCATTTGGTGACCTCCACAAAATCAGGAATTTCACAGAAAACCTCCGTGTGTCTCTGCACATTCTCCAGCTCACGGTCACCTTTTGTGAGCTCTCAATAAAGCTCTTTCCCCCAGCTTGTGTTTAATTCAGAAACAATGTGTTAGGCTGGAAGCAGCAGAAGAAATGAAAAGGGAAAACAGGTTTTGACTTAGAGAAATTCAGTGTGTGAAATTGGGCTCTAGGTTACAATAGGATATAAAATTTAAAATTTTCAAAAAGATGCATTTTAGTCATGTTCATCCAAACAGAGCCACCGGAGACTCGGACAGGAAATCTTGCTCCTGGCTGGATAAAAACAAAAAGATAACAGCTGTTTTTCAGAAGGGCTCTTTTTCCCCATTAAAATATTATTTCATTTTTAGTGCCATGAATTAAAAAATGTGGGTTCTTTATCCTAGTGAACATACAACTGCTAAAATTGCAGAGCTCAGTTACACTTCAAGAGCAGTTCACATTTTTAATCTAATATATTTTCTTAGTCTGAGTTCAAGACAGCAATGAAAATTTGAAAAAACAACAGATTGAATATCTAAAACCGATGATGCTGGATCTCATTAACCACACATCTGTTTACAGCACCTCTCCAAAATGCTTTTGTTAAATGAAAAGTTTGATTTGAAAATAATTCTTCATTCTCAGGGTTTAAATCTAAGAAATCAGAAATTCTTTCAGCTGGGTTTCTCATCCTAAAAAATCCTTTCTGCAGATTAAATATTTCAGATTTCTCATGGTATGTGAGGAAGAAAATATCAATTTTTCCTGCTTATAATTATCAGCTACCTGGTTTAAAGGCTATTTTTCCTACATTTTTTCACAAAACTGTGGACATAAAACAAAACCCATTGTGAAATATTACAGAATAATTTGCAGTTACTCCTTTTTGAGTCTGGGAAGGTTTACACCTATTTTCCTTTTCCTTATGTTTGAGCTATGTGAGAAACGCAACAAAGATCCAAGGTCTCCTTAAGACTTTCTTCACAAATCCCTCAGATGTTCCGTAGAGATACTGGGGAATGGTAGCTAACAGTTGAATTAATTTCATTTTGTAGCAGCCTGACTCCTTATTCCACATGTAGGGTGTTTTATAGCAACAATACACCTTTCAAAGAGCCCATCTAATGGATTTAGGCCTGCAGGTTTCGCAACAGAAAATTAGGAGAGGTGGGATTGTCCAGCCTGGAGAGGAGAAGCTTTGGGGTGAACTCTTTGTGGCCTTGCAGGGCCTGAAGGCAGCCTACAGGAAAGATGGAGAGACACAGTTTATAAGAGCATGGAGTTTGTTTAAGAGGATCTTAAGGACCTGAGGATAGGTTTAGATGGGATACTGGGGAGGGGTTCTTCCCTGTGAGGGTGGGGAGAACCTGGCACAGGGTGCCCGGAGAAGCTGTGGCTGCCCCTGGATCCCTGGAAGTGTCCAAGGCCAGGCTGGACAGGGCTTGGAGCAACCTGGGATAGTAGAAGGTGTCCCTGTCCATGGCAGGGGTGGAATGAGACGATTTTTAGGTTCTCTTCCAATCCAAACCACTCTGGGATGCTGGGATTCTGTGCTGATGAAACCCAAGGTGGTACACCCAGAGCAGGAATTTCCCCAGCGTGGTGGGACAGCCCAGGGCAGGGCTGTTTTTGAACATCCACTGAATGATCTGGGATAAAAACAAATAATCCTGACACCCGGAGCCAGTGGTGCCAGATGCTGGCTGCTGGATGTGCTGGGAAGTGAAAAGGAACTGAGCTCTAGGTAATGGTTTCTAAGGGACGTAAGTGGAGGTGGCTTCTGGAGGTGGCAAATGAAGAAGGACAAGTGCAGGGAACTGCTGCTGACTCCGAGGGAGGAGATCCAGGCTGAGCAATGTCAGGCAGCTGCTGCTTAGCTGATATTCGGGGAATGAAGATGAACAACGTCAGAGGAAAACTCCCAAGGAAATGTGAGTCAAACAAAGATATATAATAGTGGAGGATTATTGCGGAGACTACAGAGGGGAATGAAGACAAATAAAGTCAGACACTTGCTGAGCAGATATCAGACAAACATAACTGAGTAGAGTGAGATAAGAAAGATCTACAGCACAAGCAGCATCTACAAAAGATTCCTTCAAGTTAGGTCAAGAGAAGAATGACGAATCCTCTTTCCCTACAAACAGATCTTTCTTTCCTCCGCCTCCTATTTCCTGCACAGATTTCCATTTCACTCCTAAATTCACTAGTTTTTATAATTTTCATTCTCACTTGCTCCATTGCCCTCAGATATTTACATATTGTCATATTTGGCCAGAAGAAGACCCATAATTTGTGACTGGATCCTTTTCCCTGTATAGTAGCACCACTTGATTTAAGCCATGATGGAACAAAACCAGAAGGACGTGGCTGAGGATGAAATTTGGCACAACTTGCTTTGGACAGAAGTAATGAACAACAGGAGATACATGAAGGACAAGAAATGCCAAGCAATGATATCTGCTGAGAGGAAAATGAGGGAAACTAATTACTGTAATTACAGAAGACTCCAAAACTGGAATTGTGTGGCCCAGCACTGAGACTGGATTCACAATCCCTTCTGATTACTGATCTACTTTTGTGAAAACTGTGGGTTTTCAGGGAAAAAAAGGAATTCTGATGTTCTTGAGAAAAAAAAAGGAGCTAGTCATTAGTTGTTGTCAGGTACACAATAAATACCCAAGCGAGTAATGAGGAATAGTTTGCACCTCTGCTCTGAAATGAAGGAAACAGTGAATAAAAGCCTCACTTTGAGCAGGGTTTTCTCCAACAGAACCATCCTTTCCAATGACTTTTATTATCCCTGTCTCCTTTCCATGACTCACTGTTCCAGCATTGTTTTATTGATAAACTTGGGATTGTTTTCAATTTATTTCATTGCTTGGAATGAGGATTTGCGTGTTCTGTGTATGTGTGGTCAGAACACGGCTCAACACCCTGATGGGTGGTTGGTCAGAGGTCCAATAATCTTTTGCCATGCTGGCAACTCAGCTTATAAAAACCGATTTATAATTAATTAAAGAAGCCATTTTCTCCAGATTTTGGTCGTGTCATTTCTCACCCTCCCGGGCACAGCAGCGACACATCAGAAATATTATTTTTGTTGTAATTTGATGAGTCATGTGTGTCCACTTTATTCTACCAGCACTGAATTCAGGACACATAAGCAAACACATATCCCAAACACAGACTGAGTCAACAAGAAATATTTTACCCTACCAATAAAAATTTGTTGAGAGAATCAAGAGGAGCCCCCGAGCTTTTCTTGCAACTGGAGCTCTAAAGATCCTCAGAGAAGATCCAGGGCTGCCCCTCAAACATGTTCAGATTCAAAGATGACTCCAAAGAAGTAATCAATTTGTATGAAAGAATGAAGATTTTGGAGTGTAGGCGAACTGAATGCAAGGTTTTTCTCCTATATTTATTCCAAATTACATTGTTTTATAAATTATTTTATGTCCCTATCAGCAACGCAGAATGCAAGTTTACACCTCAAATTCTGTGATAATTTGGGCTGAAAAAAACTTTCCAAATCCTGTCCCAAATAAGACATACTGAGTCCAGATCTGTCCTCTCCACTGTCAAGGATTACTCCAAAAGCTGGCACAGCCCCACCTCCAAAGACATAGAGAAGCAAAGCTTTAACTGTGGCCCAATTAAAAGGAACTATCCCCTAGACGAGGCTGACTTTGAGTTTCTCATTGTTACACCACTTATCTCTCGAGGACTTTTCCCTTTCTTCCTCACCACAGCTGAAGCCTATGCAAGATGAACTTTTGAACTTCTGTTTCATGAAAAATAAAAAAAAGCTTAAGATATTCTCAGCTTCACTACGGGGAAGATAAGATATTTGTCTCCGTGCAACATGACCTACGCCGAGTGAGACTTCACAATGTTTCTGCCCTGAACAAAGCACAGAAAGTAAAAAAAAGTGAGGTTGAAATAAGATGGATGTAAATTGATTAAAAGCAAAATGTATTTTGGAGTTGCTTTCAATATATGCACCAATAAAAAAGAGTTGGAGTTGGATCCCCAAAGATTATTCTGTCCATTTTCTCATCTTCCTGTCCTGCTGAATTGTATAAAACAAAACAAAAATCAACTCCCTCAAACCAATGGCACCAAAATTTGACCTTCAGAGAGCTTGGAGATGCAGTTAATGTTTAGAAAAATGGTTAACTGTGCTTAGATAAGAAATATTTCTTCGTGTGAATGTGAACACTGAGGGATCTCCTGCCACCAAACTCCAACCACCAACCCCAGGAGAGAAACCACCCCGGGAGAAAACGCTTCCAGTGCCAGAAAAAGCTGCTACACTCCCTCCGTGCAGCTGTTATCACCTCTGTGCAAGTTTATCATGAAACTAAAACCCACATAATTGCAGCTGTTATTATGGAGAGGAGAAAGGCGTTTGTTGCACAAAGATGGGAAGAGAATGGATGCATTCAGACAGAACTGAGCATCAGTTCGAGGCAGACAAGCCTTTATTCTTAGGTTTTAAAGCAAGCTCTCCAGCTAAGTGGTAAATTGTAATAGTCACCACATCAAGCAGCGACCAGGAAACATAATGATATTTATTCAGGCAAATATGTTGTGCCCACATTATTTTTTCTCTACTGTTGCTTCTGAAAAAGCATGTCAATGGGAGGGCCCAATGGTTACTGAGAAGCACTTGAAGACATATTTAATAAAATACATAAAAATAGATAGGAGCTCACAAGAGCTTTGCAGATTTTTAGGTCCAGGGATTCTTGATGAAATACTGTGGCTCACTGCTCCTCAAGGGTGATTTTCGTGTGGGATCGGATAAAAGCTGCTCGCTACCAATAAAGCTTTGGATGCGCACGGTGCTGCAGTGTGTGGAAAAACTGTTTGGGTTTCCAATTTAAAAAAAAAAAAATATTGTCCCTGCTTAAAGAGAAACCAAAATCCCACTTCTCTCACTGGTGATTCCCTTAGAAATACATTGCTTTTAGTTTTTCTAAACTCTCCCCTCACTGCCCATCAAACTCCAGCGCTTTGTTCACAGTTTGTTTGATTATCACACTCAGGATGAGCTTCCATGCCCACTCAGAAAAGGAAGGAATGATTTGCTGGTATTAGTTAAAGTGGACTGAAGGTAGAAGAGTATCTGCCTGGTGAGGTAGACTGCAGGCATACACTTTCTCTACCAGATGGAAGAGAATGGCCTAATTAACTCATCAATAGGTTCTTTTCAAATGTCCTTTTAAGAGCAAATTCACCTTGGAGCCTTCTCCGGTGTCTCATGTATCCCTCAAGGATCAGTGCTGAAAGATTACGGAACTGCTGCACACAGTTCTTTGATATTTGCTCACCTTCCTTCCAAATCTCCCTTTACTCGAGGCTTGCTTGCAGGCAGGAGTCAGATCAGGCTCAGGGAGTGAATCCATGGAGAAACCCCTCGGATCCATAACAGCTTTGGCTCAGCAGGATTCTGGGCTGGGTCTCTGCTCCAGAAGCTACAAACCCAATGACCTCATTTTCCAACTTGGGTGTCTCTAGCTGTGAACTTGGACCTCTATTCCCGTGAATAAACGCCTGGATGAGACTCTGCAGCACTGTTCGTCCATCAGGAATACGAAAGAAATCCACATTTGATTTTAGCAGCTGCCAAATCACATTGACTTTCCCAAAAAGTCTCAAAATATGGAGTCTATGTCTTCGTGACATCAATTCAATCAGATAAAGAGGAAATACAGTTTCACAAGAGCTTCATAGAAATTTCTTTTGCAAATAATGTTAATTTTCCTTTGAAACATTGCTGGTGAAGTTTTTCTGAGGATGTTTATTGAGAAAAACCCAAGATAACTGATTACTCCTAATGGAGCTTTCATTTTCCCAAATAGAAGTTTTCAGACGGGTTTCCAATCAATGCCTCTGGTACCTAATGTTTCTCTGAGGGACTTGAGGGGTCTGCAGATCTCTGTTAAATTCCATTTCACGTTCAGTTGGGAATATCCTGGTCCATCTACAGTCCATAGAGAACTCGTCCCTGATCCATTACCATGGACTTCCCTGCACTTGTGGAAGAGAGAGCACTTTTTAATTTTTTGTATCCCATCCATCCTAAAAGGATTACATTAATACGTCCCAGAGGAAAGAGAGGATCAAGAGTATTTGTGGCCATTTTTCCTCACCCCTTGTTAACTGTGGCAACTGATTAAAAGTTTATGAGACAGCGTAATTTGAGTATTTTTATTCAAAGTGGTTGAATTTGGAACTGATTTATTTTCTTGTGCTCTACACAAGGTTTTGTACCCAACAGAGCTGCCTGTCGCTGAGGGATATTTGATAAAAATCTCCCACTGTCTTGTCCATGCTCCAATCCCTCTTTCCAGGCTGTGCTATGCTGGCAGTTCCCTCTTCCCACGTTGTTCTTTGCCTTGTGTTTCATTGTTTAGTCCTTGTTATCTTCTGGTTTATATTTCTTAGTAAGTCCTTTAGAGATTTCCACAAGTAGAGGATAAGACCTTGAGGATTTGCTTTTGTCTGTTTAGATGTAATTCTGAGTTATTGTTTAACTCCTCTGTAGGTTCTGTACATTTATTGTGCAGGTAGAGCAAACAGAGCTGTCCTTGTCTCCCTCCCTTTATGTGAGATTTAGCTGCTGCTAAATCAACTGACATTAAAATGACTCTGTGGAATGTGCAGAGGTTTAAATGAACCAATGAACACATAATGCACTTGATTATCTGAAAACAAGTAATGAAATTTGAAATGATTTTATTTAGAAAGACATCTAGAGGTCAAGGATACTCTGAGCTCTGAAGGGCTGAATGTGGGAGGGGGTTTTTTGGTTGTTTTTTTTTTCTTCCATGAAGAAATGCAATTAAAACAAAGAGGTCTTTGTCATTTTAAGTGTTGTGATTCAGTGCATTGCCTCGGTGCAATATGGAAAAGAGAGGAGTGGAGGAGCCTGCTCGTGTTCTCTGTCCAGCCCTGGTGGTGTGAACGAGCTCAGTTCAGCACATCCAAATCTCCTTGAAAGGTGTGCAATCCTGGTGACAGCGCTGCTCCTCCCCACTGAGCTGGAAATCAAAAGCTGGTGGTCAGGAAACCCAGGGAGTGGTTCTCGCACTGCTCCTTGGGGTTTCCAGGCAATATTGAGGGAAGCATCCTTGGCACGTCTTTGGAGCGTGGAAGGCCAGAGGCTGAGAGGAGCTGTTGGCAGCTTTCTGTGCAAAGGGTGGATGCTCCACACCTGGCCGGGCTGTGTCGGCGGTGCAGAGGTCACTGGAAGCCTCTCTCCAGCTCTGCTGAACCCTGTGAAAAGATGGATGTCCCTAGGTACTGCATTTCACTCAGCTTTGCTGAAATGAAGTGTTTCCCAACAGTTCGGAAAGACATTTTTTGGGTTGTTTCAAATCTGAGTTACTTATGCAAAAGCAACATGGGAACCAGGAGCTGGGAACACTGGTTGTGGTTTTGGGAAACACTCAACAAAACAGGCTCTGAAACCTGACTTTAAATCCTAAAGAGGAAATGCAACTTATTACTCAGGCAGGTGGTGATAGGAGAAAGGGAAAGCATTTTAAAACAAAAGAGGAGAGTTTTAGAGAAGAAATTCCTCCCTGTGAGGGTGGGGAGGCCCTGGCACAGGGTGCCCAGAGAAGCTGTGGCTGCCCCTGGATCCCTGGCAGTGCCCAAGGCCAGGCTGGACATTGCTTAGAGCACCCTGGGACAGCAGAAGGTGTGAAGGGCTAAATTAGGCATTCGCCACCAAAACAAAATTATTCTAGAATGCAGACCTTGTTGGCAGATACTTTCAGAGAGACCAAGAGTTCTTTAGAAGGTGGATTTAGATTTGAAAGTACTGAGATGCTAATGGGTTTGATTTTACAATGTGCAAATATTAATGAGAAACAAATGCCCCAGCCCTTTTCATGAAGAAACAAAATTTCATTGTATTAAAATATCCTTCTTCAAAGGAGACAGAACAACTATGAAATTACCACAGTATTATCAGTAAATTTAACTGGTGAACTGTGAAAATTAGGCAAAAATTATCCGCAGTGAATCATTTATAACGCACAGACTATGTGGGTGTTGTTTTTTTGTAAGATACATTAATTAAACAGTTGCAATTAACAAAACAATTGGAAAACCCACTTCTTTGCCACACGGGTCACAAAGAAAAAGGTACCAAATAACACATTATTTATTGCAAATTGTTCATTGGGGTTGGCTTTTTGTATTTAAAGGCTTCCTTGGAGGCAGCTCTGCCTTGAAGCATTTCTTGTTTGCTGCCTTCTCAGAAATGGGCATCATTTATAGTTTCAACCAAAGCTCAGTGTCCATCAATATTTGTTTGAAGGGAGCAGCTTCATTCTGAATTATCTCCTTGAAGTGTAAAATCACCTATCCATTAATTAATTAAATTTACTCATAATTCCTCACTTTTCAATATCCTGCTTAATTACCTGCAGGTGGATTGAAACAGGAATATTTTGCAGCTTGGAGCTCAAAGGATTTTGGATTTGAATTCAAAACCTTTAGCCACAGCTGAATGTCACTAACCAAGAAATTTGCAATTTAATAAATGACTAATACAATGAAAATATTTTATTTCCTTCTTTCCCCATTTCTTCCAAAGATTCCTATAACATATATGATGTAGATCAATTTTGCTTTCATGTTTTTTTCATGAAACACCAGTGTTTACTTTCTTTGCTTTCCTGGAATACCTTTAGTCCAAGTTGATTAGAATCAATCCAACTTTTTTTTTTTCCTGCATACAGACATTTATTAAATGCCAAAAATTGGATGATTAATGAAGAAATGATGGTGGGATTCAAAGCAAACCCTCCTAACCTTTGCAGCCCTTTACAACGGGATATTGAAATGAGTGTTTTAAAAAGACCTTTATAAAAACCTTTCATGAACAAACAATTCAGATAATATTTGTTGGCAGAAGAATTTGAGAGAAGCAGAAAACTAAATGAGATATCTTTGATTCCTCACCCAGTTTTCATAAATTAACTCTGTTTTCATGTTGGTTGCATGAAAACCTGTAAGATCTTTTCCTTCTCAGCTCATTAGAGCTATAAATCTTCTAAACTCCAAAATTCTTCCTTTTCTCTTTACAAGGACTCAGCCATCCAGATTTTGACTTCCAGTAGCCATTGCAATGGAAGCCAACAGCTTTTATGCAGATCAGCTCAGGAGCTCAAAAATGGAACTGGAAATCTCACCAAGAAAAAAAAAATAGATACAGGCGGTAAAAATAAAAGGACCAAAGAGCATCAGCAACTCAGTGGCAGAGTGGCCGCCCTGCAAAGCTCGGTTTTAGTGGTGCTGAGTGACTGCACCTCCAACATCTCCATCAAGGATCTGTGGGAATTTGGTCGGTCTGGAGATAAGCTCGTGTATCTCTAATCAAGCTTTAAAAACATCTGTCATGAGTCAAAACAACAGCTCGGTGAAAGAAGGCAGCTCGAACGAGGGCAATTAGACACTTATTGAGCCAATTTATTAACGGCAGCTTAACTAATTTTGTGAGGCGGTTGGCCCATGGCAGGGGGTTGGAACGAGATAATCATTAAGGCCCTTTCCAACCCAACCTATTCTGGGATTCGGTGATAACACCCAGAATCTTGGTGTTATCAGATAAATCCCCTACTTAGGGAGACAAAGAGGTGCCGAGTGTGGCAGTGACACCTCGAGAAGGGCCCTGTCACAGTGCCTGGGTTGGAGCCACGCATGGCAGTGCCTCCCTGTCCCCAGGACCCATGGCTTGGGAATTCCTGAGAGCAGCAGCCTGGAATACCTGAGAGCACCAGCCTGGAATACCTGATTGCACCATCCAGCTGTGCAGGCTCGAACAGAAACACAAGAACTCGGCCCGGAACAGTGGAATTAACTGAAGAGAATACAAATTAGCCCACAGATTTATTCCTCACACTGACATAATAAACAAATATTGATGGTTTCCCATGGTGTAATACATCCTTATTCACTGCTTCACAACTCACTTGGAGCTTCATCATTTTCTCTTCGCTGCTTCTAAATGGCTGATTTATCCCATACTTCGGGAAATATTAGTCTGTTTACAGTGCTCAGATAGCAAACAGATTGTGCATCATTGAAGTAACAACGTGGAGACTTGCCACGGTTGATTGTTGTGCTCTTCACCTTGCTTGTCTTTCTTTTCTTCATGCATCAGAGTTTAAGAGAAGAGAAGCAAACTGCATCCGCTCTGTAGTGGAGGGAAACACGATTATGGATCTTTGTAATGACTTTCGGATCACTTCAGCAGCTCAGAGTGGCTCCCGCCTTTGGAAAAATGTGATTTGGTCGGTGCATGACTCAGGAGAAGAGCACAGGTCTGCAAAGCACGGGAAGAATGATGGGCCCCAAGGTGTAAACTGAACCGACATCCTGTGGCTGAGGGTAAAACAGCTGCAGGTTCTGAATGAATGGAGTCATGGAACACGAAAGGGTTTGGGATGGAAGGGAACCTAAAAGTCATCCAGTGCCATCTCTGCCATGGGCAGGGACACCTCCCACTGTCCCAGGCTGCTCCAAGCCCTGTCCAGCCTGGCCTTGGGCACTGCCAGGGATCCAGGGGCAGCCACAGCTGCTCTGGGCACCCTGTGCCAGGGCCTCCCCACCTTCACAGGGAGGAATTCCTTCCCAGTATCCCAAATAACCCTTCCCTCTGACAGTTTAAAGCCACTCCGCTTGTCCTGTCACTCCAGGCCCAATTCAAACATGGTGAAGCCCAAGCGTTCCTCATGGTGAATCCACAATTCAGAGGAGAATAAACACTTTCTCCTGTCTTGGAGACACCCAAACCCTCCCTTCACACTTCCCAAAGGCAAATAGAGAGAGAAATCACTGCAGGAACACTGAGACAGTCCTGTATGATAAACATTATTCCCAGCTCTTTTCTTTGCTCTCAGAATGAGAAATGCTTTCATGCATTAAGCGTGCAATACTTATTTTTCATAACCAAATGCCCCAAATATTGAAAAATTCTCGGTAGAATTCTTGTAGATGGACTCTTTATATATGGATAAGTTGACAGAGTTTCACTGTGAACTTTCCTAAAGCCAGGATCTTATTTAGGGGAATGAAGTGCCAGAGTGGTTCTAGGCCAGCTCTGGACTGGCACAATCTCACAGAAATTCAAACATTCCTAGTTAAGACCCACAACCACAAATTTAAATTGAAGGTCTTGTACCAATTCTGAGATTTAAGAATCTCTCATGAGATCCAGTACTATTAAAATTTAAATAAATAAAATGCAAGACTGCTGTAAGTTCTCTGTGCAGAGAGAAGAGTGCTCAGATAGCACCAGTGTTACGGATTTTGATTGAAATTGTTTTACAGACTTTATTCCACTGTTTCTACTTTATTATGTATAATTGCTTCTAGATTTCGGATTTAGTTTCTTGACATTAACACAGAATATAAATTAGAAGTTACTTTATAAAGTGAGCTCCGCTGAGAGCTGAGAGTTTGGAATCAAACTCTATATGTATCAAAATACTCACAATTTGCTCTGTAGCACTTGAGTTTTACTAAATGAGTTAAATGCTTGAAAAGTTTCTTCCACACTTTCAAACTCCAGACATGAAAATGTGCCTAATTATGTTATTTTGTGCTGTATTCTAATATGTCTGTTAAGTTATTCCATGTAATATGTAAAATGAATCAAAGGCTGCCAGAAGGTTTAATTTGCTTTTGGAGCATTTTTGCAAGCAATATGTTAGAAAGTGTAATTCACAGTTTGTTTCAAATGAGGGAAAAAGCAGATATATCAATGGAAAGTGAAGCTATTTTACCTCGATTATTGATCTTAGAAGGGGAAACATTTTAATTAAATCTCCCATTTGCAATTTAATGCTCCAGTTTTGCGTGAACAATCACTGGGATGAGATGAAGGATGTCTGTGAGAGGTGTGCAAATCACACTGCTCACAAATATGGGGCCTCGAAGGGAGAAAAGGGTCACACATGGCAAGGGCTGGAAGAAAAACTGCTTCCCAAACACCTGTTTGGAGTTCCTCTGGGATTTTCTACCTCGCTCCAAGGGCTGAATGATTTAAGTCCACTGAGAAAATTGGAATTTGAGCTAGATTCTTCCCATTCCCATCCTTCTCCAAGACAGCAAGGACATTCTCACCAGTACCTCTGCCCTGGCAAGGAGCCCGAAGCACAATTATTTTCCTTATTGTTTTTACTCCAGGTTACAGTAGTTGGTATTTCTGGGTGAGTTTCTGTCAAGAAATTCCTATGTCCATCCATCTTGTGCTCCACGCTGGGGAATAAGGACTGAGCTGAGGGAAAGCTGCCTTTGGCCAACACCTCCCACCATCCATCGGCAGCTTCGCATCCCGCTTGTTCTGCTGGGCAGCATTTCTCTCCTGGATGCCTTTTGGAATTTTTTTAATCAAGGGAAATATTCCAGTTTTAATCCATCTGTGGCTCTGCCCGGAGCCCTGCTGATTCCTCTGATCTCCACGGGGGTTGTGTTGGAGCAATCCCACATTCCCACGTTCAGTTTGGGGAGGAATCTGCCCTGAGGACTTGGAGTCCTGCACAATATCCTACAAATCCCAGCAGTGGCTTTTTGGCCACTCCCAGGGGCTTCCCCAGTGCAGCTGGATTTGATGGCCCATCCCTTCCAAGTGCCAGACTCTCCTGCAGGAGATCAAACACGTTTATATGGCATCGACTGGATGGGATCTGTCTCTTGGAGATCTCTCTGATCAGACAATTTTATCTTCACTGTTGTTACAGGCAGGGAAATCTGCACACAGGAGGGGAATCTGTCCCTAAAGCATTCAAACCAAACCTCTCGGGACGCTGAGATTGCTTTGGAGGAAGTAGAAAAGCCCGAGGAGTTTAGAGATGGGCAGAGTCATTAGTACTGACATTAGCGTGGACTCGTTCAGCTTGGAAAAGACCTTTAAGATCATTAAGTCCAACCATTCCCCCGGCACTGCGCTAATCCATTTAAATACCCGCAGGGCTGGTGGCTCCAGCGCTTCCTTGGAAAGCCTTTTCCAACACTTTTGGTGAAGAAATTTTCCTAATATCCATCCTAATCTTCCCCTGGTGCAGCTTGAGGCAGTTTTCTCCTGTCCTACTGCCTGTTCCCTTTTTAAAGCCTGTACAAACTACACCAGCTCTTACCCAGCCAAAGTTTTCATTTTCTAGGGCAGAACTTAATAGAACTTGCCTTTTTCATTTGCTCCCATCATAGCAAGACTGCGTTAATACATTTAATGGCATTGCCAGGAGCCCCGATAACATCTCTCAGCACTTCTCCATGCCCGCTGTTTGCAGGAGAAACTTTTCCCCTCAAATATCTTTGCCGAATCTTTATTACAGCCCTGTTATCTGACACTCCTGTTGCAGCAGATTGAATTCCACAGGTGCCACCAGAGGAGCAGAGTCCGTATCCACCACCTGACCCGGGAATCCGTGGACACTCTGGTGTCTCTGCTTTCACCCAAACCACCCAGGACAGGCGTGGAGGGACATCTGTAAATCGCGACAAACACACAGCCCAAGCCTTTCCTTGCTGTCTCTGCAGGAAAACCAATCTCTTCTCACGACTTCTGATAACATGAAACCCCCGTGCAATCAAGCCCTTCCCTATTCCACTGAATTATTTCAAGTGGCTATTCCTCCGTGTGCTTTTCCATTTCTGCGTAGCTGTAGATTTCCAGCTCTCCTGAATAGTGCTGCAAAACATAATAATCCTGCTGCTCTCCATCCAGCTTAATGACACCAAGAGATTGGCTAATAAATCTCGTTTTTGAAAAAGAATACATTTGTGATTATTTTGATTTGCTTTCTGCTTTTCTGGATTCGATTTCTCCTGTTTCACACTGCAATTTTTCTTTTCTGTATCGGGGGGATAGGAAAACAGTTGTTTTTCGGTAGTTCAGAATTGAGACTTGACATTAAAAATCAGTGGTTCCAACTGCAAAGGCAAAATCACTTGAAATCATTAAAGCTGTGGTAACATTACAGTGTTTTCACATTCACAGAAACCTTCTAATAAAATGGTGTTTCAACGCATTTGCAAGATCCATTCGAACCCCACATATCTTTTCTTTCCTCCTCTTATCTGAATCATAAACAGTGAGCTGAACTCATGGACTGAATCTTTGAAAATAAATTATTGAAGTAACTGAGTAATTTTTCTGCTTCTGATTTCTGTGATCTGCTCAGGATTGCTGCAGGTGTATTTATTATTAATAGTTGTTAATAAGATGTTAATTACCAGGCCAGACCTCTCCCTGCGCATGGCTCTTGGCAGCAGACTCCTGAAATTATTGAATATTTGCTATTTACTGTGAGGAATTGGTCATCAAAGCGATATGGGTTGTTTTTGTTTTATGACACACAATATAGAAAAATAACTAAAAAATAGTGAATATCTTTGCTTGGAAGTCGAGACAGATGAAGGAAGAGCACCCCTATCTCAGTGATGTACGAAAAATTATTCATGAAAATATTAATGAATATTGAAAGATTAAAGGACTGGAATATAACCAAACCCAAATCAGTCTCTGGAATTCAAAGGAGCGTATTCAGAATGGGTTTGCAGCAGTCCAAGAGCTACTTGAGGCTTCTCCAGTGTGTAACACCCCTTGTAAAATTAGTTACTGCATATGTGAGCTCATGTGCATCCAGAGGAGAGACCGAGTCCCAAGTGAGTTCCTCTCATTCTCTAATTTGCTGTTCCATGACTTTTCCTGAGGAATGGCACTTTATCAGCAGGCAACACACCAGCATGAGAGGGGGAACTCCCACCAGCAATCCCAGTGCTTCCCCACTCCCCCCAAATCTCATTCCTGAGCTCTTCCCCACTGCTGTGCTCAGCTGCTGCAGATCCCTGTCACTGCCACGGCCCCTGGCTTCTGAAGTTTAGTATTCCAGCACATCCCTGTGTTTATTTGGAGTTGAACACACAAATCACACCTCTATTTTTCATCTGATTCTCCTGCACTGAGCTGGAAGTGAGCAGCCTGGGAGGGAGAAAATCTGACCTCGGGTCTCCTGATATTCCCTCCTGGGCTTGCTCTGGGATTTCAACACGGTTACACTGCATTAATACTTGAAAAAAACCAGATTTGGCTGGGGTTTGTTTTCCTCTGTTGGGGAGGGATAGAGAAGCAGGTGAGCGATTGTTTTAGTAATATTTGAAAATTGCTAGAAATTAAAAATCAAATAACTTTCCTTGAAATCGAGGGCTTGGATTTTTCTGAGGTTTTTACTGGAAGATCTCACTGACAGCAGTGGGTCAGAGGCTGGCCCTGGAAAATGTGTTTTATACCCCAGTGAGTAACCCTCGTGTCTGGCTCAGAGCGGGATGAAACCCTGGCAACAGGAGTTGTCAGATACATCTAATCAAAAAGCAGGAAAACCAGTAAACAGCACTCAGGACCTCTGGGAACAATTCCTTCCCCTGAACTGCAGGCAGGGGAAAAATCTTTACCTGAGCTACGCTTCAGAGCGAGTTTTCTATGGAAACCAGGTCCAGACGAACACCAGGACCACATCTTGGAATCACCGAGTCCGGAGCACAGGGCACCTGGAGCCAGGTGCCATCACAGGGTCACACTGAGAGAGGCTCTCACTGGGCTGTGAGATAAGCTCGATTAAATCTCCCTGAGCACTCACCTCAGCAGTGTTTCTCTGCTGGTATCTTGGATCAAAATGCACCATTACTATGAAATTCTCCCTTTTTTTACATTTCCTACGGGGCTTGTCCCTGGCAGGATGGGATGAAAAGGCAGGGAGAGAATATTGGGTAAAACTGGGCCACTTGCAGCTCCTGGCAGAGCCCTCCTGGTCAAATCTTCATTGGTTTCAGTACAGGAGAGCTGGAGAGGGACTTCTTCAGGGGAACGTAATGTTAGGACAACAGGGAATGGCTTTGAACTGCAAGAGAGCAGCTTTAGATGGGACATTGGGAAGAAACTCTTCCCTGTGAAGGTGGGGAGGCCCTGGCACAGGGTGCCCAGAGAAGCTGTGGCTGCCCCTGGATCCCTGGCAGTGCCCAAGGCCAGGCTGGACAGGGCTTGGAGCAGCCTGGGACAGTGGAAGGTGTCCCTGCCCATAGCAGGGGTGGCACTGGATAAGCTTTAAGTTCTCTTCCATCCCAAACCAATCTGATTCTGTGATTCAGACTTGTTTGACATCAAAGCAATGTTTAATTTGAAAACTTGTATTTTTCCAAGCTACCACCTCTGTGCTACCCCTAACTGGGCTTCAAACTCGTGTGATTAGACGTCTATCTGTTAAAGAAATACAAACCTAAATGTTTCTGGGTCATTTACTTGTGTTCATCAACAACACTAAATATGACCTCTGTTCCTGAATGTATTTCAATGTGCTGAAATCAATATATCCAGAATCAATCCTTCCATTCAACTCCGAGCTTAGGAAATGCAGCTCAAGGTTGTATCAGACCAAAAATTTGTCTAGTTCATTTTTTAAATCACCTTCATTTTGCTGTTATTTCATTTTGGCTCTGCACAAAAGGCAGGTGAATGTCCCAGAGCCCGCGTCTCCCACCGCCACGTAAAGGGTGACAAACCCAGCTTGGAAGAGGTTATATGCAAAAAGTTAAAGGAGACAAGTGAATAAAGATTTTTTTTTTCCCCTCGTTCTGAATTACATATGGTAGAAATAGGAGCCATTTATTATTTTGTGGCTGAAATAGAGCTGCCAGCATTATCAAGGCAATACTTAGATAACCCCCAGGAGAGATAAGCAATAAAAAGTGCCCTGCAAGCAATATTGCCTCCTAAAGCACCGTGGCCAGATGGATCTACAGCTGAATTTCATAGAGCATCAGTGATAAATTACTTCCAATTTCATCTGTGATTTACAAATATTCTTTGGAGACTAAAGAAATGTCTTATTTTAATTAACCACCATTGCTGTCTTCTCAAAACAGGGTGAAAATCTCAAGTGCAGCTGATGCAAACTCTTTCACCAAAATCTGAGCTATTAGCTCAGAGAAAGTCAGAGTTCTGCCTCCTTATCTTCTCAAACTGGATTTGTTCTGGGCAAATTTCTAACAGATGGTTCCCAGTATCTAATGAATACAGCAGGCCATTACAAATGGGACATGAGATACACTCAGATAAAGCAAAAGGAGTTTGAAAGAGTGTTTAAAAATACTTCAAAAGTTCAGGCAAATGTAGCTAATTTAGGCTCAGGTACAGCTAATGAGTCGAATTAAAACAACAAGACAGAAAATGTTTTCAATTTGAAATGAAATTCATTTAGCATCTAATAAGCCTCCCTCTTGTTTGAGAGCTTTGCCAGAGCTCCTGGAGTAGCTGAACAGGAGCTCACTTCACTCTTCCATTAAATACTTTGTGTGAAAATGGAAGAGTAATTTCTTTTTTTTTTTTAAAGAATATAAATAGAAGTGGGAAAAAAAAAAAAAAAGAAGCTTGAGTCATACAATCTATTCTTTAAGAACTACAGAAATAAAGATTTAGGCATTAAAAAAGGTGGAGGAGCTGGGGAGAACTTCCCAGCTGCAGGAATAAAAGAGGTTTCTGAGCAGATGTTTCCAAAATATCTGTCCCAGGCTCCAGGTGCTGAAGGTCACATTGAATGGGACATATAAATAAAGAGTGTGCTGGGAAATGGGGTGGGGTGACAGGGATGGGGTGAAGGACATCACGGAGTTGCCACAGAATATCATGGGATTTTCTCCAATTTACCCCAAACTCTTTCAGTCTTGGCTCCTTCCTCAGTGCAGCGCAGGATGAGTGAAAGGCGAGTGCAGGATGAAATTGTGTGTGAAGCAGCTTCTCTTTAGGCAACTTCAGAATATTCTGGGCTCGCTGTGGCAAGGTGACAACAGGATTGCTTGGAAACTCTCTGTTTTTCCAGCCTGTGTTAAAAAGACCATCAGAGGCTTGCTGCTCTTTTACTGCCTGCTGTAAAGCAGAAAATGGGAAGGAAACTGAGTTTTGTACCTGCCCCAAGGAGCCCCCAGCTGTCTCTGTCCCCTGTTTCAGGGCAGAAACCATTCCTGAGATAATGAAATGAAATTTTACAGTGCTTGATAACCCTTTCCATAAAGAAATTTCCCCTAATATCCAATCTAAACCTTCCCTGGCACAACTTGAGGCCGCTTCCTTTTATCCTGTCGCTTGTACAGTGTTTGTGCAATGTGCAAGTGACAGTGTAAAACTGATAGCACCTGCTTAGAAAAATGACTGACATGACAGAGCTGTGTTGCATTTTTAATGACAACAAGTGTAACTTTCTAAAGAGATGGATACAAAACCTGAGACAAGGGAAAAGCCAATAGCGTCCCATTTGTCATCAAACGCTCCGAAATGTCTGCGGGTGGAAACAAAATCCCGGTGTGGCGTGTGGGATGGGAATCTCTCATGGAAGTGTATTGACAGTGCAAGTGGTTTAATCAGTTAAATTATCATTTTGTACAGAAAAAAGGCAGATTTGCTTAATGACCTCACTACTCTGGGGAAGGAAGAAGAAATTGTCAATAAAAGCAATTACAAGTTAAATGAGAGAGGCAAGCACAGTATAGGATGGGTCTTGCCACTTTTAAATTTTGTTTTCCATTTGTGAAAGCAAATAATTGTCCTGACACGAAGCAAGTGTGTCTTACAGCAGGTCAGTATTGGAGGATCACCCTGAAGATAAATACAGTTAGGTAGAAAAGAAAATTTAAGTGATGATTCCTGAACAGGTTCTCCCTGTGTGATGACAGGAACGCTTTTATTTGGCTGGATTGGCATAAAAAGTGATCTTGATGGTGAAGTGGAAACAGAATTCTTGCAAGATTTCAGGCCCTATTATCAGCATGAACCCTAAAAAAACCCATTTTCATGGGGTTTAGAGCAATGTTAACCCTGTGAGGTGCTTCTTCAGTAGCTCCATCCCTCCACTGCCATGTGGGAATTCCCAGGAGTGGCCAAAGGCTCAGTTCAGTGATGTTTTTGGGCTGATTTAAAGTGGAAAAAGGGGCAATGCCATTTGTGACCTGAGATATCACAGTGTAGAGCAGGATCAAAGAAATGATTTAATTAACTCTGGTTTTGTGTGATAATCTTCTATGGGGAAGGACGACTCCTGTGGGTATCCATATGTATGGATGAAAACTGAGCTGCAGCACCATGGGAGACTTTTTTCTTTTTCCAGAAGTCTTAATCAGAGTTTATTTTACTGATGAAACAGCGTGGACTGCTAAGGAATATTATTTTTCCTTCCTACATCTATTCAGAGAATCTTAGAATGGGCTGGGTTGAGAAGGACCTTAAGGATCATCCATTTCCACCCCTTCCATGGGCAGGGACACCTCCCGCTATCCCAGGGTGCTCCAAGCCCCATCCAACCTGGCCTTGGACACTTCCAAGGGTGGAAATAGAGCAAAGCACCCCATGGATACCTGAACTGAGCACCTGTAAGCGGCCAAAAACCAACTCGCATGAACATCCAAGCCCAGAAGCAGCGGATCTCCTTAGGAAGAGGCTAAATCTTGTTCACAAGTCACTGGGTTCAGTGTGAGAGACAACTTCAGTGTCACAAATCCCCGATTTCCAAGTGAGCAGATGACAGGGGTGTCTCAAGTGCTGATGAGTTTATCTGCATAAAGCACTGGAGTGCAAATAATTAAGAATTGCATTGATCACACGGCTTTAATGGCTCTTCGAAATGCAGGGGGAGGCTGCACAAACATTTCTCCCATCGGCAAAGCTGCTTTGAGTCTTTCCCGCTGGCTCCTGCCCTGCCTCCCATCCTGCTGCAGCGCCCAGGGTGCAGATCCCAGTGTCTGGGGGTTTGCTGTGAGCAGGACAGATGGAATTATCCGGATTAAGGAACTCAAAGCACAACAAACCTTCGGGTTATATTTTTTTAAACTCGGATCATTCGCTGATCCAATTTACAGCGCAGCCCTGGAGTTGCAGCAAGAGTGAGGAACCAGGCGAGGCAGGGGAGGAGGAAGGACCAGGAATTCTGATGCTTCACACCGAGAAAATGCTCTGCTACCCACAGCTGTACTGTGTTGCCTGGTGAGACTGCACCCAAACCTCGTCTTAAACTCGGTCATCAGGACATAGATATTAAGGATATGAGGGGTTTTTTCTGTGGCTGGGTTTAGATAATGTCAAAGAGCAAAACTTCTCAATAATCAGACTGAGTCTGTCTCTTCAAGGTCAGGTTGGATGGAGATCTGACCAGCCTGGGATAGTGGAAGTTGTCCATGGCAGGGGGTTGGAAATAGATGAATTTTAAATTCCTTTCCAAGCAAAACCTTTCTGTGATTCCTAAATGCCATGTGGGCTTTTTGTTTCCAGCTGAACCCCTCAACACAGCCACAGGCAACGATTGTTTGAGTCAAAATTCCACCCCTGTGGAAGCAGAAACCGCTGGAAATTTGGGGGAACAAGGGATTAGTGAGGCGGGGGACCTTTGCCACTACTGCAGCAGTGAAGGAACTGTGGGCACCGAGCACCACAGCCTGCATGCAACCAGCATTTGTCCTAGGAAAATGTGATTTCCAGGGTAATCCTGTCATGTGGCTCACAGGAAATGGAAAACAGCTTTGGATGTCTCAGATTCTTCTGTTTGCAGTCTATTCAAACCCACTGGAGGATTGTTTCAAAGCGCTCAGAATGAATAAGTTTCCATTCCAGGTGTCTCTTGGTTTTTTGATTACAAATGAGTTTTCAGTCCACCTGAAACAGATCAAACATTACCACTGGGAGCTGCCAGTGGGGTTTGGGCACTTCTGGAATTCCTGCTGCTGGCTGTATTATGAGAGCAAGGGAGCGGAACTGCAGAACCTGATTGACATTGTTGAACAGAAAACGGAAAAATAAATTATTTTTTAATAAAATTGGAAATGAAAGCTGAAAGAAAGCTGTATGTCCCTAGCAAAGCAAAAAAGCATGAAGAGAATACCCATTATAACAGAAAGTATTGAAAGCCCTGAATATTTGTTCTCAGAAATAGAAAAGATGAGCTGGCTCAGAGCTCTGATCTGGGCTCCCTGTTGATGGATCTGCCTGTTTCCTTGCTTTGTTTTCCTCTTAACAGTTATTATCCCTTCAAATATGGTGGGAAGAAGACTTTTTTTAATTTTTTTTTTTTTTTTTTACTTGAGGCCTCAAAGTAAGAATGCCTGGACAATTTTCAGTCTACATTCAGAAGACCAAACGTTCTCTTTATTTCATGCTATGGAGAAACATGAAAATGCAAGAGTTGGGCAAAGAGTTTTCACCATCCCAGTTCTTCACCAAGAGAATATTCTCTTCCCGGATCTCCAGGGGTTGCTGGTACTGGGATGGGATTTCAACAGCAGGGAAGAGCCTTCCCTGTCTCCCCACCGTGCTGAGTGTCCGTCACTGCTGCCTTAGCAGAAATTTCTGCCCTTCCAGATCTTCCCAGTGCAGTCATTCCTCAACCCAGTTCTGTCAAGGAGATCCAGTTAATTCCAGCACTTTTAATAGTAGAGGTTTCTGGGTTCCTTTTCTGAGCTGGGTGTTTTTGACAGACTGTGGAGCTGAGTGGGCAGGGAATGAGTTACACTTGGACAGATGGTCCTTGGATTCCCGGCGCTGTTACTACAGCCATGGAGGGGCTGGCACAATGGAATAAAGGATACTGGAGCTCTTGTGCAGGAGAGATGGAAACGGGGAGATGGACACAAAGCCTTTCCTGGACAAACTCACCACCCTGTAAGACCAAATATCCAAGAGAGGCGAGAAGCTGAAGCTCCAGAAGTGGAATGAAGCATCTACCTAGCACCACAAGCAAGAACAGAGTCCAGATCCTACAGGAAAACCCCAAAGATGGTAGGAGCTCCCAGATTTGTGGGCAGATTCAAAGGGTTTATCACCACATTGACTTATCTCAAAAGACATTTATAAATTAGGCTCTTTTGGATAATTCTCTGGGCTTCTCCTGGTGGCAGCAGAGAGGTACGAGCTGCTGACGGGGTCCAGCCTGCAGATATCAGCCCAGACTCACAAATGAACCCTCTGACAAGGCCAAGAATTGAACTGCTTTCTACTTCTGTTGACTTAACCACAAAGCCAGCACTTCCTGCAGCCAGCAGAGCTCTTCCAAACCTAAATCCAGCCATTTCATTGTATTAATGGGATGCAAAGATATGAATACCATGGATAATATCCTAATTATCTTCATTATGCTACAGCTGGTTTGGGTTTTTCTTTTACATTTTCATGTCACCCACTGCCAGAATGCATAATCCTGCCCTAACTGCTGATTTATCACTTTTCTTTAATTCACAATTTGGCCGTAGGAAAGAGCTCTGTGTTATCAGGGAAGAAGTGAAAACGTGGTTAGGTAAGGTCAGGAATTTCTTTGACAGGTATTTGCACCTGGAATCCCAGTCCAGGTGCATCAATGGCTAAAAGGGGAATGGGAATAACAGACAACAAATATCATATCCCAACTGCTTTCTCTATGGTTTCAGCTGGGTTTTTCTCCGTGCATTTCTGTTTAATTAATCCACTGCTAGATGATGCTGTTAGCAGGATTCCTGTTCTTTCTTTGATGTCTCAAAGCCAGCAAAGTGGGTTGTGGTGGTTGAACAACGTGCCGGTTTGGCCAAAATCTAGTAATATAGCCCCTGAGAGAAAACCAGGTTGCAACCACCCTTCCCCCCCACTTGTCACCCCAAGACAAACAATTATGCCATTAATGGCTCAGTGTGGTTGGCAAGTGTTTCTAAGGAGATAACATGATTTTTTTTAATAGTTGTGTAACTCAAGGTGGGTCCCGAAGTGAGACTTCTGCCTTGTTTGCTGCCATCCCACTCTGGGTGTGACAGTGAGAGAACCTTGTTCCTGCTCTCTGGGAGCATGAAGGAAGTGGAACAGAAGACATCTCAGTGTATCGATTTTTCACTTGTTTTTTTCCATCTTCCTAAAGCATTTTCTGGCCTTTTAAATTTTCTCTATCATCAAGTTCTTGCTGTTGGAGTTGTAAGATGGGCTCTATAAACGTCTTTCCCTCATTATATAATGCCCTTAGTCAGGCTGTCGTCTATAATTAAGTTCTGCTCTTTAGTCTGTAAACACCAACAGGAGATTTTTCTCTAAAGTCCTTTACATTAACAGGACTTTAATTTGATGTCCGAGGGGGATCAGCTGGACAGACTAAACACTCCTGCTTAGGATGGGATGGCATGGGACTGTCCATGACTCTTGGAGTTCTTTTGGAATCACTGACTATAACTACAGGTGGTTCAGGAGCAGGGAATAGAGGTGATGCCACCCCTAAGGGTTCCTTCAAACACGTTCCTACAGCATTGCCCAGACCCTTCTTGGCCGGAATTTTGATTGAGGAACCTAAAGCTTAACCTTGCATCTTACAGCTTAACCTTGCCATTTGTGCCTTTGTCTTCTGGCTGCTCTGGAAACTTCGGAGGAATCTAAGGAGGAGTCCAAGGAAGCTCCGAGCAAACTCCCCTTCCCTTGACCCGCACTGCATTTGCAATTCCGCTCTCTCCATTAGCAGGGAGCCTCGGGCTGATGGCACCGAAGCTTTCAGCTCAGAGGGGATTGTTTGCCAGACTCTGAGGCTCCTGTGCAAGCTATCCTGGGATTCCGCGGTTTAATGACATCCCAGAGCCATAGCCCGAAGCAAAAAGAAAGCCGTGGACAGAAGGATTCTGTGAATTTCATGTTTTCTAAAGATTTAGGGCATTCATGAAGATTTCCTGAAAAATGTGTCAGGTTTTCCAGCACGTAAAATTCTGACTTTTGGGAAATGGAATTTCTGTTCTCCCTGTAATCCTGGGAGACAGGGGAGAAAGTGAAAATGGATGTGTTTGGGATCTATGTCTTGGCAGGATTGAAAAAACAGGTTGATTCCTCAGGAATAACACCAATACCAATAAATACTAATACTAATACTAACAATAATATTAAAACCAACGTAAATACTGTGGATGTGACCTGTGGTTCCCCCTCATTTTCCATTCCATGGATGTGGAGGACATCAAGGATAATTTTCCAAGGTCAAATCTGTGCCTGTGCCGCATCACATCCCAACAAATGAACTTATTTCATTTCAGTTTGTTCACCCACCTGACCAGGCTCCTGATCTTGCTCTTTTCTTGCTTCACTAATAAAAGTTTAAACCTTATTTTTTGGCAAAATCTGTTTGGATGCTGCTGGCTGAAGCACCTCGAGTCCCAGATTTGTGGGTATCGGGAAGACAATCCAAAGGGAGATTTTGCTGATTGCCATGGATTAATCAGACTAAACTGTGATGGATCCTGAAGTTGGGGGTGCACTTTAGTGAAGCACCTGAATATTCGCCGAGGTTCACCCACCGCTTCAAGGTTTTCATTTTATTGCTTTTCTTCTTCTGGAGGTGCCAGAGAGATCAGAGAGAGGAGAATTGCTGAGGGATGATTTGGAATTTCTCTCAGGGATGTGGACAATGTGGAGATGAGTAATGCAGCTATTTCTGATGAAGGAAAATACATCCCGTAGACAGCGAGCAGCCAAACCCTTGATTCTTTCTATCGGGGCTCTGTGGGTGCACAGATCATTGAGTTTTTGATTTTAAACGTCTTTTTTCAAGAGCTGTGAGCAGAACAAGGCCAAATCCTCGGATGATGAGCACAGTCCTTGTGTGAAGGAACTGCTCTGTAAATGACAAATGAGTCACAAAACTTTGACTAATTGATCTTGTCTTGTGTGTTTGTTTATTAACAGGAAACCACTGACTGCTGTTCCCAGTTTGCTTTTGTATGGAAATGAAGCTTGCAAGTGGTTACCAGCCAGGTTCCCTTGGAACTGGGGTGCAACTGAGATCACCAGGCATTTTCAGGTGGGTTTGTGCTCATGCAATCAAAACAGCAATTGAGTTTTTAAATTTTCTTTTCTTTTTTTTTTTTTAATGGCAAGCTAAATCATGGCTTGTTCCTAGCAGTCACTGCTTGGAGTCAGCAGGGAAAAGAAATCTATTGGCATGGTAATGTTTACAAGGTTTTGGACTATATTTAGTGCCTTCACCTTCAGGCACCCACAGCACTGCCCCTGACTCAGGAGCTGGTTGTTAGAAACTCTTTATTCAACCCGTGTCAGCATTTTTCCCACTTCTGACACCTTGGAACAATTTTTTTCTTCCTGAATTAAAACTGGTGGATCTCCACTGGCCAAATGGAGGTCCAGAGAAGAGCAATGGAGCTGGGGAAGGGGCTGGAGCACCAAGAGAGGCTGAGGGAGCTGGAAAAGGGGCCCAGCCTGGAGCAAAGGAGGCTCACGGGGGACCTTGTGGCTCTGCACAGGTCCCTGACAGGAGGGTGGGGTTGAGCTCTGCCAGGTGGGGTCAGGCTCTGCTCCCAGGGAACTGGGATGGGAAAAAATGGCCTCAGGTTGTGCCTGGGTCACCATCCCTGATGGTACTCAAAAAACTTGGCACTTCAAATTGTGGTTTAGTGGGCATTGGGGTATTGGCCAAATCTTGGATTTAATCATCTTGGAGGTCTTACCCAACCCTAATGATCCTGTGATTCTGTGATTCTCTTTCTGTACTGCTGTTCCAGCGCAGAAATGCCCCTGAGCTTTATCTTCCCACTGAGCTGCTGAGCTGCAGCGGTTCTGCTCTGCTTGGTGTCAAACCCATCCTCGGAAATGGGATAAGAAAGCGAATATTCAGCTCCACTTGTCTATATTTCTAAGGGGGAAGTGACATTTCATAAATACTCAACTATGCTGTTCTCAACATCCAATTTTCTATATTGGATTCATTGCTCAAATCTACTTACTTTAGAAGGCTGAAATGTTAATCTAACAAGTCCTGCAGTTTTACAAGCAGCGTGTGGCTTTTCTTTTCATCTGACACTTGCATTTAAATGACCCTACAGCTTTAGGGCATTGAGACAACCATTATTTCATTAGAATGCTTCCATACAACAATAAATAATTCTGTGCATGATAACTCTTGAGAGGAAACAACTTGCATGTGGTATGGCTGGGATCAGCTACGGAATTAATATGTGCTGGTAGGAAAATTTGTCTGTGGGCGCCACCAGAAACGTGTTCCCAGAGGCCAGATATCAACTGTGCAGCAAAACTGAGCTGTTCCTCACGCTGCTGTGCTGGTTCCCTTTTTGACCTCTGCGTTGGAACTGCCAGAGAAAAATTGCAGTTAGTGACAGTTCTGGTAGATTTTAGCATTTGCAATTTTGGAGCCAGCGCCGCCTCTGCTCAGTGCACCACTGAGCACTTGTCAGTTGTTAATCAGCCCAAGTCAATTAGTGCTCTCACTATGGATTTGTTGAGGGTATGACAGCCCTGAGTGGCTCTGTGGGAATAGAAAGCAGCTGAGAAAGGGGAAAGAGACATTTCTAGATATGCCTTGGTTCTGCACTACAAACTTAGGACACCTGTGCAAATTTTGATCAAAGTTTTACCTTAAAGTTTTAAGTTTTAACCAGTCCCAATGAGCCATTTTATTTAGAATCCTAAAGCTTCCGGCCAACAGGACAGGGCAGTTGGTTTGTCCTCGGGACGGTCACCTGGACTTCTTCCCCTCAGAGGAACCTCCTGGATGAGGGATTGCCCGGCAGGTGAGTGTGGGGTCACCCCACTGCCACACCTTTCTCTCAACAGGATTTTTGTGTGGTCATCTGTTGGACCCAGGATTGTTTTTGCCCTGTGACTATCGGGAAACATGAAAGGACTCCAACATTATGGATGATGTGGAATAAGGGCAAGAAATTCCTCCTTTTTGAGAGAGAAAAAAAAATGCTGTGTGGGGTAAACTTGTCAGAGCTCTTGACTGAGCTTCTTTGGGCCCAAGGTTGGACTTGAGACCTCCTGAGGCCCCATCCAGCGCCACTTATCCTGTGCTCCCAAGAAAGTGACAGGAAAAGGACAATTATGACTTTTTAAGACTCTAAGGAGCTCTGAGAAGAAACCTTGACTCTTCAAGTGTTGACTCTTCAAGAAAATGCAAATTGTTGTGATTCATCTCAAGTCTCCCCTTCCAGAGCAGCACACAGCTCAAACCAATTAACTTCATTCCTTCAGAATTTTAAGAAATGAGCTTTCATGTTCAAAAAAAAAATTGAAATTTTGGGTTAAAAGTTTTAATTTAGCTTCAAAGTTCACCTCTTTTCTCTAAGGAAATGCATTCCATGGAGCGCTGAATATATTCATGTACACGGACAAGGGGGATTCATTAACTGGGTGAAGTGTGTGGGGACTTTCCTGTTTTCTTGACACTGCCTTTCATATGGAAAATCCAGCTCCAAGTTCTCATCTATTCATGTTGTGGCACCCCTTGTAAAAGTCGATATGTCACTATTTTCTGTGTGTCAGCCCAGACTGATGGCAGCGCTGACTTTAAAGACAGGTCAGGAAGGCACCGGGAAAGAAAAGCAACAACCTTTGCTGAAGCAGAGCGATGCTAAATGTCACAGAACAACGATTTAGCTGCAATTTCCAGAGCTGACATGCAAAACGTGGCCACTGTGGAGTGCACGGTTTGCTTAAATCCCAACAAAATCTGCAATGTTACGCCCAGATACCTCATTGCTTCCTCATTCCCCTCCAAAGCTCCAGTTTTAAGGACTGAGCTCTCTTTCAGCAGTGCTGCAGCTCTGCATCACCCACGGCAGTGCTTGGTGGAGTTTTGCAGCTCTTGTTCAGCCTTCCCCAGTGGAAGTGCATCCACTCATATCCACTTCAGGATATTGTCTCCTTTCCCATTAGCCCATTACTCCCAGTGGATTCAGACTAAAAGTTTGGCTTAAAACTGCTTTTGGCTACCCAGACCAGCATTAGAGCAGCTTGAGGAGAGAGCAGAGGCACCGGCTGGAAGCACCTCAGACCCGGGAATTCTGTGCTGGCGTCAGCCCCATTTCCATTCCCTGTCTCCTGCTATTTTTTAAAATTCATGCATTACCATAATGCTGCAAAGCACTGCAGAAATCCATCCTGACTTGCCTCCAGCACACAAAAAGTTGAGGCTGAGAGCTGAGCTGAGTCCTATTCACACAGGCAATTGTCATCACAGCGAGCCACCCTCCCCGCAGAGATTGGGATGCAGAGATCTCTGCCTGGCACTCTCCAGAGGTCACTGTTTGGGACTGATGGATTGGGAACCAGAGGATCTGCCTGGGCACAGTTTAAGACCTGATTTCTGTCTGTTCTTGCCTGTGACGTCCATTGTGATGCCCATATTGTTCCTTCAGTGCTGCAAATCAAAGGCAAGCGCAGCCTAAAAATACTTGAGCAGAAAAAAGCGAGCTTTAATAACTTGGTCTTACCTTTGCATTTCAAAGGATCTGTCACATCAGTCAAAGAGCCACATGTTTTTAGAGATAATGCCACCTAGACCAGAGACAGGATTCTATTCACGCCAAAAATTATTGATTTTTTTAACTGAACTAGAGTGAAAATAGAGGTGAACGAGATACTCTCCAGTCCAGGGATATGCTGTAGAATATGTCAGTTAGAGGTCACTTGATTTTATATATATATATACATGAATCTATGTAAAATGTAGACAGCCAAGCCTGGAAGTGGCAGAGCATCTTTGTCCCCTGGGTGTCATTAATTCCCAAAGTTTTCTGGCATATTAATGTAGGGTTCTATAAGACCATATTTAAAAGAGGATTAATGAAATCAAAACAACATTCTGCCATATCTAGTTCCATGCTGCGCCTTTTTGGGAAAGTATGAAAACAAAGCCAACCATTTAAAATATAAAGATACCACTTTTAGCTTCTTCTGAAATTCCATTCCTGGGGGACTTGCATCTTATATCCAACATTTTAAGAACTTTGATCAGCACAACAACATCTGGGAGATTTGCTGGAACTGGAGGATAATTTCTAGCTGCAACTTGGTTCTTAGTATACAACAGTTTGAATAATTGTGAGTGACAGCCATAATTATTTAAACTATTGCACTGTGTAGCCCCACCTCCACTTTAATGGTTCAGGGAAGAATATATGTATCAGATTAGCATAAATTTCATTTACTGTCTCATAGAAAATGCAAATCAAGGCGAAACTTTAAGTGGCATTCATTTAGTTCTTCATGCAGGACAAGGATTCTTACCAAGGGTGAGGCACAAACAAATCAGCATAAACTTTGTGAGTAATTTGAATTTATCTATGAAGGTGGAGCGGAGTGCTGAGTGCTCCCTTTATGGTCTGGATGGTGCTGTTTTAGGAATCCTGAATTCCTTGTTCTTTCTCTGCCAGTTTTCTCAAATGTGCTGGCATTCATCCCCTCTCAAATTCTTTGCTAAAAACCCTTATTTATTTTTATTTTAATTAATTTTGAGGTCAGCTCTTCAGCAGCGCCAGTGAGCTGTAACTGAGGGTGTGAATTTCCCAAATAACTTCAATCCAAGACCAAGACTTAGCTTTGCTTTAACTCTGACACTTAACTCTCAGTGGAGGCTCCATTTCCTTCCCTGGGATGATTAACCTGGAGCAGTTATCAGGGGTTGGGGGGTTAGCAGCCAGATCAACATCTCAACATCCTCACTCAAGCCGCCCTGGGAGATGCTGCTCTCCTGTGCACAAAACCTCCCCTCAGAGCCTTTTTTCTGGCAAGTCTGGGAAAATAAACAGGCTTTGAAGTACACCCTGAAATCCTCCCCAAACTGCAAGTCAAGTATGACTTTCTACAGCATGACAAGATTTTTACATGATTCCTATGTTTATATATATATATATATATATATATTTTTTAAGTCAGAGTTCCTTATTTATCATAGGATCCAAGAAACAAAGGTCTCCTGCCTTTGATTTCCTGGGAGAAAACATTTTACAGATGCCTCTGGAGAGTTCTGAGGGTTGTTTAAAATCATCTGCTGTTTTTAAAGATGGAAGTTCAAGGGAAATGATTTCAAAGGAGCTCAGAGGAGAGAAGCTGAAGTTGGCACATCTTCTCATTTGTGTATTCCTTAGCTCTGATTTGAAGGAAGGAAAAGTCTCGTTCTTTTGTAGAGACAGAAGAACTGAAATTGCCAAGAAAATAAATCAGCTCTGAAGGAAGGAAGATTTTTTTTTTTATCATCTGGATGTAAATCCCACACAAATGGAATTGTGAGCAGAGGTTAAAGGAAGAATACGATGGTTGAACCTCTGCAACCTCATCTACTCTCTATTAAAGAAGCTGTTCAAGGCGAGGCATTGGAATAAAATCTCTTGGGGAAGCATCAAACAAGACTGAAATTTTTATGAAAAACGGTGGGAAAGTGTTATTTTCTTAATTTTCTTAGTGGTTTTCAGTGTACCTCCCCATCTGTGTTCAAAACACTCTTCTGACATGATTTCCCTTTTTTTTTGAAGGTGCTGGGAATGCCTGATAACATCTGGGAGATTTTCTAGAACTGAGGGATAATTTCTACTTGTAATTTGCTTTTTTAATGTACAAATAACACCTCTGGAACAGAAGAAGCGGGAAAGAGCATCCTGCAATCCCTTTCCCCAGGAATCACCTGACCTTTGGAGCAGACCCTGTCAGAGGCTGCTGCTTCTCCCCAGGGCTCTGTTTAGAAACAAATACTGCAAAAAGGCTCCACCCTTTCTGAGAAATGTTTATTTAATTCACCTGTGGCAACAGCAAGAGGCTTTATAAACAGCCTGCAAGAGGACTTTCTGATAATTTCTGCTTAGAACATCATCTTAAATTGTTATGCCACATTGAACTCAGAAAAATAAGGAAAAGCTTAAGTTAATTGAAATAAATTGATTGCCTTGCATTTACCACTGGCTTGTTTACAGTTCCCTCATTTGTGGCACCTCCTGAACTGCTCCCAACGTGACACAATGATTTCAGACAGGATGAAGTGATTATATTATCTCATTTAGGGTACTGTGGCATCACGGGAAGGCAGATTATCAGACAAAATTGTGTGTCAGCTTCATTCCTGAGAAAGAAAATTCTAGAGACGATTTTTCCATCAGATCCAATATCTGCTCTTCACAGTAGGCAGCTGTAACTTCTGCTTGATCATAGTTACTTTTTTTTCTGTCTTGGCCATATTTTCTTGATTGCCATAGAAATATCTTTGTTGTTCTATTGTCTATAAAGCCAAGTTCTGCTTTAAGATTTCATTTATTTGTGTCTTCATTTAGCTCCACTTTTTTGCCCAACATACTCAGGGCTCAGTGACTTCAGGATCCTCTACAGAACACTCAAGGCAAGGATTTGACAGCTCATTTTAGACCTCTCTAAGCCAATCTTCTCCAGCCTGCACATCACACATCTCTTGTCCTGCAACCTGGATCAAGCCAGACCCTCTTCGGATTAAGCTGTTAAAGACAACGAGGGCAGGAAGCACCTTTGAGGAAAATTTGTGTCATTTATGATGGTGATCATAATTGCAATTTAAGAATTCCATTTTTCAAGGATCATTTTACTGAATTTTATCAGCAGAACAATGTCCAAGGACTGTTTTTGCTTAGAGACCTCACTCCTATTGCTTTCCTGACCCCTGCTTGCCTTCTCGCCCTCCTGCACTTCATGTTTGATCAATATGATGAGAAACCTGATCTGGTTGTCATTGAAACCACAGAAAAACTTTCTCCCTTTTTTTTTTTCTGACTGGAAACACAACCAGGCTCTGATTTTTTGTCTCTTAATTAACAAGAGAGTTTAGAGGTGAGTCTGTATGTGGCTTTATTTGATGTGGTGGTGCCTTTCCTGGGGCTCTCATGGCCACATCGAGCCCTTTCCATGGGGGCCGGGGAGAAAAGCAAGAGAAGGATAAAACAGCTCTGAAGATATCCCCAAAATAACAAAACTTACAGCTAATTAAATTACTTTATGGCAGTGTTTAATCTTTTGAAATGATTTGAGGTTTGTTTTCCATCTCCTTCCCCGGTGGTTTCTCTGAGCTATTAGACATCAGTGAATTCTTTGTCCATGCTGTTCCCCACACTGAATAAAACCCTGGTGAAAGTGTCTAATCATGACTTTCATAATCCACTTTTGCAGATTAATATCTGAACTGAGCTGTGCTTTCTGTCTGCTGCTTCCAGTACACCTTCAAATAAGCACTGGTCCCAAACAAAGGATTAATCTGTCATTTCTTATTTAAATCCTTTATCAATAAATATTTGAAATTAAGACAAATGTGATAAATAAGGAATTTAATTAATTTAATCTTTTCCTTTCAGGCTGAGTTTGGCCTTTGCGCTTTCCGAAGTCTGTGGAAATTATTCAGTTTCTCTTGCAATCTTTTAATCTCTTCTATATGAAATATTTAAACTTTCAACATGTAATAATTATGGGTAAGATCAAGACTGGGTCTTACAGATACCTAAGATAAATCCTTTCATTTCATCTGGTGATGGCCTGAGAGCATCCAAGTTACGAAATCCACGTTCTCCTGTTTCCTTTTAGGCAATATTGTCACTGCCTCTCTTATTTCAGAGTTCTCATCGTGTTTCAGACTTGCTGACTGAGAGAGCCCAGTTCTACCTGCTAGATTTGCCTATAAAACCTGATTCTTTCAGTTGTTTTTTTCTGAGATCTGGGTTTAGGAGGGACCTGAGGTCTTTGGGTTTCTCAGTCAAGCTCTAACTGGATTGCGAAAGGGCACAGCAAATTCTGTCGTAGAAAATGGAACTGAGGTCCTCAAAATCCCAGTGAATCTCTCTCGTAATCCTGCCCGTGGATTTGGCAGTGCTGAGTTGGACTCAAGAACCTTAAGGGTCTTCTCCAGCCTAAAAAAATCTTTGTCCTTTGTGAATCTTTGTGATTCTTTGTCTCTAATTTGAAATGGACTAATGGTTGTGCCTAACAGGAATGGCTTTCATCTTCCTTCCTTCCTTCCTTCCTTCCTTCCTTCCTTCCTTCCTTCCTTCCCCCTTTTTGCAGCTCTTCATGAACTGCCTGAAAACCTGTCATTATTCCAAGCTAAGACTCCTTCAATTCTCCTTTTTATCACCTCAGAACTTTTTACAGGTAAGACGTGTAGATCGTTCCTTCAGCAGGAGCCTTCCTTATTCCAGCTCCGAGGCAGAAACACATCGTTGAGTTTACACGGAGTTTTAGTTCCTTGTTTGTTCTCCTTTATCTTGGCTTCAAATTGGGGATGTAAAAACAGCAAATGTCTTCATTTTGTTGGTGCCAGTTCCGGCTCTAAGTAGGGCAAATCCTTCCTGGTTTTGTGGCTTCATTTTATATCTCAGTCAACATTCTGCTGTTTGATCTTTTTTTGGTCAATATCAGAAGTAGCCCTGGTGACCCTGTCTCTGTTCCTTATCATGTGCTGTTTAATAATTGGAATTATGTGGCTTTGCTGCAGGAGATGTGATGGACACAGCACATTCAGAACACCAACCACCAAAACGGGTTGAGGGGAACCTCCTGGAAAGCGCTCCCTGTTCTGTGCAGGCCTCGTTCTCCCTTCACCCAAAGACCAGGGGAAAAAATAGGAAAAAATGTCTAAAAGTTTCCTTTTTTCCTTTTTTTTTGGTAAACTTTGTTTCTCCCTGCCTGGCAGGAGGCAGAAGCAGCTAATGTCTCCCTGCTGAAAGCATTAACTGATTGCATTGTTGCTTGAGCACAGCAGCTGTCCTTATACATTTAGACTCCCAGTGACAACAAAATTAAGGCAGCCTCCCCTTCTGTCAGGCAATAAAATGATTTTCTCAACTTCTTTATTTCTTCTGAGAACTTCTTAGTGCCTGCCTTTCTCTGGCTGCGCTGAGATGCTACATCTGAACTGATCAGAATGAAGCAGACCTTTTACTCAGTGCTTTCCAGAAAGGAAGAACAAAAAATAATCTGTATTCCAGTGTGCCCTGAGGGCCGATTTCCTCCACTTTTCCTTTTGCTTTGGCTCAGTACATGTGGGTGGGTGTTTAATCTCATTTATGCCACCAGTGCTCTGCTCGGTAATTGCCCGTGGCTTTCTGGTGTCTGATGAAATGGATCTCGCTGTGACACCCATGGAAAAGAGCAGATCCCTGGCTGGGAGGACGGAGGGTGCTCCTGCAGGGCCTTAACTTTTTCACTTTGGGGTCTGGAAGGGTCCTAAAGCTTTCTGCAAGATGATAAAACCAAATACCCACAGATGCCTGGCAGGCTGTGCCGGTGCTGTCAGCTCGCCCTGGCAGAGGAAAGTGTCCCAGGGGAGTTGGAGCCAAAGTCCTCCTGCTCTTGCTCTCCTAAAGGAAACAGGGAAGGGATAACCAAGCTTTTGGATGTCCTGCAGTGACTGTGTTGGTCTTCCACTGCTGCCCTGGGCTCGGTCAGAACCTACCTGATCAGGCACTTTTGGAGTTTCTGTCAGATCTCCCCCTGGCAGCAGTGCCAGTGGTCTCAGGGAGGCAGACCAGGCTAGGCTTGGGCTATGAATCCTCTCCAACATCCCACATTCCTCTTCAGTTTTATACCTCGTCTTTCAGAGCCAATAGCTCACTCTGACTCACCCATAAATTTGTTTTTTTTTTTCATTTTGCCCTTTCTGCCTGACAATGATGTGACAACGAGGCCATCTTCAAAAGCAGGGGAGAAGCCCCACGCAGTTGCCCCTGCCAGGATCTTAGGATGGCATGGAAGCATAGCTGAGTAAGAAAATAATTTTAAGCTCGGTCTTTTCTTCTTCCAGTGACCTATTTTGGATACTCCTCCTGCAGCAGCCAACCCACCTGCAAGAAGAGCACTGAAGGTGTCTCAGTGCTGCTGAATTGCTGATTTCTGTGGTGAAGAGACCTCTGCATTCTCAGCTGCTGATGTTATGTACATTTAAATTTAAGTATGCTTTGTTTTTAATGGGAAAATCACCCTTCAGTCTTTTAATAACTTGTTTTTCCCAGGTCTGATTGTGTCTCTTTGCAAGCAGTTGCCACTTCCAACTCAAAAAACACCAACTCTGCTATAACTTATAGGCTACAGGGTTAAAAACCCCACAGCACCAGGCTACATCATCCAAATTTGCCACAGCAGGATCCTTCACCTATTTTCAGAAACATTTAGTTTTATTTTTTCCTCTCCATCTGACCCTTGCAGCTCAGCACTGGTAATTAGCCCCCTGCTTCTTCCGTAGCTACTAAAAACCATGGAAAAATAAATGTTTCCATTTGAAACCATTATTGCAAAGGCACCGCCATGGAACACTGGAGACTCACTCCTGATGTAAGGGAGATTTTCATAAAATGACACTCAGGCATTTGGGGTTTAGCCTTCAGAATGAAGAACAGTATATTTTCTTTTTTTTTTTTTTTTTTTTTTCTTTTAATGAAAACTTGAGGCGGTGCCATTTCTGTGCTTCAGAGCCTGAACTCAGCTGTTAAAATCTCAGCTTGAGATGCTTTCAGCCTAAAATCCCTACTAGAAACCCCTCCAATTTGAAATAATAAAAATTACTATTAATGTAAGCAACAGAAAAGTCTTCGGGAAGATCATCTCTACTCCAGTGGTACCCAAAGGAAATGATGTTTATATGGAAGAATGGTCAAGCAATGATTTTCTTTTTTTTAATTGTTATTGCAGGAGATCTGCAAAGCAATTTCCCATCACATGGGGTCCTAACAGTACTTGGAGATTTTTGTAGCAGCTCCCTCCCCAGAATATCCTTCCAATTAGTCCAACTGCGCCTCTCAGATCAAACTCAAAGTTTAAGGATCCGGGAAAAGGTTGGATCAGCTGCTCAGGGCTTTCTGCAGACAGATACAATTAAGCTGATATTTCATTAAATCATTAAATATCTAAATCAAACCAGAATTTACCAAAGCCTCACAGGAAGTACTGTACCTTGTTAGCTCTGAATCTGCCACGCTGCCTGTTGTTCAATCTACGGATTTAAATTTAAATCCTATTTTCTCCCTTCTGCAAGGGACATATTAGAACAGATGTTATTGACTGAGATCCTAATCCTGCAATGACACTGTGGCCAACTCATCCAATTTTCTTATGAAATTCGATGGTTTTCTTTAAGCTTCATCTGCTTGTATCAACCACTTGTTTAAGGAGCTCAGCCTTTCATTCGTTCCAAGGGAATTGCTGACAGGCAGGATCGAGGGCTTGGGTTCACACTGAAGGTTTAAAAAGCCCCACATGTCCAAACATCAAAATTATTGCCTGTTTTGGGTAGTAATTGTGATTATTTAATGCTTTCACCCAGAAGTAACGGGGTGAGTTCAGTGACAGTGCAGTGCTTGCTGAAAGGGGCTGAGGAGGAGCAGCACAGCCCTGACAGCCAAAGATGGGTGTTAGTTCTTGGAGGAGACTGAAACAACAACCAGAGAACCATGATGGAGCACGTCTCCAAGGAGGAAAGGCCGGGACAATTGGGGTTGTCCAGGGGAGCCCTGGAGAAGAGAAGCTCCGGGGTAACCTCACTGAGGCCTTCCAGTGTGGACACTGAAAAGCTTCAGCAGAGAAATTTTCCAGTTTTCTGCAGCATTCTGTGAGAGCTCTGTGTTTCTCATGAAAGCTATGAAAAACACTGCTACAGGTTTTTGTAAATAATTCCTCTATCTTACACCTGCACAATGTTTTGCAATATTGTTATGTTTAGTTGCAGAATTGTTTTGAAATGGGTGTTGTAGGATTTAGCCAGTCATCCTGAGAGGTGGTGGGTCAAGGCACCAATCACCTGATGCTGTTCCAGCGAGTTACAGGATAAAAATCCGTCTGGATATTAATAAATAATCCCGCTTTCCCTGGATCCTGCCTGCCTCGTTTCTCTCTGTCCCCAGTACAGCAGCGACATTCCAATGCCTGAAGAAGTGACATGAAAGACGGAGACAGATTGTTCACAAGGGCCTGGAGTGACAGGACAAGGGGAACGGCTTCAAACTGACAGAGAGTGGGGTTAGATGGGATATTGGGAAGGATCCTTCCCTATGAGGGTGGGGAGCCCTGGCACAGGGTGCCCAGAGCAGCTGTGGCTGCCCCTGGATCCCTGGCAGTGCCCAAGGCCAGGCTGGATGGGGCTTGGAGCAGACTGGGAATAGTGGAAGGTGTCCCTGCCATGGCAGGGGGTGGAATGGCATGAGCTTTAAGGTCCTTTCCCAACCCAAACAGTGCCACAATTCCATAATTTTACAGTGTCCACTGGCTTAGCTTGGAGGCTCTGGTTCCCCCATTTCTCTGCTCTACACTCTGGATTCTCAGAGACAAACCCAGAACTAACGTTGTCTCTTTGTGTGTTTTATCGCGCTCCCCGTTCCCCATAAAGGTTTTATTTACTCCGCTCCTGTCTCGATGCCACTTTGCTGCAGAAATTCTCCTCAACTCTGACTTTTCTTGCCGCACAAAGGCAGCAGGAGAGCCCTTAAAGACATCATCAAAATCTTTATTTTCATGCCCTCCAAAGCCCCTGGAAATAAAGATACTACACATCATTGTAAATAGCATTTCTCTTAATGCAATGATCTCGTTCTAATCTTCCAGTGGTGTGAATATGCTTAGAGAGATGGATGCTAAATAAATTAAAATGAGCTAAGAGAAGATGCTTCATAACCCTGGAAATATTGCAGGCATTATTTAAAGTAGTTAATATTTTTACTGCCTCGTGAATGCTAATCTTTGAGAAATCTCAGGTACCAAATATAGTTTTAATTCTCAATTTTAGTTCTCACAAACTGGAACTGTAAATTAATTTCAATACTATAAAAAGTAATAGAGACGTTTATTTTCTTAAGCAATCTGCCCCATTCAGCTGCAGACTGGATCTGAATTAATGGTCCTGAATACAAAATTAGCGATAATGTGAAATGCACGTAATGGTAATATCTGCTGCAAGAGTTGTAATGCTGGGGTCCAAATTTTTTCTCATTAATCTACTCCATTACTATTAAAAAAATGATACTGAGCATCCTCTCTGGCACTTGAGTGCTTTTATGGCGGCTTCTTTATAAAAAATGTCTCCTTTTGCAGGATCAGCATAGCCCGAGCGTGCTTCAATCTTTTGGGGATGCTTTAAGCATAGAATTAAGGTCCTTGTTGTATTTCCATAATCCAGTGTCAGGATAAGATAAAACTTTGGAGAAGTCACTGGATGTGACTCCAAAGTTCAGCCTGGAGAGAGAAAAGGAGTTGCTAAACTCTTCTTTTACTGAGAAAAATTGAAAAGAACAGGAATCCACAACGAAGCCCCCGTGCAGCTCAAAAGTTCCCTGGATTACAGACTGAGGGTTTATATGGATCTGCAGGAATGTTTGCAGAAGTGCCAGGACAAGAGGTGAGAAGCAGCCCAGAGGAATGCACGAGGGGATTGAAAATGTGATCAGGAAAGGAAGTGAAGAGAATCAGGGGCTGTGGGAAATACATGTGAAGAAAAAGTGGCTTCCAGTTATCCTGCTGTGTATCAGAGGCCAAATAAAAACCTTTTTATTTCCTGCTTTGTTTTACTTTATTCATTTTGTCTTTTATATTTCCTGTGAGTGATAGGGCACTGCCAAGGAGATTTAGTGCTTGCTTTCTCTCCCTAACAGGAGCAGCTCACGAGACTTTCACTGTCCCTTGGCTCAGATCACGTTTATTAATGAGTTTTACTGCAATCATGAGGTTTATCTCAGTGTAGCTCTGACAGTGTCCAGGTGGGGCTGAGGGGGGTTGGACCTGTGCAGACCTGGTGGAGGGGTGGGATCAGGAGCCCAGATCCCCGCAGGGTGAGCTCAGCCCGTGGTTCCTCCACTGGGCCCTCAACCTTCACCAGGGTTCTTCGGAAGCTCTTGCAGCCAGGCTGTGAATCACTCCGGGCTTGTGGCATTAAACAAAACTCAAAGCAAATAGCAAAGCAAGAACAAACTTCTGCTCCAGCATTAAAGGTGAGCTGCTTTAAAGGCAGAGTGTGAAGAGAATCCCAGAATCCTAGAGTCACTGAGGCTGGAAAAACCCTCCAGGATCATCGAGTCCAACCCGTGCCCCATTCCCACCTTGAGGACTGAGTGCCACATCCTGGTGTTCCTTGGACACCTCCAGGGATGGGCACTCCAAACCTCCCTGGACAGCCCCTGCCAAGGCCTGAGCACCTTTTCCATGGGGAAATTCCTGCTGGTGTCCACCCTGAGCCTCCCCTGGCCCAGCCTGAGGCCGTTCCCTCTCCTCCTGTCCCTGTTCCCTGGGAGCAGAGCCCGACCCCCAACTTTCAACAACCTCCTTCCGTTTTTTTTGCTGTGAGAGCAACAGATATCCCAGAAAAAATCCAGGGACAGTGCTGGGGAGACTGGGCTGGAGGTGGGGACAACTGCCTGGAGCAGTGGTGGCAACTTCTGCTCTAGAACACAGTGGCTTCCAAAGAGTTTTATACCTTTACGTGGTGAAAGTGAAATATTTTGTGCTCAGCGGCTTTTATTTTGTTTTCTTTCCTTTGGACTAACGAGCCTGAGTCAGGAAACCATGCAGGGAAAATCAGTATGCAGAGTGCAAGCATCAATTTAAATCTACAAAGTTGCAGTGGGCTATATAAAGATTTATTAATCAAAATATTTGCAAAATATTGACTGTGCGCGTACGCTGTGAGGCCTGAGAGATCATCTGCAAAGCAAAGCTCGAATTAATCACTTCTTCTCATCCGTTAATCTTGGAAGAATTAAAAAATTATGTAGCAGATATTTGTGGGTATTTTTTGAACTAATTTTATTCTCTAATTTCAAATTATTTCCACTCAACAGTTGTTGTGTAGAGGGAGGAACAACAGCTTGGGGCAATCAGCCAAATTTTGGCTCCCAGAACACAGGGTGTTTTGGGGCGGGTTATTCCTGGATCTTTCCCACCCTGAGGGGACATGTCCGGAGTCCAAAAATCCCGAGGGGCAAAGCACAGCCACAGCATCACACCAAGAGCATTTTGGTGCCTTTTTTGGCTTAAACAGCTCTGGAAAACACAGGTCTGGGGAAATCTGCTTGGAAGGATTTGGCAGCACCCGTTCTCTGCAAAAATTGATGTATTACAAGGGAAAAACAGAAGGGAAAGTGCTTTTTTGGAGAAAAAAAAAACCCTCATGTTTTAGTACCCAACCAAAGAAAAGTTCCAATTTTTCTCTTTAAAATTGTGTTTTGTTTAAAAAGTCTGTCTTGCAGTAGCTAAATGCAAAATATTATTCAAAACTAGTAATTAACTAATTAATAAACTAAAGAGGGTAGTGATAGGAGAAGGCGGAATGGTTTTAAACTGACAGTGGGCAGGGATAGATGGAATATTGGGAAGGAATTCCTCCCTGTGAAGGTGGGGAAGGGCTGGGATGGAATTCCCAGAGAAGCTGTGGCTGCCCCTGGATCCCTGGCAGTGCCCAAGGCCGGGTTGGACAGGGCTTGGAGCAGCCTGGGACAGTGGAAGGTGTCCCTGCCCGTGGCACTGGATGGGCTTTAAGGTCCCTCCCAAGCCAAACCACTCCGGAATTCCATAATTAGGTTAATGTTAAAATGGGAAAACACTCTTGGCTGAAAAATGAGCAATCTTTAGGTTATTCCCAACCAGAAAAAAAAAAACCAAAAACCAACAAGGAAACCAGCAACAGGAAAAGAAAGCTGTAAAGGGCTAAATCCCAAATTTTTTGGGCACCTCCATCTTGCCAGCTCTTTAAAATCATGCAGGCACCCAAAATTCTGTCTGAGAATCTCTGTAAACCACTGCAGCTCTTTGATTACCAGCAAATTGCTTTTATGAAGGCCTTGTATGGAAAAATAGGAAAATCTGAGGGTGTTTTAACGCCCACAGACCTCGAAAGCAAAGCCGTAAAAATCCAGTCTCTCTGATTAAGGGGACCAGGACAGAGATGTGGCTGCCAGTGCCTGCCTGGCTGGGAGAAGCCCGTGGATACACAGCCAGCACCCTGCCCACCCTGAATGATGCTGAAAGCCTTGTCAGCCACTGGGCATTGCAGTGATTAAAACCCAGTGCCCTAATTTGGGCTGGGCTCTTTAATTGCATGGAATGCCCAGGTAGGTACCAGCCCGGCCCAGAGTGCCCATGAATCAATAAATGCTGGCAGGCTTATTTTACTTCAAGTTGTGGAGTGCCACGGAGCAGCCCTGCTGTAGTTGATGGCTTTAATTTAAAAAAAAATAATCAATTTGTAGGGCTGGCATGATGGGGAGCCACGGCCATGATTTTATTTCAGATGTGCCTCTGAGTGGCTCTATGAAGATGTTTTACAAACAAGGTTTTAAAGTGCAAGGCATGTTGTTATTTTATTTCCTCCAACAAGCAATAAGTGAGAGAGCCGGGGCTGTATTTACAGCAGGATGGGTTTATGGGGGAAATCTTGCAGTGGCTGGAGGAAGGAAGAGACATCTCCTAATGCAGAGGGATGACTGGGAGCTCCTGCTTGGGAATGTGGTGCCAGAGCTGAATTAGACAAATTATTCTGGGCCCTGGACAGCAATGTCTGTGCTGTACCCTGCCTGCTAGGGCAGGAGCACTCCTGTGATTCCCCTTCTCAGGCAGCAGGGGAAAATCAGAAATGTGGTGCTGTTTTCCTTACACAGCTCTCTATTTCCTGCTCCTCAGAAACACCTGCACGTTTGTGAGTTTGCAGGTATCTATATTTCATACACATGTATGAAAGAGCACCTATTTGCTAACTTTTATTCTTAGTTTTATAGTTTTATTCTGAATTTCCTTTTTGCTGACTGCACTCGGCTCCCCCGTGAGGGCCAGTGTTGGAGGGGGTTGTGCCCCACGCGTTGCCCCAGACATCCCTGGGCAGCCCAGAGCTGTGCATTCATTCTTTGGGGACAGAAATTCCTCCTGAGCAGAAGGGTGAAAATGTAAACCCATAACCCAAACTATTCCCTGCCTTAAATCCATTCCTTAATGGAATAAACTTCATCTTTTCCCAAAATTACAACAACAGAGCACAGCTCTCTCTTCTAGCAGATAACTGTGATGCTTGGATATTGGGAGAGAGGTGTGTGCATATTAAATAGCAGCAAAGGTTTACTTTACGAGTCAGACTTAAAGGGAAATTTTAAAAACCTTGTGAAACTCAATGGCCTGGAAGAACTTTTCTGTTAAAGAGCTATTTCTGAACTGCAACAGTGTGGGTTTCCCTGGATGTTCTTTGTAGAAGATATTTATTTATTTACATTAATTTTATTTTACATGTTTCACTAGAAAATGCAAATATTCAAACATGTAAAAATATAAATATATAAAATATCTATAAATATATCTAAAAATATAAATGTATATAGATATAGTAATACTGACTTGTAAACTGAAAGCAGCACAGATGACGTGAAATAAGAGTAAAAGCGTTTGACTCTCTAGACAGGGAGCTGGGGTATTTGAAGGGCTGTGGGGAGGATGCAGCTCTGCACCCCGGTACTTGTTAAAAGGTGGAATTTCCCCGGCCTGACGGAGCAGTTCCGCCAGGAGAGCCGCTCAGAGCTGACGTGATCAACAGCCAAGTGCTTCAGGAGCACAGGGCTCTTCCCTCAAACTGGGGAAACCTTGGAACAGCCAGGATCAGTGCCTGTTATATTCACTTTGTGGCACTGCAGAGCCACGAGGCGCTACGAAAAGCTCCAGCTGCGGACAGCACCTTCCCTAAAACGGCAGGAAAAGCACCGCTCCATCTTTGCGGGGACACCTTGAGCCCTTCCTAGGAGCTCATCTGAACGCCCCAGCATCTGGGGAAGGGGACAGTGACATCGGCTTTAGGAGCAGCTCTGAAAAACCCGTTCAGGCATTGAAGTGAGAAGGAAGAGCAGGTTAATCCTCCTCCTCCAAATCCAAATGCCTGCCTGCCTTTTCACCGTCCCAGCCTTCCAGTTTCTTACCTGGTTAAGGCTGGGGCTGGACTTAGCCCAGGCAGGGTAATTCCAGAGGGGTTAAGCCTTGGAACTTCTTTCCTGTGCTCTGCAGCAGCGTTTGTCTCCTACTTTTCCCTGCTGGAAGCAAGAGTACAAAAAAAAGTACTTCTACTTCAGCCAGTGGATGATTTTTATCAGCTCATTTTAGTCAATAAAGAAAGAAGTCAATCACTCCTGGAAAATAGCACTTTCCAGTGCTGTATAAACCTGGCCAGTACAATTGCAGAATAAATCAATAACTGCATTAATCAATACGATGTAAACTGCTGATCTCTGTGGATAAATTGTACTGGTGTAAGAAGGCTTGCAAATAAATTCTAAACCCGCTTAAACTGCACAGGCTTTAAATCTGCTGAGGGCACTGGGACCCGGGCAAGATTTGTGCTGTTTCTCTTTAAAATCTGTGGGATAGCAGGGCTGCAGAATAATGTAATTAAATCATGGTAGCAGTGCTCCCACAGACTACTGCAGTGAGAGCTCCAGAAAAGATCCCTTCACTCAAATTTGCCAGGAAAAGGGGATTTCAGGGTGAATAGGGTGGGGAGGCCCTAGCACAGGGTGCCCAGAGCAGCTGTGTCTGCCCCTGGATCCCTGGAAGTGTCCAAGGCCAGGCTGGATGGGGCTTGGAGCAGCCTGGGACAGCGGAAGGTGTCCCTGCCCGTGGCACTGGGTGGGCTTTAAGGTCCCTCCTGGCCCAACCCATTCCATGACTTCCGTGATTCCTAATTCTGTGATTCTAAGAACAGCAAGGGGTGCTCAGAGAAGTGAAGGCTGCTCTGCCACCTGCTTGTTTTACAGCCCCAAGAGCTGGGGAGGTTTGGCCTCTCCAGACACCTCCATTTTTAATAAAGCCCTGCATTCAAGCATCTCAGTTTTTATTTTACTTCTTAACTCGATGCAAGGCTACTGGCAGAGCCTACGGATGGTTTATGAGGGAAAAATGAGATTATGCCTGGGGAGACGGGACCCAGGGCAGCAGAGTGGTTAGAGCAGAAGGATGTGGCTGGGAATGTGGCTGGAAAACTGGCACAAGGAGACGAACAGGTCCATGAATGAGGAAAATTTGTGTTGGGCATTTCACTGAAGGCGATCTGGGAAAAACAATTGTTAGGAGGTAATGACTCAAGGACAACAGTTCCACGTATCTTATTGAACACATCTTGCAAAAAACTTCTGCTCTTCTGGGATCCCTTAGCATTTCAGGATTATTCCAGTTCATTCCATAAAGATGACAAACATTTGTAGCTGGTTTTCAGTACTGAAATGTATTGGTGTCTATAAAATAGGCTAAGTAAAGAAACAATGCACACCAGTATGATTAATATGACATTTTAATTGCTACCTCAGACATATTTTCAAGTATTAAGTGCTAGGAACTGACAAAAGAAGTTCCTAATAAAAAAGCCCAAGTAATCGAAGCTATTTAGAGGCCCTCATTGTACCGTGCTGTCAAAATGTCCAACTGACCTTTTCCTCATGGTAGATTTTGCCAAGGAAGATTTCATACTGGCTGTTTTAATAGTGCTGATTCCCCACCCTCTCCCTCAGTTTTGGGATCAGATAATGGTCAGAGAGAGAGAAATGTCAAATCCTTACCCCGACTCCGGATTTGGCCAGGGACACTCTGTGTGAAGTCTGTGGATCCTTATTTAATTTTTTAGGTGGCTATTTCTGAATGCATCGTTTGCCATTATTTTACACTTTCAGTTTGGAGCAATCCTGGAAGCGTTGTCCCTTCCATAAATTCAGTCAGGAGCACAAGGAGCATATGGAAAATAACTCAGCTCGGTGGAGGGAGGCTGGGCCACTCCTTGGCAGGAGTAATGCACAGACAGGGAGTCCTGCACTGCCTGTACCTGGGAGAGCTCATCATCCTTGTGGGAATAGCTCAGCAATCCCCTGTGACTGCCACCAGCCCTCAATCCACTCCACCCTAAGGCCAGCACATCCCTGGCAGTGTCCAGGGCCAGGCTGGAGAGAGCTTGGAGCAGCCTGGGATAGTGGAAGGTGTCCCTGCCCATGGCAGGGGGTGGATTGGGATGAGGTTTAAGGTCCCTCCCAACCCAAACTCTTCCAGGATTCTGTGCTTCCATGACATCGTGGCTACACCTATGGAGGCACTTGAAACCTCATTTTTAGGAGCACTGAGATGCAGCAATCCTCGGGCATGTCCAGGGCAATTTTGGGGGACGGTGTCTTGGAAATATCAGCGCCGGAGGGAAATAAACATGTTTGTTTATTCAAGTTCTGACATCTTCTGTGCTCCCTGAGCAGACAAAAATCCATGGAGAGGGGTACAGAGGGAGCCAGGATCCCCTGACACCACCCACCACACCCCAGTGAGTCCCCAAACCTCTGTGAGCAGATTAATCCCCTCCTCCACACGGGCCCTGCGAACCACTGGGGGAAACTCTCTGCGACTGAGGCACAGGCAGATATTAATAAAATCTTTTCTGCACATTTACAACACATTTGTTCATGAGCGTGATTTAGAGCTCAGTGTCAGGGCTGCATTCCAACGACCCACAGAAAGCAGGGAGTTTCTGCACTCCGAGATAATGTTGATTTAGGGGCTGGTACAATAACACACATGGGCTCTTTTATTTCATTTCTTGGCATTCCTATTCAAAAATTGCCCTATAAAGAAGGGAGAAGATGTTAAATAAAGTTTAAATGCTCGTAAATCACAAAGAAACATTGTGCTCAGAGTGAGCGGAAACATTTGGAGAGGCTCAAAATTGCTTTTTTCATGGAGAAATATTTTGTTGATGTGTTAAATTCAAAATGAAAATCCCTGGCCGTGAGTCTCTTTCATGTTTCAGTGCTTTGCTTAGGTTATCAAACGAAAATAGATATTATTTTTCCAGCTATCTGAAAACTTTTGCTGGTCTGTGATTTTCTCTAAAATCTACTAAGTCTGGGCCCAAAATTCCCTTTACTGGGCACCTTTAAATGGGGTTTTCAATTCAGGTTCTTGGATGTTAAAAATCAGGAGCACTGCAGAGTTTTTCTGTTGTTTTCATTTCAACTTCTGGTTTTAGGGGATTTATGCTGTTCCTATTTCCAAAGTTTTTGCTGCAACTCTGAGTGACAAAACTCTCTTTTGACCCTTTCTCTTTTCTTTTTGATGAAAGCTGCCAGCCATGTGAACTCTTTCCATTTCAGCATCAGCTGCTTTAATAACATTTTCACATAAAAAGAGCTGGACTTTCAGTGCTTTGGGCACCTCAGACTCGATTTGTCCTGGTGAAACACCAAAAAAAAGGACTGGGGAGCTGAAGAGGAGAAAATGAACCTGCACAAGTTCTGCAGTGATTTAGGCAGGATGGGAGGAGCTGTATTTAAAGTTTTTCTTCTTAAGGCTGCTTAGTTCTGCTCTGGAGGCAGAATATTCACCCCAGAAGCTCCAGCTCCAAGGGAATTCAGCAAGGGAACAGATTCACCAATATTCCTGGGATTCCTCAGTTGTCCCTTTTTTAAAAAGTGCTGATCCCGTGGGAGTGACAAAATGGAGAAATGCTGAGGTCAAAAAGCCTGGTTTGGATCTTCTACGGTGAGAAAAGAACATCGGTGCTGCACGGAAATGAGAAGAAATCTGAAGAAGTGATTCATTGGTTACTTCCACCGCAAAGAAAAATGTTTTTACATCATTAAGGCATTATCAGGATTTTTAATAGCACATTCATTTCTTTCTAAACCATTCTCCTCTTTTGAAAGCTGTGTTAAACCTCTTCCTAATAACTCCTGTGATTAGGAACTTTGTAGAAATCCCAGAGGACAGACTTCTAAAAGTGGCATTTTATTTCCAGAGCCTCCCTGTAATTAAGCATCTCTCAGACCTTCTGTTGAGCTGTAACTGCTCTGCAGAAAATCTCTTTTTGCTTGAATAAAAAGATGTTTTGGGTAAACTTAGCAAAGAATTCCATTTATGTTATGAAGTATAAGAATTTTAGATTCAGTTTAATGAAGGGAAATAAAAAGTACCCCTTGCTTAATGGACACAAGAAGGTCTGGGAGCGAGAAGAGGTCCTGCTGGACACCTTCTGGGAAGGGATGATGCAGAAAGCTCTTTCAAAACCAAATAGCAGTGACCTCTATAAAATATTTTATTGAATTCAGGGTTGGGGTTATTGAACATCACCAGCTGTAAGTGACCTTTAATGTCCCTTCCAGCCCAAACCATTCCATGAGTCTGTGAGGTGATATTTGCTTGGACATCATTCTCTACCGTGTGGCTTTGCAATGATTTTATCATTTTTGAGTTTATTTTCTGCCAGCCCAGCCCATGGGCTCCGTGAGGAATCAGAGAATCAGAGCAAGGTTTGGCTTGGAAGGGACCTTCGGGAGGAACCAAAGCTTTAGAGCTTCCTCTATGAGTCCCCATTCCCATGCCCATGGATCACAAACATGGTGAACGTGTTTTTTGAAGGATTTTCGTGCACAGCTGAGCTTCTTGTACTCATTCTTGCGCTGACACGTCCTCACTCCCATCCCAACAGCCCTCTTTTTAAAAATATTTGGGGTATTTGGTTATCTTGTAGTTATAAATGTTTACAGAGAAGACACAACATGGATCTGACAGTGGTAAAAAGAAAATAAACTTCAGAGCAAGGTGAGAAGGAAGAAAAGATTTCCCAGGTATGACATCAGGCAAAAAACACCTTTTATCAGCTGTAGTTCAAGCTGGCAGGAGCGTGGCTTCAAGTGTTGAGCTGCATCTCCTGACTTGAAAGCCAAACTCTGGTGTTTAATTTGTCATTCTGGGGACTCGGGAGACTGAAGGGCTTAATTAGCTGCTTTTATTTATATCTAAAGATGATGAAAATCAATGTTCTTCTCATTTACCTACACACCCAACCCAAAGATGAATCTACACTCTCAAGCCACAACAAAGAACAACAAAATCGTGAGAGAGCGACTGATCCTGCTTAATGACAGATTTATTTCAATCTCCCTTAAAATAGTCAGCTTCTCTGGAAGTTTTGTTGATCAGAACAGTCTCTGCGTGGAAAAGTCCTTTAAAAAGGATTTGAGAATATGTAAAGTATCTGATGGTATAAAAGATGCTGCTTTTTCAGCTCTGGTTCAAGGCCTGCTGATGCCACTGAAAGTTTTTCTATGGAATTCACTGGGCTTTGGGTTGGTCCGCAGGACTCCTTTTATTTAAGTTTCCCTTTTTTGTAGAAAATAGCACAAGACACTTCAAATAATGCATTTAATGACACCTCCTCTAATATAGACAAGTGCAAAAAGTAAACAAATAGCTTTTATTTAATTGAAAGTGGGGTTTTTAAACAGGTTACATTGACGAACATGAGATAAATAATACCCACATCACAAGAGTTTTAAATCTCTTCTTCCCTCAGTGATACCAGCTTAGCACAGGTTGACATTCCATTAAACTGCTCTTCCAATAACAACTCCTTGGAAAAAAATTGAGACCACCCACGTGTCAATCCCAAATTAGGTTTGGCACCGCTCCATTTAATTAATGCATGTTGATTTACCCATTCATTTCCAAGCCTGCTTTTAAAAATCCATGGAATATTGATGCCTAATATTTTCTTAATGATAGACCGCTTCTACCTCCCTCCCCCTCCCCAGCGTTGTTCTTTAGCAGGAATGTTGGTTATGGTGAGGAATTAAGATAAAATCTACATTTTTTATTTTTAAAAGTCCACAGCTGAGCATTGCTTGAACCAGCAAGGGAAAGGGTTTAGAAGAACAAACTCAACAGCAGGATCCCAGATGTCAACGCATAGTTTACCCTTTGGGATAATTTTACTGCTCCAGAGCTTAAACCTGTAAAAATATAAACAGAGAGAGGTAGATCTGCGTCAAAATTTAGTTTTTCTTTGCATTTTAGCTTAACAGCAATCTCTGCTCTCTTTTCAAGATGATACACTGTCCACAAATGTTACTTCTATTTATTTGTTTATTAAGTTGTAGGAGCCATTCCGTGGAGCAGGATTTTGGATCAGCTTCCCACCCCGCCTGTGAGTATCCACTTTGACAGGGTTTTGACTATTTTGTTGCAAAACTATTATAAATATATATCTTATAAAACATTTATTATATAAAAACGCTTCCTTTTCCATGAATAGTAAGTTATTTATGAGAGCAGAGGCTGCACCCTGGGCCACCCCACCCCAGCCATGGGTCAGGCCTGAGATCTCTGTCCCAGCAGCAGCTCCAGGGTAGATTTAGGGCCACGTTACGTGTGAGAACTTTGACTTTCGCAAGAAATCTTATTCTTGTGTCCTTCCCTGAGCTCTGCAGGCCAGGGCGGTGGAGACCTGCACTGAAAAACAAGGTGTGAAGCAAAATACTTTCTCCTCTAATGAATGTGAGAGTATCAGGGACGAATTTATGGGAGCCAGCACCCAAAAGCACCAGGAGGGAGGACACCTATGGCAAGGGAAAGACTGGGAATCTGTTGTGCTTTGAGGCACAGATTTCTTCTTATGCAACAGCACTCAGATGGGAAAAAAAGATCTCTCACTTACTCGATATTTTTGGAATCCTAATTTCCTCACTGCTGCTGCCATCGCCACCGTCACTGACGGTTCTTATCTCGATGAGATAATCTTCTTCAAACGGGACCAGGAGTTCAGCTGAAGTGTTGTTTGTCTCCAGGATATGGGCTTTGCTGTGCCTGTTCTGTCTGTACAGAATCTAAGCAGAAAGGGATTGGAAAACAAGAGTTATTTCGTTTAGTTTTAAGTTTTAATGGATTTTTTGGTGGGCTGAGAGATTCTTCTGTCGTGTCCCAAAGTTTTCTGAGCACTCTCAGCATCCTGCAGGGTATTAAAAGCAATTTAAAACAGGGGAATAAATTCTGCAGGATTTTGGGGTGGGTACCACAGCAGGTGGTTTCCTAGGACCTGAGGATAATCGAAGAACCCTGAACTGCATCCAACCTTTAAAATAAATTTTTATTTCCATTAAAAGTAGATTTATGGGAGTGCTTTTTATTTCATTCACATAGATCTTTGTGTGAGTATCTTCCAGTCTCTTTTTTAAAGGTACTTTTATGAATTGCCAGAGAGCGAGAACGTTTAAATGTGGTTTACGACTGTCTTTAATGCTTAAAAGAGTGTTCTCTACTTATATATTTGTGAAAATCCTTCCCTGGAGATGTGAAAGCAAGAAATTTCAGGTAAGTAAGATTACAAGGGGACAAGAGAAATCCAAGATTTGGGACAGAAAATCCCTCTGCTGGGATAGAGAAGTCCTACTCTGAATGAATATTTGTATAAACATCAGGCAACCATCCCAATAAATCCAGAAAAATCACCGTTTTCTCAGGTAATGAACACCTTCCTTTCTTCTATCTCTGTTTGTACCTCTACTATAACCAAAACATCTGATTACTGAGATAAAGAAATCACTTACTTTGTAGCCCAACACCTCTGATTCATTCTCCATTGTTTTCACATGCTCCCAGTTCAGGCAGATTTTGGAATTTGTCAGCTTCCAGGCAATATTTGCTGGAGGTTGACTTGGTGCTTTAAAAAAAGAAAAGATGATGATAATAACGAGATACAACTGAATATTAATTTTCATGGAGTAGCTGAACGAGCTGCTGATATGGGAGCAGCAAATGTTTGGGTGACTCAAACCTAAAAGAGTAAAAAACCATTTTCCAGCCCATCATTGCTCTGGTATTAGTCAGAATAAAGATCTATTCATAGCACAGAACCTCTTACTGGGAGACATCATTTGCAAAATTAGGCACAGCCTGACAGTGTCTGACAATTTGAGTTATATTTGAGAGATTTTGTGGAAGGAAAATGTTGTTCCTCTCTGTATTTCCATGTCCTAGGGGATGTTTTGCTGTCTGGATCTCACAAAAAGCTAAAACTGAGAGCAAGCTGCAGAAACCAAGATTTCCATCAGGCAGGACAGGTTACAAAGAGCTGCACATGAAGGTTTCCATGTGATCCACCACGAAACATTGTAGGATTTTAGAAACTCTCAGCATAATAGGCTGAGAGCAGCTTTTTCAAAGGCTTTTTGTGCCTAAGTGATAGGACTTTGAAAATTTGCCTACGAGTGACTGGAATCGAATCCCGTGTGAACATGTGAGGGTGGAACTGTGCCTTTGAACTGGAGCTCGGATTTAGGCCAACACATTCTCTCCTGTTCCATGGCATGTCCTTCCTGCTGGGTGGCGGCACAGGAAAGAAGGATTGGAACAAAAGTGAAAAAGAGGAGAGATTTGGAGAAAGAAATTCCAGACTGGACTTTAAATTGTTTAACTCTGGGATCCTTCTCTTCCCCCCTATATGCTGGTGATTAATGGATGTCCCTTGGAAGGAACAGTTGATTTGGTGACGATTCCTTTCATTTCCCACAGAGATAAAATAAATTGATGGGCCCTGCTGTTTCAGATCCATGTGCCTCATGACTTTGGAGAAGTTTAATCCATCCCACTGGTGGGGAATGAGGTGCTGGTGGAGCTCCCAGGTGACTATCCAGGGACGTCCTTCCATCAGCCACACTGTCAGTGTTGGAAGAGGTTCATTTCATTATGAAGATGTTTATCTACTCTCACACACATCAAATTGCAAATTTATTTAAATTTGGCTTGAAAGCTCTTTGTTGTTTTCAGAAAATATTTTATATAAGGAACTGGAAAACAAAATAGTCACAAGAGGCAAAGGATGTCAAATACTTCATCGGCTGCGCACTCTGAAGAGGTTTGAAATCACTCAAAAACGGGTAAATTACTGCCTTGTCCAAAGCTTTTTGACTTAGAAACTTAAAGCCATCTTAATTCATGATCTTGGGGCTGGAAAAACACCACAAGAGGATTTGTAAAACAAAATTATCTGGGTTTTTTGTCAGCCAGAAACTGGAATAAGTGGTAACAGCACTTTCCCAAATCCGTAGCAATATCTGCAAGCCAACCCAAACAGTTCCAGGCCTAAGACTGGCAGATTATTTCCTCAATTAATTTCTTGTAATCAACGCTGTCAAGAATAATAGAAATCCCAAATATCTGCTTAAGCTTACTGAGGTACTGATGTTATTGTCATGGTTTAGGTAACACTTGGCTTTGTTGCTGTACTGAGCTGAGGTTTATCCATGCAAGTATTTCTAATATCTATCTGTAATATTGATAGATTTCATGTATATGTATATATTTGTAAGGGAAAAAGAAGAGGAAGAGGGAAAAGGAAAAGGAAGAGGAAGAGGAAGAGGAAGAGGAAAATGGATGAGGAAATGGAAGAGGAATATTAGTAGGAAAAGGAAGCCAGAAAGAAATGGAAGAGGAAGAGAAAAGAGAGAGGGGAAATAGGAAGAGGAACGGAAAGGGGAAAACAAATTCCTGAAATCCGTGTTATATAACTAAAGAAACAGAAGAGAACAGCTCCTTATGGAGCCATGTCCGTGGTTTGAGGACACCAATTCCACCTCCCCAAGTGCTTTTAACTAAAACCAGGATGTCACCTTAGACCTTACATCGATCTTAGAGAAGAACATTTCAATCAGAATTTCACCCCGTTGGCAGAAGGACCATCTCAGCTTTGCTGAGTCCCTGCAATAATGGAATGAGCAGCATGCTGCAGGAATCCTGGATGCTGAGCAGGGAGACAGAGCTATTACTTTGGAGCTCCATCTCCTGCTCCAGATGCACATGGTTTATATTCTCTTGACATATTATCTCTTCTCATATTGCAAGTGCTTGCATCTTCCACAGACAGAGCTTGAAATTTTAATCTATATATTTAAATATTAAAAAGGTTATTTTGACTTTAATTTTTAAATGAGCCATTAGCACAACCCTGAATTTGACAGAAGATAAAGTTGATGTAAAACAAAAGCAAATTTATTCCTTCTATGTTTTGTCGTTTGACTGCCATGTCTTTAACTTGTCTTTCATACAGATGCACATAGGAATAGAGGGGAAAATTCCCAGACGTGAATCTGTTTTCCATTGAAAAATGGACTGTGGGAAAAGTCATAGAATGATAGAATGGTTTGGGTTGGAATAGCACCTAAATTTCATTTCATTCAACCCCCTGCCATGATCATGAACACCTTCAACCACCACAGGTTTCTCCAACCCCCATCCCACCTAGCCTTGGAGACTTCCAGGGATGGGTCCTATTTGAGCCCTTAAGAAATATCTTCTCTGCCTTTATTTTTGATTGTTTTGTTTAAATTAAATATTGGTTTTGTGATAATTAAAAATCAATTAACTCACTCTACAAGTTGTTCCTATCTTGCACTTGGAGTAATGGCATGGAACAGCACATAGAAAAGAGGAAAATTGGTGAAACTCAGGAGAAATATTCCCCTTTTATGTTAAAGGGCAATAATTTACTGGGAAAATATAGTCCAAGGAAAACAAAACAGCAGAGGGCTTTACTTTTAGTATTAATTTTAAAAATTAATGACTAAATTGCATTTATAGCAATGTATCCCTTATTGTGCCCTCTGTAGTGCAAAGTTTAGAAGTCAAAAAAACCCTCTGTATTTGATGCTTTCAACAGTTTTCTTTAAAACCCCCAAACCAACCCATCCTCACACCAAAATCTCGTTTGACCTGTGGGACATCCTTCCTTTATTGACTCTGCATCTCTGAAATCCCCTGAAAGCAAGGGGGCTGCTAATCCAAGGAAAACAGAAATCCTTCCTCATGGGCACTGATCTGGGACAAGAGGAAACTTCTTAGACACAGATTTTGTTTTCTGATTTATGAAGAAATCTAGGATTTCGTTTTCTTTGCTGTTGAAGCGTTTGGCAGCGATGAGTCACGGTGAGCTGGAATGTGCCTGTCCCGATTGGGAATATGGGACACTTGTTGTACCAAAGCCAATACTCACGGGATTTTTTGGTGGTGACGTTCACCGGGGGGCTGGAAGGCCCTGTCCCCGCGGTGTTGTAGGCTCGGACTGTTGCAAAATACACCGTGTTAGCTCTCAGTCCTGTGATGTTTTTGGCGGTCACGTTCCCACTAACTCTGACCTTCCCAGCCGTGCTTTCCTTGGGATCATCTGTCCAATATAAAACCTGAAAAGCGAGAACAAAGAACAGGCAATTCATTGTTTTCCAGCAATTAGAGGCTTGGCTGGGAGGCAGACATGCTGACAAGGAAGATTTCGAGGAATACAGGGTTTTTTGTACTCCCATCTAGCAGGATGTAAACCCAGGCATGAATATTTATAGGGAAGCAATAACATTTCAGAGACTGAATCCCAATTAAGAAACTAAATGAAATCCTTAAATTTACAGATGTCCAGAAGGAAATCTTTGATAAGGTGAGAAATGATAAAAGCTTTTTTTTGGTTTTATGGTTGAACGCAGTGAAAGAAAACCTTAAGAGACACAAAAGAACATTTATCTCAATCATCTAAGAGGTTTTTAATTATTTTGTATCCAGGCTCTAATTTTGATCCAGTGACACCTATTTAGACCTGGGGTTTTTTTCAGTGAGTAAGTGATTTAGGAAGGTTTGTGGACTGTACATGACTCTTACTACCTTCATTTATATGTTGCAATGATAGGACAGAATTTAAAGTATTTTTGACTTGTTTTCCTCTTATCTACAAATAAAAAAAAAAAAAAAAAAAAAGAAAAAGAAGAAAAACTAAATTGCTTCACTGTGCAAGTAAAATACCCAGGAATCATGTCTGACATTGCCTAAACATAAAATCATAGAATCGTTTAGGTTGGAAAAGATCTTTAAGATCATCAAGTCCAACCATTAACTCAGCACTGCCAAGTCCAGCACTAAACCACATCCCCAAGTGCCACATCCATACAGCTTTTAAACCCCTCCAGGGATGGGGACTCCACCACTGCCCTCTTCAAATGTTTGAGTTAATGGTTGGATTTGATGGTCTTAAAGGTCTTTTCCACCCTAAATGATTTTCTGATTCTAAGAGGAGGGAGAAGTGAAAAGCTTTTCAATGCACCACAGCACAAGCTCTGGGTAGCACTGGAGGACATTTATCCTGCCCTGTTCTGTGAGCAGTGCCATGTGTGCCTGTCCCCAAATCTGAGCACAAAAACGCTGGGACAGAGCTGCAGTTCTGGGCTGTAAATCCTCCCGATTATCTCAGGTGAGATGTTGTTAATGAGAGTCAGGTGAAGAGGTCTGTGCTCTGTTGACTTGGAAGCAACAGTTTGTTGACTGAGAGGAGGAACCAGAAGGCCAACAGGATTCTGGACAGGAAAGTGACATCTTCAAGGTGTCAGAGTCCCTCACCCCGTAGCCCAGCCCCTCACCCCGTAGCCCAGCCCCTCACCTCGTAGCCCAGCACCCTGCCTGTGTGCCGGTTCCAGGGGATGGGCAGCCAGGACACCTCCACCGCCGCCGCCGACACGCTCAGCGCCGAGGCTCCGGCGGGGGCCATCTGCGGCTCTGGGACACAGGAAAACAGAGCTGCTGGGACATGGGTGTGGTCACAGAGACAACGCAAGGGGAGGAGATGCTGGGGGGAGCAGCAGGAAGAGCTCCTGGTGTAACCATGAGCTTTACTCTCTACTTATGGTGGAACGTCAGCAAAAGCTGTTTTCGAAATTGGTCATTTCCTGTCTTCTAGGGCAGATTTTCAGAGATTGGCTGCACTGAGTGGTCTGAAAAACCAAACCCTCTGAGAGCTACACCTTTGAGTGTCTCCCAGTTTTCCCAACACACTCAGCAGGTGCACCTTGGGGACAAATTAGTTGAAACAGGCCCTCTAATGAAAATAATTCTGAAAATCCACCCCTTGTCAATTTTACTTCAGTTTCCCATCTCCTGCCTCGTGTCTGTTATAAATATTCAATGAGTGGGTTTGATCAGGGTCCTTAATACCCCTGTGAGATCTGCCTGGTCATATCTGGAACCTATTGCTGCTACACACCCATTGCTACAAGAGTACAAGTTACAAGAGTAACTTGTGTTACCATCCTCTCCTGAGTAGACGATGGAAATGGAGCTCAGGGTCCCTTCTCCTTCGTTGTTGTAGACACCAACTTTCACCTCGAAAGGAGAGAGCGGTGTGATACTCTCATTCCTGTAAACGTATTTGCTGGATTCCACCGAGGCCACCACTGCTTTGGTCCAGGATGTCGAGCCAAGGGGACGGAACATGACGATGTAGCCAAAACCTTCCCCGTTCTGGAGTTCTTCTGACACTGGCTGTGGTGACAAGGCAGTCGATAAAGGTTTGCATGTATCCACTGTTTTAACTGAATCTTCATTCCCTGAATATATTTTAGTGATATTGATTTAGTTGGCTGTGCCTTGGAGAAGATAATAATGTTTGCCCCATCCATCAATGTAATATTGAAATAAGAATCCAAACAATAAATCTATTGGGGTAATCAATTTAGAAACAAAAGATCTGATCAGCTCCATTAAAGTTGTCTCTTTCAGGCATGAAATTTGCAAAATTAAAAGCATTTCACTCAGTACAAGTTGTAGCTTGTAGATTTTTTTTCCCCCAGAGGGGCATAGGAATGATAATTTTAAATAAACGATTTTAAAGGGAAAGAAGAGTTAGGAAAGAACAGAAGTATACAAAGAAATGTGTGTCAGTTGTATAATTGTCTGCATGTGAGTACAGTACTGATGTATTTTTTTTAGCAAAGAGAAAGTCTTGAGTGCATGAACATATTCTTATTCAAGTTTTCAGAACAGAAATGTTCTTGCAAGTCAACATGGCAAAATTAATGTTTCTATTAATAAAATCTCACGTCAAGATACGTACGAAAGGCTCGAACTGAAAAGGCAATTACAGCAACACCGTGTCCAGCATGAAGTTTGGTTTTTCACAAGATAAAAATACTTCCACATTGGCTTCTCAAAGCAAGAGGACATTTATGAAACAAAATCAGGATTAAATGGAAAAAGGAAGTGTTTCTCAGTAAAACTACATTTATTTCAGATGCTTGCGCCAAAGGAAGGGGCATACAAAAGCAGGCATGTAAAATGGTGCAAAAAGGCAGAAATAGGGTCAGGACCTGATTCCTGGCTCCAACGTCTTCTCCCACAAACATTTGGGAGCACAAACAGTGTGAGATGATGTGGGAAAATCTAGAAGCACTTCAGAAGGTTTCAGGGCACTTGTGTTGTTATTTTCATCATAAATTTCTTCTAATTCTAATAATAAAAAAAAAATAATAAGCCTGTTCTGGCATTTATAATGTGTCTTTCCTTCAGTGTTTCACAAACATCAATTCCCCAACATTCCCCTTTCCATCTCTTTTCCAGTCCTAAGAGAGTTAAATATGAGGGATGATGGCTCACTGGGGATTTAGAAGAGTTCAAGCTACTTTCTAGAGCATTTAATTTGTTTTTGAGGCTTCTGTGACCTCAGATTTAATCAAGACATTTAGTGAGTTCATCACAGAAAGCCGCAGAGTCGTGTTCAGCGTTGTTAGCTGGCCATAATTAGGATTTCTTCTGATTGTTTTTCAGGAAACACTATGGAGTCCAACAGGATAATTTGATTGAGATCTCTCAGGTTGTTTTCAATTTTCATGTTCTTCTGCTCCCAAAGAGGAGATCAACAGAGGAGAAAATGAAACAAAAGAGTGAAAGGTGCAGATGGAGGAAAACTTTTAGTTCAGGGAAAGTGGAATTTCACTCTGCTTGCAGCAAGGTGAGGGGAAAACATCAGCAGTGTTATTTATCTAGTGGGAATTTTTATATTTCTTTTGATCTGATTTTTGACTTTTTGACCAAGCAGCTGCCCCATCACTCCCCAGGCTTTGCCAGAGGCTCCCTGCCTTCATCCCAGGGCCTATGGGAGGCTGCTGGGAGGCTGGAAAAGGAGGCTCCTTCCCACAGCACTCACTTTCTTCTCTCTGAAATGACCTGCACTCACCCTTTGCAACTTGTCTGGTATTAACTGCTCTGAAAATGTGTATTCTCTGCTCTCGCTGGAGTGCTGGAGAATTAAAGGGCTCATCTCCTTTAACGCATAATAGGATATGTCTTGTCAGCACAGTGTTCCAGAATGGAAAACATGTAAACAAAAGTAGGAAAAATGTAAATGCAGAAAATGGCCAAGCAGATTAGTGTGTTAAGCACCTCCTGTACAATGGAGATAAGAGGGTTATACAGACTTCTAAACATCTTTACAGCATGCCTCTTAAACTGTTTATTTTTATAAATTGTTCCCTATAACACAGCAAACTTGCTGTATGTCTTACAGGCTGTTTGCTCTCTACATCCAGGGTGAAATCCAGGCTCCACCAAAGCCAATGACCAAAAGCCTTTGGATTTCAGCAAGGCTGTGACTTCACTCACGGATTCTACTCTACTAGAAAGTAGAGGTTAATTGAGCTAAGAATTACCTCCCATGTGATGACCAGCTCGGAGCGGCTCCCTCCTCCTCCGCTGATGTTCGTTGGTGCCACCACAGGAACTGGAGAAGAAAAGATGTTGGTGCTCGCAGCTGGTTCCCCAAGGCTCAGTCCTGGGGCCAGTCCTGTTTAATGTCTTTGTGGATGGTCTGGACAAAGGGATCGAGGGCACTCTCAGGAAGTTCAGAGAAGGCACTAATTTGGGTGGGAGTGTGAATCTGCTGGAATGCTCTGCAGAGGGATCCGGGAAGGCTGGATCCATGGGCTGGGGCCAGTGGTGTGAGGTTGAAAAAGGTGAAGTTCACGGTCCTGCTCTTGGGTCGCAACAGCCCCATGGAGAGCTCCAGGCTGGGGAAGAGTGGTTGGAAAGCGGCCCAGCAGAAAAGGACCTGGGGGTGCTGGTGACAGCAGCTGAACATCAGCCCAGTTGTGCCCAGGTGGCCATAAAGGCCAAGGTCACCTGCCCTGGATGGGCAATAGTGTGGCCACAGGACCAGGGCAGTGATTGTCCCTCTGCACTGGGCACTGCTGAGGCCACACCTCGAGCACTATGTCCAGTTCTGGACAAGGTGGTGGTCAGCCAATGGTTGGACTCAATGATCCATTTCCAACTGAATGATCAGAGCATTTCCTACCTCACCTGCAGCTATTCCGCCTCTCAGCAGGTAGAACAGGGATTACATGGCACAGCAGCCCATTTAAAATGAACTGAAATGATGTTTACACGTTTTCTAAGGCTGAAGCCACAGATGTATTTGATACATGAGTACCTTGGTTCAAAAAATTAATTAAAGAACTAGGAGCATCAAGTATCTGACATTATTATGCCTCATCAACTAATTGGCAAAATGATGTTCCATTCAGACTGTAGCTGCAACACTACTGATTTACTAATTATGCATTTGTTCAGTAAACGTGTTGTTGGAGCAATATATTAATTTTTTTAATTGGTTGTATGCTTTTCTTAGAAAATTCAGAACTCGTAATTTGCTTTTCTCCTTCTCCTGAGAATGCAAGTGTCCAAAAGTTGGTTGGTTAGAGTTGGGTTTCTCCAGCATTCCCCAGGTGTGTGGCACCAGCAGTACAGGATTGAGATCAGGGAACTTTGTTGAGGCTGAAGAGGCTCAGGGTGGAGAGGCAAAGAAAATATCAGCATTTCCTGCTTCTTGCTTTATATTTCTTCTTTGAAGTCTCTTCCAGCCCAAACCATTTCGTGATTCTGTCTATCATGATCTTTTTCAGCTGCTGGAGAAGTATAAGAAAAGGGGACATCCCTGGAACAGGCAGAGACAGGAACTCTCTACAGGACATTTGGACTGGTGCATCTCCAAACCCTTTCTTTAGAAATTTCAAGATTGTTTTGTCATTGCCTTCTTTCAGTTCTCACTGTCTGAAAAGCTGATGTGTAGGGTGAGAAATAGGTGCGATATTTGCACCTTAGAAGATTTTTTCAGAGATTTTGGGCAAATTTTTCCATATCTGCTTGTCTTTGCCATTGACAAACGCATTAGCCCAGCTCCACGGGTGGCGATAAAAGCAACAGTGATTTAAGTTCACAGAAATTGACGTCAACTCATTATCATTTCCAGATTCCAGTGCATGTATAGATCTTTATCTGCTTTCATCCTCTAGAAATGGGAGGATATCTAGAAATTTCAGGATAATTTTGCTGTGCGGCCATGAAAGTGAGAACAAGTGCAAACAGCCCGGGCTCTTCTGGAGGGTTTCTCAGAGCTGTTCAGTTTTGTCACTCACGATCAATGTCTTTGGGCACGTCAGAGGCAAATAATCTCAGGCTGACAAGAACTGTACGGAAATGGCTAAACAAACTTTCAAGCCTGGTGTTTCACTGTTTCATGAACCAACTGATGCTCAGTTAGCTCATGTGTTCAATGTGTTCAGTACTTACTACACTTGCACCGGGAAAATTTTGTGTTGCTGCTCAGTAGAGCCTCAACTGGGTCAGAGTTGAGAAACAGATGAAAATTTACAGCTGAGTGCACCAACAGAGGCTCAATTAATTCTCAGCTCCTTTTTAATGAAATGAAGAGTGGCTCAATTGCTTCTACAAATCTACTAATGCTCAAATTTCAGCTGGCAAAATAGTTATTACAACAGCAGAGCTCAAATTCACCCTTTCCTGGCCAGGCATTTGCCGTCCACACCATCCTGCTGGTTTCAGATTCCTATTCTGATTAAAAAATTAGGATAAGTTGTTGTTTTCTTGCTGCACTGTAATATTTTGAGACAGAATTTACAGCAGTGAAGGGGTTAAGCAACTCAAACCTGAAATGAGTCCTTCTGCCCTTTTGTTAAACTTCAGAGCTACGCTGTAAGGAAATAATCTTCTCTGTGTTATTGCCATAATAAATAACAATAATTTTATTGTTTCTTTCTCCTCGTTGCCCCAGTCTTGTGAATCTCTCGAATAAATAAATAAATAAAAGCTTTAAGAGATGAAAGCTTTCACTGACTGTCTAGTTCTGAACATCCCACTTTGCAAAGCCCCATGGTGGTAACAGCAACAAAAACCTTCTCAAGATTAATTTGGGCTTTGTGATCAATCATGTAATGGAGAATATTTAGTTGTGATACTCTGCTGGGAAATTTAAAAAATCTGACCTCCTCTGGAAGGTGCTGGGGGTTGGAGCTAGATGGTCTTTGAGGTCCCTACCAATCCAAACCATTACGGGATTCTATTCCCAGGAACAAATGGATTCCACATTCTAAAAAAACCCCATATTTTCTTCTGTATAATGTACAATACTGTATTTTGAGTTCTGTCCTGAAATGCAGCTTGCCAAACTTCAGAGCTTGGCAAATGAGATAAACAGAGAAGAGAAAGTGGATTGTAAAAGCTGCTTCCATTTTACTGCTTTCCATCCTATAAATACTGATTTTATAGGTGGGAGAGAGTTGATAAGCAGGGGGCTGGGACAGACATAAAACAAACCAAAGGTTTCGGCTGCAAATAAATCGTACCAAACTGAGCAGGTCAAAGGACTGACAGTGTTGGTCACCCAAGAATGAGGCAGCTTCCCGTGAGGTTCCAAGTCCCAGGAGATAAATGAGTGAAGGTCAGACAGATAGCAAGGATTCCGCTCTGGAGTCAGTGGAAGCTGTTGGTTTCACTGGGCTTTGGATGCTGTGATTTATTTCCTCCAATATCCAAAGTTAAAGCCAATATCCTTTTCCTTACTGGTGCTCAGATATCAAACACCTCAGCAGCCAAGGGATATTCGGAGAGTGGAGTTACCATTTCATGCGCAGGTCCATGAGCAGAGTGAAAACTTGGGTTTAATTCGGAGAACAAAAATTTTTCTCCCCAATTGCTTGAGTGAAAGGTTGTTTGGGATATATCAAAAGGAGGAACACAGGCTAACTCCAGCTTTTTTCATGGAATCTCAGAATGGATTGGGTTGGGAGGGACCTTAAAGCCCATCCAGTCCCACCCCTGCCATGGGCAGGGACACCTCCCACTATCCCAGGTTGCTCCAAGCCCCGTCCAGTAACGTGTTCTTGTGGAAGGTTCCCTGCCTACGGAATTGAGCAAGAGTAGGAGTGAGTGGCTCTGCTGCAGTGAAATTCCCACTCATGGGAACTGGAAAAAACTGGCACAAAGTAGGACCTTACCTGCTGCTTTGGTTTTCAGGAGAGCCGATGGCCTGCTCGGCTCCCCAACCCCAACGCTGTTGCTGGCAACCACCCGGAACTCGTACTCAACCCAGGGGCTTAAATCCACCACCGTGGCCTTGTGAGTCCTGCCATTAATGACCTCGGGGGCTAAAGGCAAAATAAACGTGACACCAACAACGGATTTTTGAGGTAATTAATGAGGCAATTAATACAAAATAAAAAATCCAAGACAATTCCTGAATTGTTTACCTGTGGCGACCGCCTGCCATCCCACCGAGAACGGAGTCCTGGTCTGGACAGTGTAGATCTGCACTGGGCTGTTGTTATCTACTCCAGGCTTCCAGGATAACCCAGCAGTCGTGCTAGAAACATGTTCAACTTTAACATCTTCTGGTGGACCTGGGGGGCCTGACACGATCAGCATTTTAAGAGGAAGGTATTGGGAAGAGAAGATTCACCGCTGGAATGGGATGGGCAACTCTTATTTCTCAAGTTAGAGGAATTATTCATGAAGCTGCAGTGTCATAAAAGCAGCACAATCCCTAAATGATGGCGCCACGCCTGGATCACATTTTTATGAGTCAGGAAAATTAATGTCTTGATGTATCTAACATGAAAACCACAAATAAAATAATTATTTCTTTTTTGTATCTGACAAAGAAAGGCACCCAATGTTGTCTTTTGTTGAACCATTGAACATTCTGAGAATTCCTACTGAATTTAATCAAAACTGAGGTTCAGAAAGAATGGAGCATGGTGCACTACGCAGATTTCTGATTTCTCTTAGAGTTTACAGATCTGCTCCCATGACAGCATTTCCTCATTGCTGGTGGTAAAAAGCTGAGTTAGAAAATATTATTTCATATTATCTCCAAATAGGGGAAAGGAATGAGGTCTTTTGATTTTCCCAGCCCGCAGAGTGACCCAGAGATTCCTGGAGGAAATGACAACACTGCTGAGATCAGAGGACTTCCCTCTGACCTGTGTGGTCAGAAAATTTTGCAAAGAGACCATGGCAGAACTGCAGAGGTTTCCCTGGGTTGGCTGAACACCAGGATCATGCTGGCCACAATTTTGGGGCCAAGAGTAAAAGATATAAAACATTTCACTACTGAGATGTGGAATTGATATCCCAGGAGTCATTTAAACAGCAGCTGATGTTAAGGATTCCTAATTCCTCTAGAGGATGTGTGTGTCCCCCTTACAGACGTACCTCTCACAATTATATCTGCTGCTGCAGATTGACTGTCTAACGGAGTTTGCACCATGCACACATATTTCCCAGAATGATGCAGCTGAATATTTCTTATCATCAAATCCCCAGCAGATTCCTGAAGAGATAAAAAAAAAAAAAACAACAAAAAAAAAGTGAACTAATCACTCACAACATGCTTTCCATACTGGGCATTTTTATAAATTGTTCAATATTAATAAAAAATTCAGCTTTTAAATTAAAATATTCATAGCTATCATCAGTTCCTTTCATGGGGACATTTTTATTATGGCTTCACAAATAACTCAAGCGCCTTTATGAAATTTAGGGAAGAAAAATAAATGGTTGCAGCCCTTGTAAAGAAACAGTGATTTTCCAGGCATATAAATAGCGAGGGAGGAATTATGATAAACATTCGTGTTGTGTAAAGACTGTGGCAAAGAGTTTCACGAAGGAGTTTGGGAAACTCACTCTTCCAATCCTTTCAAAGTGATGGGTTCCTCTGCTCAAATCAATTCTCTGGCCATTGAATGACCACGAGAACACCACGTCCAGGGAGGGGTCGTGGGACACCTGGCACGGCAGGACAATGCTCTCTCCAACTGTTGCATCCGTGTCAGAAGGTGGAAGAGTGATGACAGTCCTTTCTGAGGAGGCAAAAAAATTAGATATTTTTTGTTAAAATGCTTATAAAAATAGCAGTTATTGAGGGGGTTTTGCACCATTTGGGAAACTATTTCAAATTGGCCCAAATGTTCTGTAATAAAGGGAATTCTCACTAATCCAGTGAGGATTTTAGACCACTCCCATGGCAGCACCAGCCCCACGACCATGTTGTGTGCCTGAGAGTGAGCAGATGTGAGAGGAACACCTTAAAATTGTTTATATTTATATTAGGAACAGCCTAAATTATATTACTTCATAAAGCCCATCATCAATAATTATGATTTCAGTCAAAAAGTGCAGACTTCTCTTAAAAATGTGCCTGTGGTTCTTCAGACTTGAAGAATTCTCCTGGCCAAAAACTGCAGCAAAAGCAAAATTGCTGCTCATCTCCACTTGCTTTAGACATTGACATCCTTAATCTGTATTAATGCCAGTGGTACTTTACTCCACAGCACTACTCATGTTACAGCTTCAAAGACGTTCCCGGGCAGGAAAATTATTTATTTGATCATTTTTAACCCATTAGATCGAGATCCAAACTTGCAGCTCTCATGAAGGGAAGTATCAGCTCGCTGAAGGGGAAAGAAATGGGTTTATATGGCTTCACTTTTGTTGATATGACTGGCAGACAGATGAGAGATAACAACCACTTTGTTGTAAGCAATTCCTTTGAATAAAGCTTTTGTGCACGGAAGTGGTATAAAGTGGTGAGAATTTAGACACATGTAGAAAATGAGAGCAGAATCTCTTCAACAATATTAAAATGTTCTGAAAATAATGTGAGAGGAGGAGAAGGAAATGTGCATGAGCTGTGTTAGTTCAGTGCTCATCACAGCTTAACTCCAGAGTTGAAGTGATTCTTAAATCACAGAATTCTGCAAAGATTTGGGTTGGAAGGGACCTTAAATCCCACCCAGTGCCACCCCTGCCGTGGGCAGGGACACCTTCCACTGTCCCAGGCTGCTCCAAGCCCCATCCAGCCTGGCCTTGGACACTGCTGTTATCATGAGAAATCTCCTTTATTATTGGCATGAACTTATTTGCCTCCACCAAATAGATATTGAAAACTTTCCTTTTGGGAATTACACCAGGTTTGGGCAGGAGGTGTGTTTTTTAGTAGTGATAACAAAAAATAAATTAATTTATTATGGTGTTCCCATCCTCTTGCGCCTCTTGTTGTATCCTCCTCATCCCCACTAATGCAGAATGTTCACCTGGGTGATATTTTCTGCTTCTTTTATGGGCTTGTCTTCAAAACTTCCACCTCAAATACTTTTAAAAGCTTCTTAAAAGCTCTTGGTTCTGCCTTATCCATCCATCTCGCTTAGCAACAGCAAACGTGTGTTATATGGCAAATCCCATTCCAGAGGAGAAAAGAGAGAAGATGTTGTGAGTGCTGGAGGTGTAATAAAGACTTCTCCCGCAAAGAATAAACAACTCAATGAGCAGCAATAAACTTAATTTGCACATTAGCTATGCTTTCCCAAGTTCTGACATTTCGGTTGAAAATAATGCTGAAGCAATGAGGCCTATAATTGAACAGCCCAAACTTCTCCAGAGGGGAAACAAAAACAAATGTTCCCTGCAAACAAGATCATTTTTATACCATGTTGTTACTTGGTGTTTTAATAAACTTCATAAATGCCAAACAAAATAATTTCTTTTTTCATGTTTTAATGGGATTTTCCCATATTGCTGCCATGTATGGGACATGTGAAAGGGGACAGAACCTTAATGAAGTCAGAGCTGCTGAAACCCTGCAGTTCTCGGTGTTTTCATTGCTGGCTGTGCTGCAGCAGCATCTGAGGCCACACTTTGGGCTGTGTCAGTGCTAACTGCTCTGTCAGAAGGTGAATATTAAAAAGATTTTTGCCAGATGCAAAGTTAGCGAGGAGGTCACACTGCAGGCTACAGCAACCATTCTGATACTGCTGAAAACAAGGATGTCAAGAAAAAAAATTACAAATTAAAATCAGAGAATCCTAGAATGGGTTGGGTTGGAACGGGCTTTAAAGCTCATCTTGCCTCCACAAAAGAAGGAAATACTGAAGTACCTTTCACAATCAGGGTCCCTGAGTTTCTGGCAGCTCCGAACTGGTTTGTGGCTACACAAGTGTAAACCCCGGCATCTGCCTTGGAGATGTTGGAGATCTTGAGGCTGCCATCCTCCAGGAACATCACCCTGGGGAAAAACAAACAAAATGGAATCACAGAAACTCAGAATGGTTTGGGTTGGATGGGATCTTAAAGCTCATTCCACCCCCTGCCATGGGCAGGGACACCTTCCACTATCCCAGGTTGCTCCAAGCCCCGTCCAACCCGGCCTTGGACACTTCCAAGGATGGGGAATCCACAACTTTTCTGGGCAACAGTAGAAAAACAGAAATAAAAAAGACTTCTGGCAGAGGAACAGTAACAGAAATGCAGTGCTACTTTTAATATTTAAATGTTTCCACTATGATTTTTCTCTTCTACGGCAAGCTCAACATGTGTCAACCAATTTTCACCTCTGCTGCTTATTAATTTCTATATTAGAAATGTTTTATTGGCAAACTGGGGTTGATCATTCACTTTTCCAGGTGACTTTCTTACAGCAAAATCTGGAGTCTCATGAAAAAGTCAAAAGACTCAACTTGCTACTTACTTGTGTTCTATTTTACCATGTTTTGTTTTTTTTAACAGATCCCAGTGCTCCTAAGCCAAGCTAAGGTTGCGTGTGAGCCCAGCTGCCCGTGGAATTTTGTCAGGCTTATTAAAAGATGTTATCAGACTGGCTGAGATGCTCAAATGCCACCTCACAAGCCAAGGAGCCAAATCAAATCCATCACTGTCTCACAGGGCCCTCAAACCACCTTGCAGTCACGGAGTTGTTTATATCAGTTTGCAGAGTATTGGGAAAATTGCATTTAATGGTAGCTTCAGGACCTCTCCTGGGTTTTATGGACAGAATTCATTTTTAAGCTTGTTCTTATTTTTTTTTTTTCATGTTAATGAGATGCTTTGGGATGTAAGTCAGGGCAAGGATTGGGTGTGATTTCCTTGGATCAGCTGTCACTGTGTGCCTGGCACCCTTCTGCTGTCACATACAAGGGCAGGACTTCAGGATTTTGGGGATTTTCTTCAGAATTGCACAGAACACACATCTAAAAGTAGAGGATTTTCAAATCAAAGCTGAATTAGCAATGAACTTTAGCACAGAAAATATTATTCTGTAATATTTTGGGTTGTTTTTTTCCCCAGTTCTTCAACATCCACCTGCTGCACCTGGTAAAGGTGGAACTTTTGGACCAAGTTTTTTTCCGAGTTTAGAAGAAATTTAGGACATGAAGGTCCTGGAAGTTTCAAAAAATAGAGTCAGGGTCTCTGTGTGCATCTCCTCTTACCACTAAGCTCAGCGCTTAACAGTCATCAGAGAATCTGCACCCAAATGCCACATTTCCTTACATTCAAAGAAATCCACTGTAAGCCACAACTCCACAGGAAACCAGGCTCCATTCACTCACAGCAGCACTGTATCATTTTTTATATCCCTCATTTAATTGACATTTAACTCTAATACAAGGTTCCTTTCATAAAATAGAAAATATCTAATTCATGCATCACAGCTTGAGTATTTAATATTTATTACTAACAACATAAGATTGGGTGATGTACTGAATTATTAAAGGAAATGAACAATCACAAGAGCAGAAGTTGGAGCTGGCAGGAGCATCAGAACCATTAAACACACAAAAACCCATCACAGTGTGTTTCTGTTTCCCATGCTGGCATTTATACATTTGTAGCTGCAAGTGGAACACACATCAGACCTTGTCCCGCTTCTGTTACACCCTCCCAGCCTCTCAGCTGCGAAGGAGAAGCACTAAACTTGCATTTCTGGTGATCTTCTCGCTTGTATCCCCCCAGTTTCATGTCTCCCACGCTCATCTGACCTTTCCCTGCACAAAGATCTGCTCCTGAGCAGGGCAAAGTGGATTTAGGACCGGGAAAAGCAGAGATGTTCCTGTGGTGCTGGGCACGCTGTCACTGGGGTGTGCAGCTGAGAGGGGAAGGGATTTAGGCTAGAATGAAAAATCTTTGTTTCCTTGGCAATAATCACCAGGTCTGCAGCAGCTCCTGGTTTGCCACTGGTGGCACAGTGAGGAAACAAGTTCAGGTTTAATAATCCATCATATTAAACTGGAGCAGAGCGAAACAGGAAGCACGGAGTCCACTCTTCAATACAGAGATGTATCAGCTGAATGATATTTTTTGGATAAGGAAGGATGAATGAAGTTGTGCCAGGCGAGGTTTAAGTTGGACTTTAGGAAAAGTTCTACCCCCAGAGGGTGCTGGGCACTGCCCAGGCTCCCCAGGGAATGGGCACGGCCCCGAGGCTGCCAGAGCTCCAGGAGCATTTGGACAGCGCTCCCAGGGATGCCCAGGGTGGGATTGTTGGGGTGTCTGTGCAGGGCCAGGAGCTGGACTGGATGATCCTGGTGGGTCCCTTCCAGCTCAGGATATTCCATGATTCTGTGATCCCATGAACTGAGCAGCTGTCACGCCTGTGCCTCAACACAGGAGCCCCCGGGTCCTCTCCCTCTGTGTGGGGACGCACCTATGGCACTGTTTCAGAGGAAGCTTTGAATACGAAGAAACATTTCCAAGTATTCTCCTTCTGTCTCTGCAATATTTTCTGCATTAATGATGCGTTTCTTCTCGTCAGCTTGCACCAACCACCAGAAGAACTGCTGGTGATAAAATAGGGGATGCAATCGAGTGGCTGGGAAACATATGGTGCTCATCAAACAGTATCCAAAGGGATTCCAGTGTGAATCAGCAAGTGTTCATAAGCTGGGCACCTGAATAACAATTTATAACAAGCCACCTCAGTGTCTTTCTCTCCATCAAATATCCATGACCTGTTACTTTTACTGCAGTTGCACCTAAAAGCTCTTAGGTGAGAATTAAAATTCAAAAGTGGTATAAAGCAAAAAAAAATTAAAAGGACAATCTCCGTCCCCAAAAGCTTCAATGTAGGTAAATACACAGCAAAAAATAGTCTGTAAAATACAGAATAGCAAAGGGGAGAAGCTTTGAAAGCTCTGTCTTAGCCCCTGTGGATTCTGGTTGCAGCTTTTCCACTGAAGCTTGGTCATGCCTCAGATTTTTCATCCCTGTATTCTTCATGATGAATCGAGACCTTGATAATTCCCATCTCTCTCATTTAGCCACTAAGAGGGGTTTGTACCCACTCAAGAGATGACAGTGTCACGTTTGATCTGAAGAAATGCTCTTCTGAAACAATATTTCAATGGCTGGGCAGGCTGAGGATGGAAGGGCTCTTTCAGTGGATCAAAATGGAGCTTAGCAGAGAGAAAATCTGCTAAATAAAAGCTCCCGAGCTGTTTGAAACAGGTCACGCTACCTAACGACAATTAGAGCGAGCAGTAAATAAGATACTCAGGCACAATTTGTGTAAGAGCACAAATGACTCCAGAGTAATTAATTTGGTGGGGAAGGGAATTAAAGAAATTTTTTTTAAAAATGAGAAATTTCCAGCTGTCCTGAGGTCAGTGTCAGGAGAGGGGTGGGAAAACAGAGCACAGCGGAAAATCAAGATGATGCATTTCAAATGCAAGAACAAAAACAACACCGTGAGACACTGCCCCAGCTGCCAAGAGCAGCAAAGTTGCCCTAAACTCCCCCAGAGCCACGACTTTGTGTCGTGGGTGAGTTCAGAGGGGCTGCACTTCGTTCTCTCCCATTTCTCTCTCAAATCAGGGAGCTGTGATGCAGAAGGCAACGGGAATATTGTCTTTAATGGGCTCTGGATCAAGCCCTGACAAATGGTTTAAAAAGAAGCTGTGAAAAGCACGTCTCACCTGCTGAAAGGCTTGCTGGAAACCATTCCTTTTCACAACATTTGAGGCTGTGTGAAGGCTATAGATAATAATTCTTGGCAGCTGCATCACCAGACAAGGTAATTCCAAGTGCTGCGACAAGACAGGAAAGTTTAACTTGTCCAGCACAATGCAGGGAGAATGTTTTGTCTGCCAGGAAAACTGGACTTCTCTCAATAAGTAAATAAGTGCCTGTCAAAGGACCAGAAGCACAAGATCTGAAGCAGATCTGATAAGTGCATCACTGTGAAAGCAGGAGGAGAAGGAAGAACTCGGGACCCAGCTGTTCATAAAGCCCTGAGGCACCAAGGGATTGCTTAAGCACAGGCCTAACTCTAGACTGGCATCTCTGACTTACAGAACGCTCAAAGCCTGATCAGAGTCCTGCTGCCTCTTGCACTCCTGCCTGGTGCTGCCTCTGGGTGAACAGCTCAATTAACCCAAGCTGCTGTGAGGGAAAGAAGAGATGAAAATCGAGTTCTGACTATTCATGCAAAGTTCCTGCACGCCAGGGCAAACTGGGAATACACGGAAATGTCATTCCACAGAGAATCATGGAATGGTTTGGGTTGGAAGAGATCTTAAAGATCCTGTAGTGCCATGGGCAGGGACACTTTCCACTGTCCCAGGCTGCTCCAAGCCCCATCCAGCCTGGACTTGGACACTTCCAGGGATCCAGGGGCAGCCACAGCTTCTCTGGGCACCCCGTGCCAGTGTTTTGCCACCCGCATTGTGAAATATTTCTTCCTCATTCCTAATCTAACCTGACCCTCTTTTACTTTAAGCCCATCAGATGCAAACATTGAAATTCCCCTCTGAGTGACTCCATCAGGAGCAGAGATGAGCAGCATGTGCGGGAAGGGAAAACAAACAGCCTCCCCGGGATCTGCTGGAGTCAGGGCTCCGTGTGATGTTCAAAAAGAAGAGTTTGCAAAGTTTGTGCGGAAGCCACGAGGCTGTGGGGAAGAAGTGAGAGCTCATTAAAATTGTCACACATACTTTTTAAGTAAAGAACTTGAGAAATCAAGCAGGTACAGCTTTTAATTAACCAGGCCAAACAAACCATCTCGGAACGTGTTGTCTCGTGTGAACAAAAGATTGTTGATGGCTATTTGCTTTGATCTTAAGAGCATGAAAGAATAATATGTATTTAACAAGGCTGATAGAAGAAATAAAATCTGAGAAAAGAAAGAGGTGTCAAGTCATTAGATTTAAAAGTGCAGCAGGGTAGCTTTGTGCACTGCTGCATTGTTCAGCCAGTCTGTTTTCGGGACGGGGGGATGTTCATTCATGGATATGAAATGCATGGATCCAAACAGCAAAGATCTTTGAAATCCCCATCAAAATTTTGAGCTGGATCGGTGTAAATCCAGGGTGAATTCTGCAGGTTTCAGCGCTGCCAGAAGGGCAGCTTTCCCTTCAAGGGTGTAATTCCTTCCCAAATAAAGTAACCCTGATACTTTGTAAAGATTCCTTCTTCTTGTCTCCTGTCTGCCTCTAACATCTGACACCTCCCAGCGTTATTGCAGCCTCATCGCGGCACTGTGCTGATAAAAAGGGAGGAATCTGGATCTGATGGAATCAGAGGCAAAGTAATTTTTATTATCTGAGAAATCCTATTTGAAACCGTGTCTGCTCAGCCTCCCTTTGCTGCTCAGGAGCAAACCCCCTCTTTATTTCCAGCCTGTGCAAAGATATATTGTTTATAAATTTCTCCAGACATGCTGCCAGACACTGAGACAATATCTGACTCCTCTAATTTTACAAGGATTGAGGAGCAGCAGAGGCTGCATTAAAAACTACAAAGGGAAGCGAGTGAGGGGCAGAAGGACGAGCACAGGTCCCCGGTGACTGGGAATTAGCAGAGATTTATGCAGATGGAAATGTGAGTAAAGTTTGACTGAGTGAATGACTTGTCCCTGCTGCTGACAGCCCTGGTATTTTTGAAAAGGTCCCACTGAATCCCATCTGAGATCTGACTGTCTGTATCGTATGTTAATGATCTTTGTACCTGTTTATTCTATTCTGTGCATAATTTGTATGCTAATGGTGTTGCCATTCAATAAACTGTGCTTAAAAGATTTTCCTTATCTGCATGCTGATATAAATGAGCTTCAGGGTTGACTGACAATTAACTGGAAATCAAATAAATGCCATTATAATATTTTAACTATTTGGATCAAAACAAAATTATGCAATCCGGTTGAATAGTCTTATTAAAATATTGTAGGAAAAAATCCTATTAGAAATTACGGAATGTGACTCTGGAAGTGTTTCTTCCTATTTCTTAAAATTCCCCCCTCTCTTCCTGAAAATAGAATTGTTTTTTTGCAACAAATCTCTGCAATTGGGACCACAAATATTTATTTATGTAAATATATACAGACATCTGAACTGAGCTGTACTCCATCATACAGATTCCAGAGAAAACACAGGATTTTCAGGAGCTGCTACTGCCTTTAATGTAAAAGTAGCAAAAACTGTTTTGCCCTGTCTGTAACACACTCAAGGATTAAATGTGAGGCAGATGTTCCTCTGTAATGGCCAAAGAAAAAGTGACAAAAACACTCTGTGTCCAAATCTCTTGCAGTGATCCATCCCAGAACTCACAGCCAGGGAATTCTGGGCAACAGCACCTCTGTGTGCATGGGAAAGAAAACCAGAAAAGGAACTGAACTGCCAAATAAAATGACTGCCAATTTCTCTGTCTCCCAAGTTCTGCCGGTTTTATGAAATCTTTGTAACTCCGCTACATCAGACAAAAGCTCTTCCAGCACAGCGTGGGATGTCCACACTGCCACTATTCTAATCCCACCATTAATCATCGTTTTCATGATCCAGACACTATCAGGAGTTCTGACTCAGCCCTTCACGCAACCAAATTCACTCCAGATGTAAAACTAAGCCCTTAATACAGGATTTAAGTAGAATTTCAACAGTACGGAAGGCCCTGAATTACCCTCAGCGCGAGAGTTTCATTCACTTGCAGGAAGCTGCTTCCCTCTCTGCTCGTCAGAATGCATTTCAGAAGCACAAGAACAGTAAAACCTGCTGGTAACCTTTAAGAATTCTGTCCAGGCAACAAGCAGCTGACACCAGCACGGCCCTGGCTGGATTTCAGAAACCCTGGAACTCACCCCTAAAATAGAATCAGAGAATGCCAGACTGGTTTGGGGTGGAAGGGACCTTAAAGCCCGTCCAGTGCCACCCCTGCCATGGGCAGGGACACCTGCATTATCCCAGGCGGCTCCAAACCCCATCCAGTCAGGTCTCATCACCTCTAACTTCTTGTCCCTGTTGGTTGGGCTCCCTGTGGGCCTGCAGGAAACCCTGGGACAATCCTCCCTGGGCTGGTGAATTTATGCCCAGTTTCAGTGACAGTGATGAGCACTGGGCATAGTTCGCTGAAGCCCCAGCCCCACGCCCTTGCTCCAAGTACCACAGAGCATAGGAAGGTTCTGTCTTTTTGATGTGTGAGGCACATTCTGTCGCTCCTGTGTGTCCCTTCAGCTTTTCTTCTCCTTTCCCAGATTTCCCTTTCACTGGAAATCTGAAAAAATTTTTAGGTCTTGTGGAAAAGGAGCAAGGAAAAAGCAACATTCCTTTGTCCCAAAATCCCATGGATGAACCAGAGCTGTTCGTGGCCTGCTACAAACCTTCATGTTGGCCAAGCTTCAGCCACTTTTTCAAGGTGCTGTTTCTGTGCCCTCACTCCAAATGATCCCAGAAATCTCTCCCTGGAAGACTCTTCCTCCATCCTGCCTCGAAACTGGCTGGCCACAGTCCCTGTGCCCATCATGTGTGTCCTGTGTAGGGCCAGCAGTTGGACCTTGATTCTCCTCGTGGATCCCTCCCAACCCGGGATATTCTGTGATTCTTTGTTAACCAATATCCCATTCTATATCACCTCCTCAACACACCCTGCTCTGTTCCCTCTCATGTTACATTTTCTTTGAGAACTCTGGGGATCAGAATCTTTGATTTGGTGCCTGTGCAGCAAATTCGGAGCATGTTTTCCAAATTCGGTGGATGTTTCCCAAATTTGGGGCACAATTCCCAAATTTGGTGCATGTTTCCCAAATTTGGTGCAGGCGATGCTGTGACGATTTTTTGCTTTTTCATATACCCCTCTCATATACCCTTTCATATACCCTTTTATACAGCTTTGCATGTATCCTTAGTGCTTTTAGCCCACACACTTGTAATTCCCCAAGTCTGATAACCAGCTTAGACCCAAAGTTCCGTTAAGCCAGGAGACCAAACATCTTGGAAACCTCCAAGTTGGGTCAGAAAGCCCCAGACACCAAGGTCCTCTCCAGAACACATTCTGTAAACCAAGACAGGCCCATGCAGGGGGAAGGTTCCTGAGGACGGGGGCTTCTCTTGAGCCTCTCATTGGGGAATCTTTGATAGATGTGCTGATATGCAAGGTCTGTAACTGTATACACGAATTATCGTGGGGGGTGCATCTTGGGGTGGGCATCCTGGTGTGCATCTTTCGGGTGTGCACTTTCGGTGTGCGTTCGGGGGTGCTTTCTACCTGGGTGTGGTGCACCAGAGGATCCTTAAATAAATACCGAGGTAAAACCCTTTTCTCCTCTAACTGTGTTTGGCTTTTAATTCTAAGCCCAGCGAAAGGCATCACAGGTTTCCCAAATTTGGGGCATGATTTCCAAACTTGGTGAATGTTTCCCAAATTTGGTGCAGGTTTCCCAAATTTGTGGCATGATTTCCAAATTTGGTGCATGTTTTCCAAATTTTGTGCATGTTTTCCAAATTTGGTGCACGTTTCCCAAATTCAGTGCATGTTTTCCAAATTTGGTGCAGGTTTCCTAAGTTTGGTGCAGGTTTCCCAAATTTGGGGCATGTTTTCCAAATTCGGTGTATATTTTCCAAATTTGGTGCATGTTTCCCAAATTTGGGGAATATTTCCCAAATTTGGTGCATGTCTCCCAAATCTGGTGCAGGTTTCCCAAATTTGGGGCATGATTTCCAAATTTGGTGCATGTCTCCCAAATCTGGTGCAGGTTTCCCAAATTTGGGGCATGATTTCCAAATTTGGGGCATGATTTCCAAATTCGGTGCATGTTTCCCAAATTTGGTGCAAGTTTCCCAAATTTGGTGCATGATTTCCAAATTCGATGCATGTTTCTCAAATCTGGGGCATGTTTCCCAAATCTGGGGCATGTTTCCCACCCCACACTGGCGTTTTTGATGCTGCAGCGATCCCCCCGGCAGCAATGATGTGCATGGCAGCGCAACTTGGACTGGAAGAGCAGCACAGAAGGTTGCATTCTCTCATTCCTTTTTTTCCTGCAAACTGCTAATTAGGAACCTTGATTCCCAGCCTGCTCAGTGGAAAAAAATCCAATGAGATTAGCTGGTTTTGGATGGAGTCCTGAACAACCATCAGAAAATATGCGTGGAGCAGGGACAGGACACGAGCTGGAGCGGGGAGAGGGCACAGCACTGACACTCGCTGGGGTTTGGATCATTGCAGTTCCTCGTGACAGGGAAGAGTGACAGATTTCCTGGGACATCTCAGCACGCAGGACAGCCCCTTGGAAAGGCTCGCCTTAACAAGGCTGCCACGACTCGAGTGGGAACAATTTCAAATTGTATCAGAGAGGTGTCCTGCAGAGGGGAGTTGTAATAAATCCAGCAGCACGAGGTTGTCATTGTTTCCCTCTTTCACGTGAGAACATCTGCTGCATTTGTTTCCTCCAGGCTGCTGTGCTAAACACTGGCACTGAGCACTCAGCAATACAGGGTGAAATCAGGTTTATTGGCTCGTTCCATTGTGAAACTCGCCAAGGAAAGAGAGAAGAAAGGAAAAGCCCTTTTCTTCTGTCTTCCCTGCACCAATATCCTCTGTCTGCTGCCTGGGTCAGGTAGCGATGGGGGTCCTCTCCTGCCTCCTCGTTACTCTGCAGTGCCCTGATTTCAAATGGAAACAGAACGGGGAGAGAACAAAGGGGAAAAATGAAGGCAAATAAGATAAAGAAGGAAAAATAAAATATTGCCTTTTTCTTCCCATCATCTCTGCTGGTTCTTCCTTCTCCTTATCTCCCTTCTCATCTTTCAGTCAGGTTTTCCATTCCCCTGCCTTCACCCTCAGCGTGGGGAACAAGAACAAAATAACCAGAAATGGAGAAGAAGGAAAGACTGAAGGTACTTCAGGAGAATTTGGAGGGGTCTCTGACAACCTTTTGGTTGTAAAACTTCTCTTATGCCAATATCACCAGTTTTGGTGATTCCTGCGAGTGCTGCCGTGTGTGATGTTCCTCCCAGACCCAGCAGCACTGTTCAGGAGGCAGCACTGGAAAATGCCTACAGCCAACCCCAAAACCAGACAAACTTCCCTGCTGAGGGTGAATAAATCCTCAGTAAATACGCTGGAGCTGCCTCTCCCAGTCCTCTGCAATACCCTGCTCTTCCCTGCTCCCTCTGAAACCAGGACCGCTGTGAACCAAGCACTGGATATTTTTAACTAGAAAACACTTCCTGCAGCTCTCAGCATTCCCTCAGGAGTGGTGTGGTGGTGGGGTTTGTCTGGTTAGCACCAAATGTGCTGTGACACTGGGGCTTCAGAGATAAAAACACTTCTAAACAGCAAGCCCGGGTTTTGTAGGAGTTTTCATGTCCCAGTGAGTAACTTCAGACCAAGCACTGACGGCGGGCAGGTAAATCTGTGCTTTTGATTCCTGTCAGTCTGTTTGTAAGCAAGGGATGGAGCTGAAGTGATTAATCAAATTTAGCAGATGTGGAATCAATCCCATTGGTTCTCCAGGCAAAAGTGGGATTTCATCAACAGATAAGCTTAATTTGCATTCATGTTGACTTTCAGCAGTGGTGTCTGAGATAGCTGGAATTGCTCTGATTGCTGATGCCCACACTTCAAGTGCTCTATTTAAATACTAAAATAGGAAATGGACTTCTTTACAAGCACACTCTGATAAGATAGAAGGGTTAAGGCATCTCATCAAAGCTATGCAAAGCTCCTCGTGGTAGAAAAGCAAGGAGGATAAAACCAGAGATACACTTAATCCAGGCTTCAAAAAACAGCCTTAAAAAATAAAATAATAGTAAAGTTAATATCCCAGTGCTATTCACCCAGCTGCAGTGCTGTAGAAAGCTGGGAATGGAACAGTAAGTGCTGGAATAGCATAAGAAAAATAGATTTTGTGTGGAACCTGGTACCTGCACGCAAATATGTGGGTATTTTATGTGCAAGCAGCGGGCGAGGAAAGCAGGGTGGTTTGTGGCACTGAGCAGCCTGACGAGCAAAGCTCCTCTTTGCCTGTGCTACTCATCTGCTTTGACTTCAAGGCAGTTGAGGGATTTTTCAGACACTGTGGATGGGTTTCATTCCCCCAGCTTTGCTCATCTGAGTTTGGTGTCTCATTTGAGAGGGAGGCACCTGCCAAGAAAAAGTAAATAACTCCCTTAGGCTGCATATTGACTTCAGCTAAAGAATAGTCAAGTGCCATCAATCTCCTCCTTTGTTAGCAGACTAGTGCAAATTTTGGAATTTTCTATCCATTTGGTCTTGATTCCTCCCCAAGCAGATTTTTGTATTTATTTTTAAGGATAACGGATATTCTGAAGCTAAACCAACAGTGCTGACATTCTGGTAATTGAAATGTTTCCCCGAAGTTTGCTGAACTGTCCTGACACATTTCTGCTCAAATTGGTCGGAGCTGAAATGCTGTTTCACAGACAACACATTTTGTGTGTTGCATTTGATCAGGGGATTGAGCACTTCCCCCGTTTACCAAATAATCACAGGATGAGCTGAGTTGGGAGGGACCCACAGGGACCATCCAGCCCAGCCCCTGGCCCTGCACAGACGCCCCAAATCCCACCCTGGGCATCCCTGGGAGCGGTGTCCAAACACTCCTGGAGCTCTGGCAGCCTCAGGGCCGTGCCCATTCCCTGGGGAGCCTGGGCAGTGCCCAGCACCCTCTGGGGGTAAAATCTTTCCCTAAAATTCAACCTAACCCTGCCCTGGTCCAGCTCCAGCCATTCCCTGTCCCTGGTCACAGGGAGCAGAGACAGGAGCTGCCCCTCAGGAGGAGCTGCAGACCTTTTAACTCCCTCTTTGTCTAACTCCATCCACAGACACAAAACCACCCTTTTCTCAAATAATAGAAAAGTTTAAATGTGTTAAAATGCTCGTGGTTTTGGAATCTGGCAGTGAACAGCGGAGGAGCAGAAGGAAGGCACAAGCAAGGAGTGACCCAGAGTGCTCAGAGGATGGTGGGAGAACAGATCCCAAGGAAACCTGCTGGGTCCTGGCTGCTCGCCTGGGAGCAGGAGAACCCCTCAAGTCTGCGGCTCCAAGGGGCAGCTCCAAGGACTCAGAAATTCCCAGATAATTTCCCCACCCGCTCACAACCTCTGCTCCATTCTCTTTCCGCAGTGTTGATGAAATACAGCTTTCCATGTAATTGTTTTCCCATCTTTCCTCTGAGAAATGGCAATGACTTGAGTGTAAAGCACCAAAACCAAGTGTGCCACAGGACACAGAATCCACCAACTTTATTTATGGCAGAGGATCCATTCCTACCCTTCGCAGAGCTGGGACTGAACTGTGTCCTACAAGCAAGTCTTGGAGCCAACAAGTTTTGAGCATATTTTATGATCCCTAAACGTTCATCTCGCCCGGACCCCAAAAAACAATTTAAATTATAAATATTTGCTTATTACTGATTATTAATGCATGGGAAGTGCAGTATATGACTAATGCATTCTTCCAGCCTACCTCATTTCTCAGCTTTCCCTCGGCTCTGCTCATTGAAATTCTGAGTGAAGTGAATCACATATGTTTATAGACATTCGCTGCGGTGCTCGGGGAGCCTCAGCCCAGGCTGGGGGAATAGCACCTCTCTCTGGCAAAGCAAAACCAGGCCCAATTCCCATTTATTAAAATGCTTCCATCAAAAGGAATTCTTTGTGAAATAAGTTTTCCACGAGAGTCCCGAATCTGAATTCACTGAAGGCGCCAAGACAGACGTTTGTGATGAGATCAGTGTCTAGACTTGAAAATTTGTTTTATTTAATAAATGAATTGTTCCTTTCTTCTCCTTCGTTTCCTCAGCGGGTACGAGGGGATAGAAGTGAGAAGTGAGATGAAGAAAACTCCTGTTGCATGCACTGAGGATGTGACACACATGAAAATAGCTGAAATCTGTGTCACACTCCATGGGGAGGGCGTTTGGAGCATTAAACTCGGGTTTTGTTGTGTTCCATTCCTACACTGAGCTAAAGCCCACAGCACATGCCAGGAAAAGTCCTTTATTCCACAAAGGCCAAACTGTTGTCCCTTGGAGAATTGGCATTGCTCCCAAAACCCCATTTCTCCAGATTTTGACCCAAAGAAGAAGGATAATTGCCCAAGAGAACACCTGAAGCTGGACTGCTGGATGATCCGGATGAGCTGGCTGGGGATCACGTGAGGAGGGAGCAGGGAAAGCCAGCCAGGATGAGCCAGCTTTGGGATTTCCTTTGCATTCCTGCAGCTGTAACCTCGAATTCCCTCTCTAAGGTGCCAGCAGCATGGGCCTTGGATAAATCCCAGTACTCAGGGGCTGAGCCCTGTCAGTAAGAGTGGAATGGAGTTATTTCTGAAAATTTGGAAGGAAAACACTCAATGGAGAGGGCTGGGAACAATTAACAGATCTAGAACTGGTATGTTCAGGATTACTTCACCATCTAATGTGAAAAAGTGATTATTTCGGCATTTTCTGCAGGGTTTACATGTGTGCTTCAAGTGCAATGAAGTATTTTACGGAAATGAGAGCATACAAGCTGCTGAAGAGCTGAGCAATGATGGGTTTGAGCCACAGAAAGGATGGGAAAGACAAGTGGGGCTGGAGGAAACTCTGCCCTGAAGAGGGGACTGAGGGCTGAAGACCTTCACTGCTGAACACGGGCAAGAGATGCAGAAAATTACCCTTCAAAAAACTGTAAGATATTTTTCGGATAGCAAGTGCTCAAATACTGCAGCTTTGTAAACTTAAAAATGACCTCAAGAACTCAGGGAAATCTAATTAAAAATATTTAATTGTGCATTTATTAATATGGATAATCTCTTAATTAGTGTTACTATTTAGCACACATCTTTATACCCTTACAAACTGAATTTAATATAAAGCTGAATTCTCCTGTCTTATCAAGAGTTCAGCTGATCAGGGAGAGTGGTTACCACGTATTCAGGACTATAATAAACTATTATCAGGAGTGAAAGGAAAAAGGGGAAAAAGAATGAATATTCTTTCCCCTTTGGGTGGAATAGGTCTGGTTTCACTATTTCTTCAACAAAAGATTAAATTTACCTAAATAATTTAAAAGAAGCTGTGTGATCTGACTTATTTGGGAATGAGCCCATCACAGTTTGGCTGCCAGAACTGGAAGGAATTGGTATTTCTTTTTTTAAGCATCTATAACCCCACCGAATATTTTCAAAAAGGCAAATAAAGGAGCCCGTAAAGGTTGTAATTGCAGCACAATAAAAAGGGAGCAGAAATAAGGGTTTGTCAGGGTTTAATCACATCTGTGGAGAAAGGCAGACCACTCTTTTTTCACGTGTAATTTCAGCACTTTAATTAGACGTGTACTTTACAGCCACACAAACCCTTCTTTCATTTTGTTTTCTGTCAGAGAGATCTCTGGACTAACACTGCACAGGTGATTTATTTCCCCCCCTTTTGAAGCACAGCATTAGCCAGTTCGTTGTTTAATAATCAAACAGCCTCGTAAATTCCACTTTGCTGCAGCGGCCGCCCTGGCAATAACGTTGTGCAGGCAGAGAGTTTAAACACTGCCTCCCTTTGTAAATCCTGCTCCTGCTGTTTGCTCCTGCCCAGCAGCAGCCTTCTGGGATGCTCAGGAATTACAGTGTGCTCGCAGTTATCGTTAGTAAATTAATACAGGAGCACAAGTAAATACAGTATGGAGTGTGTAAATATTTTTTTTTATCGGTAAATCAGGTGGGGAATATCAGAGTAGAGGAACCTTAAGATCCAGGTTTAGCTCAGCCTCTGGAATGGGCCACACAATCAAAATACAACCAAAAGACAAATAAAGATTTGATTAAACACTGGTTAGAAGAGTATTTTTCATCGTGAGCGGTTAAAACGGAAATGAAATTGCCACTACTAAAGGGGGGAAAAGCCATTGGGAAGTTCTCTGTGGCCATGGGATGGATTGCTCACCCAAATTTCTCTGTTCCATCACCAGCACCTATGTAAAATTCTCAGATCTGCACCTTCTTTCATAAATACTCCTGTGATTTGTCTCTATTGTACATTCCTGCAGCTTGGCGTAGGGAAATAGTTATTTTATCACACTTCGGGATAATGTTTTAGAGAATTATCAGCATTTTAAGTCTGATGTGACCCAAAGTAACCTCCTTGAGTAACTGGTCCTGTGTGCAAAATCTGGTGTTCAGTTGCCAGAGCTTTATGAATTACTGATTAATGATTTCCAAGGCTGAAAACAGAATGTGACAAAAGAGGGTTGCTGCTATGTTTGTGAACCGAACGAGATGCTGAGAAGGACTCTCAGACATTCTCAGCACTTCTGAAGGCGCTGCTGCCCATTTCATCCATCTGTCTCCATTTGTGTATGGCAATATCCTCAGGGCTCGATGTTGCATATATTATCCATCATTCCTGCCAGTAAGACCCTTTGATTTTAATATTTCACCATTTAATTGCCATTAGTGTGGAATCACAGAATTATGGAATAGCCTGAGCTGGAAGGGACCCACAGGGATCATCGAGACCAACTCCGTGGGGATTGTCCACCCCAACAATCCCACCCTGGGCCTGAGAGCAGGGAAATATAATAACGGACATGGTTCCTGGCAGCTCAGAAATAAGGAATTAGTCCTCACCAAACCCCACAGGACCCAGACCGGTCGGTGAGGGTGTGTCCCAGGTGCTGGGCCAGCAGCTAAATCCTGCCTAAACAGGAGTGACAGGACAGGGAGGCTGATTGTGCCAGGGGTTATTGTACAACCTGTACAGCTGCAGAGCAATTATGCCTCAGCCTGGGGGCACATCCCGCCTCCCTGAGCCTGCAGGGCTGTCTCCTCGTGAAGCTGATTCCCTGCAGCTCTGTGGCTTGCCATGAATTCAGTGCTGGCGAGCACAAACGTGTGGATCACGCGTTTACCCGCGTGGACTCGCTCTGACTCTGTGCTCATCCCACTCTGTACCCACAGAACTCCAGGGCCACTCTAGAGACAAAGAGGCCTCTGGCATCCAAGTTTTCCATCAATGAGCTGCCAAAAGCAATTCTGAGCCAGCTGTGTTTCAATGAGCTTTAAATGATATTGAAACAGAGAAAATCACACTGCCCAGTTGCTGGTTGTTACCTGTACCTTTTGTTCTGGTGCAGAACCTCCGAGCCCTTTCTCCAGGAAACAACAGCTCTGGGAGAAGCACTGGGTTTACAACCGATTGTAACTTCCCCTCCAACTTGAACAACAGACAGCTTCTTCACGGGGTTTCTGGAAAAATCGGGGGCTGCAGCTAAAAGGAGAGAAGGAAGAAGAGAGAAGAGCAGAATGCAGCTGACACGTCACTAAATGAACCTGCCAAATTCTTCTCTGAGTTCAGTCAGTGAACTCAGTAATTGTTTTGGGTTTTAGATTTCTGCAAAAGTAAATCTAAATCTAACATTAAAAATGTGTCTAAGTACCAAAGACTTAATTCTGTTTCTAAAGCTCTCTATCTAGAACTGTGTGCTCTGACAAATTTTCCTGAGGACATCTGGAGACTGGGAGAACTGGTCTATCCATGATGGAAGATTCCCAAGCAGGATAAACTTCACACTTCTGATCCAGCCGCATATATTCATCTGCAGAGAGTAGTCTGTCACAAACATAGTTCTACCCTGGCTTTCTTTTCACAAACCTACTCTGCTTTCTGAAAACATGTTTATTTTTCCAGCAGTTTATGTGAAAATTCGCTCTTGGGAAGGAGAAAACACAAGACATTGGGTGCTCCTAAAGTCTGTGTTTTACTGGTTTCACTGATGCTTGACTGTTGAGCAAACTTTTCACTTTGAAATCTAGAACAGAATACTTTTATAATAGATGACCAAATTCCATTTATCTTCCTTCTGGTTATCATTAATGAGATTCCTTGTTCCATGTTATTTATGTCCATATTTGCCATATGCTCTTTGTTTATAGCTCGTACTATTTCTCCTGCTTTCTGAAATAACTTTCAAAACCTGCAGAGTAACTATTAATAACTCAAACTAAGCGAGAAACAACATTCATTAAACTGGTGTATGTGTGATAATAAAAAAAGACCACACATGGATTAGATTCTTCCTCCAAACAAGCCATGAAATTAAACTAAAAAACCACATTTCCACGAAGGTGAAAAGCAAAGAAATAACAGGTTTGAACTGCCAGGTGGGATTTCATCTTTTCTTTTCTTAAATTCAATTTTTTTTCGATGAGTGTCTTTTTTACTGGGTTCCTGCTCATTTTAGTGACATTTACTCACCGATCACCCTCAGCTCAGCATTGGCATAAATGGTGTCATATTTGTTTTCTGCCACGCACTGATAGAGGCCCGAGTCTGACAGATTCAGCATGGGGATGAGGAGAGTCCCATTTTCTATTTGAATTCTTTCCTGATGAGAGGAAAACAAGGGAAAACATAGACAGAGCTGATGAGTGAACAAAGAAAAGGTTTTTTAGCATCACACTGATGCACCTGATCACGATTCAGAAGCAGAAATGTTGTTTTCTTCGAAGCGATGAGGATGGATACATCAGAAATAGGATTTGCACCTTGCTGTGTGGTGGTGGTTGTGTTTTCAGCCCTCTGAGCTCTTCCAGCTTTTCAGGAAATCCAGGCACATGTTGCAGCAGTGGCTTCGGGCAGGTTTGTCCAGGTTTTCCAGGTGTTTCCCTGCACTGCTGAGCTGGGAATCTGTGGTTATCCTTCACCATGAAGGTGGCACGGAAGGAACTACCTCAGGGCAGGTAGGGATGCACCACACTGGGAGCCTGGAGCATCTTCCACCTGGATCCTGAGAGGCAGTACCTCATCCCTGGCTGGTGAAACATGATTCCTTCATCCCACCAGATAAATCTGATGGTGATAATCCCAGGTGATCAGAAAAGCTCTGGAGGAGACAGAGGTGCTCCAGTAACGGGAACCTTTCGAACATCATCACACCCTGAGTCACAGAAAAACGAGCCACTGGAAAAGCTCTGCTGCAAAAGCTCCACTGGAAACCAACACTTAAATTCCAACTGGAAAGCCCCAGGCAGCTGCTCAGAGCACAGGGAGAGCATTCTCCTCCAGGCTTGCATTTCTACACACGCCAACTTTCTTCAGCAATTCTGCTGAAATAGGGGAAGCTGCACAGTGGGTATATTTGGACCAGAGCTTGGAATTTGGTGTATTAAAAGAAGTTTTACTTTCTCTGTTTCAGAAAACAGAAAAAAGCCTGTTTCATGCTGCAATCATAACTTAAAGCTAAATATCTTGTGATTGTACAATTACTACCCTCTGGAGACAATAATAGTTACACTGCAAAGTGAAGCACTGAGGAGGAGAAAAAAAAACATTCTCCCAAACAGATGAGTTTGGAAGATACCCACAGGGAACATAAATCCCATCACCAAGTGCAAGCCTGAACAACAGATATCACTGGTACAATGCTGCTGCTCATTTAGTCTGGCTCTCCTGCCTCTGGAGCAGGAATGGAAGAGTTTGGAGTACATTGTGAGGGGATGCACTCCGGTGTTTGATGAACAGCTACAAGTGTCATAAATGTACTTGTGAACTGCTAAATATCTGTCAGAGAATCCCAGACTGGTTTGGGTTGGAGGGATCTTAAAGCCCACCCAGTGCCACCCCTGCCATGGCAGGGACACCTTCCACTGTCCCAGGCTGCTCCAAGCCCCGTCCAGCCTGGCCTTGGACACTGCCAGGGATCCAGGGGCAGCCACAGCTTCTCTGGGCACCCTGTGCCGGGGCTCCCCACCCTCACAGCTAAGAATTTCTTCCTGATATCCCATCTATCCCTGCCCTCTGTCAGTTTGAAGCCACTCCCTGTGTCCTGTCACTCCAGGCCCTTGTAAATAATCTCTCTCCATCTTTCTTTCAGGCCCTCCAAGGCCACACTGAGGTCACTCCAAAGCTTCTCCTCTCCAGGCTGAACAATCCCAGCTCTCCCAGCCTTTCCTCCCAGCAGAGCTGCTCCATCCCTCTGCTCATCCTGGTGCCTCCTCTGGGCTCTCTCCAGCAGCTCCAGGTCCCTCCTGTGCTGGGCCCAGGGCTGGGGCAGCTCTGCAGGTGGGGTCTCACCCGAGCACAGGGGCACAGGGGCACAATCCCCCCTTTCCTGCTGGGATCAGCCCAGGGCTCGGGGGGTTCTGGGGGCCATTGCCCACACCTAGGGCACGTTTTCCAATACCCCAGCTTTTCCTTGGAGGTCTCCCAACCACGAACTGACCCAGCTCAAGCTTGTTTAGCTTGGAAATGTGATGAGAGCACAGCCTGGGGCTGCATGGCTGGTGTGTGGCAAACTAATTAACAACATTACATTACTTAGCCGCTGATAACTTTTTTTGAGGCTCTCGCTACAGATATCTCTTGCATACTTAGTTTTACCTCCGGGCTGTTTGCTATCCTCTCAATGCATTCTATTTTTACAAACACCCTCTGAATACAAAACCCCTCTCTGAAGCAAGGCTCGTGTTCCATACTTATCCCAAATTCCCCACGGTTCTCTGCCGGCTCTTTTGAGCTGCCCAGACAAAGGGAAGAATAAAGCACGCCGTGTACACGAGCAGGAGTAGTGCTGGGATGACCAGCCAGGTGGTCAGGCAGAGAGGTTTGACAAAGAGGAGACAATCAGAATCAGCCCCAGGGTGAAAAGCATCTGGATGTTATTCTTCCTGGGAGAATTCCGACACGCAGGGTGCTGCGACAAACTGAATATTTTATTACATCTCCCTTGTACTTTCCCCTCCAAAGTGTCCATTCTGTCCATTGAGCAATAACATCCAGCATTTCGTTGCCTGAAGAACTGCATTTACAGCACACTGTAAGTGCTGTGAAAATGCTGGTTGAAGAAGTGTCTGTTGAGTGTTTCATTCCTTTGTTGAAACGGCGCAATTGAAGAGTGACAGACTCTAAATATTGCTGCCTTCAGAGTGAGAGAAACAAGATAATCTTGCTCAGAAAGAGGTGACAATGAGTACGATGAGCAGGTTCAGAAAAACTGCAGTCCAGATAAATTCTGGCTATTTTCCCCAGTTGCAGGTTGGATCTGTTTAGGCATGATCCAGCAGAAAATGCTACGGAAGATTGGACCCCGCTCCAACTTCTTTAAATAAGTACAACTAAATCGAATAAATGCTGGTTCTGCAGCCCAGCAGGTGCTAATTTAGCCCATATGTTTCGGAAATTTTCCTGTATGTGCTCTTGCTGGACAGGAGTTAATCACAGTATTATTTTTTCCCGTCCAAGTGAAAATGCCTTGTGGATGAGCCATCGTGTGCCCCAGAGATGCTGGATGGAGGCTTGATTAAAAAAAAAAAGGATAACTTGGCCTCAGCAGAATGCAGAGAGCCTCTTGTCACAGAAGTCCTTCTCCATGAGAGTGCCAACAACTGAAGGCTGGAGGGTGGATGTGCCAGAGCTTGGCCACCACAGGAATGCAGGGACTGTGCCTGGAAGCTGGGTTCTCAAAGACCTGGCTGATGAAGGATCTGATCGTGGTTCTCAAGTGTTTGAGCTCCAAACTTCCCCTCTCCTCCTGCGCTCCTACTTCCCTTTCCACTTGGTCATTTAAGTGACATTTTGCACTTGTCCAGCTTGTCCTTATACCTTTACATGGCTTTCTTTGGTCTGTTCTCCCTCTGCAAAGCACCAGAAAATATTCACCTCAAAACCAGCTGATTTTCAGAGCTGACTGATTAATTAAGTTAAAGGATTAGCGCAGCAGGAGAGCAGCCACTCTGCACGAGACCAGAGGTCCACCCAGCTACTGATTAAGAACAGAAACAGAAAAAAGTGCAATTCAACGCTGAGCATTTTGCAATTCCAGCTCTGGAATCCTCTTCCAGTCCTTTGGCATCGTACCAGTTCTGCAAACTGCAGATTATGTCTACAAATGTATTTAGTGTTGCTTTCACCAAATATAATTCATATTTTTATGCCCTTCTGTACCTACAGCCATGTCTTGTAGCAATTTGATAATTCGCATGAAGAAATTGGTGTTTCTGTCTCTCTAAACTGCAATTTCATACATTTCCAATAAAGATGAAGTCCAAAAACTGAGGCTCTTTGTCGCAAAGAGTTTGCGCTATTATATTTATTTTGATATATTAATCTTTACCTATTTTTTTTGAAACTTAATCTACTGTGAATTGCATTTTATGACTAAATAATGAAAAAAAATATGACGGACAAATTGAAGACAACAAGAATCTTACCTCTGACACGAGGGGCTGGCCATTTTTTAACCAGCTGTAGGAAGGGCTTGGTTTTCCTCTTGCCTTACATTCCCAAAATAAACTGTCATAGAGAGACAGAAAGGCATTTTGGATTTTTTTATCCCATTCAGGGGGTGCTGAAAAGAATATGCAAAGCATTTTAAGCAGGAGGAAAGTGATTTTGCTTGAGGTATGCTGCCATTAATTAATGAAGTGAGCAGGGCTAATTAATGTCTGTTCAACACATTTTTATTATGCTGCAAGTGAATTCGGCAGAACAATTCCCTGGCATAAAACTTCAGGACAAGCTTGGGAAAATGATAGAAATCAAGTGGTTTGTGTGTAGGCAGTTTTGGTTAAGATTTTATCCATTTTTGTGGCCAAAACGTGCAGGAACAGTGATTTTTAGATGCCTGAAATTCGGGATATGCTTGTTGAAAGCACCAGGACCCCTAATTTCTGCAAAGTCATCCTCTAAAGAAATTCACTGAGGTGTAAAAGCAGAATTTGCGGGAATCACACAGGAGCTCTGTAAACAACCAAGACTCAAGGACTGAGCTGAGCAGGAATTCTCCTGGGGATGGTTGAGGTTGAGAACAGTTGTCAGGGTGGAGGTGAAGGTGGCACCTGGGGAGAATAAATAACACCTCATTCCATGGGCAGGGACACCTTCCACCATCCCAGGCTGCTCCAAGCCCCATCCAGCCTGGCCTTGGACACTTCCAGGGATCCAAGCGAAGCCACAGCTTCTCTGGGAATTCCATTCCAGGGCCTGCCCACCCTCACAGCCAAGAATTCCTTCCCTGCCCTCTGGCAGTGGGAAGCCATTCCCTGTGTCCTGTCCCTCCATCCCTTGTCCCAAGCCTCTCTCCAGCTCTCCTGGAGCCCCTTCAGGTGCTCTAAGATCCTGTAAAGGATGGAGTTCACCCTGCCTAAAAGTGCTTCTAATTAGATGTAATTCTTGCTGCTCTCAGAGCCTGAAGCATGGGCTGGAGGGATCACACACAAAGCAGTGTCCGGGAAAGAATCCCTGTTTCTTGGAGACAACCTTCCTCCAGAGGAAAACCCCCAGAGAACGGAAAAGGAGCAAGAAGAAATCAATTACTGAGATAATTTACCAGCACACTCCTAATATGACAAAAAAACCTCATGCAAGGCTTCATGAGAGCTGTTTATACATTTCACTGTGAACAGCTATTAATTAATGTACAAAGCACAGTTAATAAGCACATTGTTTTAGATTGAATTAACTGATCATAATTTTATAATTGCCTGTGCTGTTATCAATCACGTCCAGGTAATCTACTGAACTTAATTTTAATGGAACTGCTTGATCGACGTGGTGAAAAAAATTAGTGTGCAATGAGAGCAACAACTACCCCTTGAAAGCAAGGAAATAATGAAATATTTAAACCAGCAGCAGACTGTTCTATTCCTGGCATATATCTTGATATTAACCATGGCTGCAGGAGCCTGGTAGCTTATCAGCAAAGCCTGCATCTCTTCATTAGAAGAGATTTACTCAAAAAAAAAAAGGAAAATACTTGCCAGAGTCTTCTCAACAGATGTTAACTGGAGGCTCAGTCTCGCTTGCTGTGATTTTTTTTCTCCTCACTGTTATGTTTCACTTTTTTTTTGCTTTCTCCTTTGAAAGATTTATGAGGTAAAGAAAAGATCTCTCCTCTTATTCCTGTCAAAATATGTTGCTTTTCCTGGGTGTTAACAATGGGACTAAAGAGCCATAATTCACCCTGGCTACGAGGGACCGTGGCGTGAGACTGGGACTGCAGGGAATTGATGCACACGGGAAGGGACAAGGAAAGGAAGAAGAGCTTCCCAGATTATTCTCCACTTTTAGCCAAGCTGGAAGGAGAGGGAGGAATGGGATGAGTTTCCCTGCTTTGTCCTCATCTGTTTATGGGACGACAGAGCTGAACTCCAAGAGAGGTGAAATCACCTTCGCTGCCATGAACTGAAGGCTCCCAAATCCTGCCCTGCTCTGCATCTTCTGCTGGACCCTGAATCCTCCCTGCCTTTAATGTTTCATGGAAACGTACCAGAGATTCCTCTCTGCCTTTTATTAACCTTTCCAACTTCCTACATTTCCAATCCGAGCTTTGACGCATAATATCTTAATTTTCTGGGTCTGTAATTCAGTGAAGGTCACTGAGAGCCCCCAGTCAGTTCTTAATCAGCTTAGCCTGACCTGCACTTTCTACCTCCAGCAAGGGGCTGAGCGGCTTCATCCACAAAGCACAACTGAACACCATCCTGCTCTTTATTAAAAATCAAAATTCAGTTAATCTGCTTACCATAGACAAATAATTGACCTCTTGCAATGTTTATTCCTCGAGTGTTTCCTGCGATGCACTCATAAGAACCTTCGTCTTCCTGCTGAACGTTGGGGATTTCCAGAACTCCTCTGGTCCTGTTGTGTTGGATTTTCTTTGCCAAGGAGTTTCCATCAGACCTCTTCCAGCTAATACTTGGGACAGGACTAAAGAATTGTATTTATTAGAGAAAAAGAGACAGCATTGGTTACAGCAGAGGAAAAAGAGTATAAAATCCTTTCTTGAGAGTAGTAATTTTTTAAAAAGAAATAATTTCTAAGCATGACATACAGAGGTTCATACAAGACATGAGATTTTTATAACGTGTCCACTTTATTCAGGAGCACAGGTCCAAAGTGGGATGAAATCCTCAGTCAATTCTATGATTTCTCCTTAGGCCAATTTGTATTTTCCCCTTAGTAACTCTTGGGCTCAAACTTGTTTTTAAACCCTGTGACACTGAAGGAACGACTTTGCAAGTCCAAATAAACACCACAGAAGTACTGAATTATTGACTGATCCTCCCAGCAAACAAATTCCCTGTAACATTAAAGGTATTTTCATACCCCAAAATAGGAAATGCTGGCCAAGATTTCAAAAGATCTAAAAATACCAATAAATCTAAATATAAAAAATGCGAGCCAAGGTAGAGGACAGAGAGTGAATTGAGTGAGGAAAGAACAAAACGTTGAGGCTTGAAGGAGATAGGGACAAAAATGAATATTTCTTTTTTCATGTTTTTGAGGCTTTCTATCATTTTCATTTATATTTGGATCAATGTGTCCCATACAACAAAAAATAGCGAAGTGTGAAGGCAGCTATAAATACTTCTTGGATTTCTGGTAATATCAAAAATCATATGAGCCTCACTTTCATGATCTATTATGTCACCAAAACACTTTGAAATATTAATAGTCTTGGATTTCTCAGTTGTTTGCTGTTTCTGCAAACTGAACTAAGTTGCTTTTTCTAACAACTTCAGTTCTGAACAGCTTTTTACAGAGGCTTTGGCTAAATGCTGACTTCTTTTCCATCAAAAGTAACATCTACAGCAATTGAAAACACAACTTTCATGGAAATTAAAAGTCCTTGTTTCCAGTCTCCAAGGTCTCTGCCTGCGGTGCTGACTTACAAAGGGTTTATTCCTTTTCAGCAGAGACTGTAACTGCTCACACCTTAAATTATTTAAGTTCAAGTCCTTGTTTATTGAACAAAGAAATCAAGTCACAAATACAGATTGGATTAATTTCTTAATAATTCAGGAAGTTTGGGCCTGATTTCTGCATTTTGAGTCTGCGTGTCTGTGATGTACAACTTCCCTCTAAGCAAGAAGAACCAGGATTTGGGAGAAATGTGAGTTCTCTGAACAATTCCCTACAAACGGGAGTGACATGGCAGATATTGTTACCCAGTGAAAGAGCTGCAAAGAACAACTGAGATTTTATTCTACTTTTCCCCATTTTGGTTCCAGTTGTAAAAATTCCAGATCTTTCTGGAAAAAAAGATCGGCTGCTGTCACCACCACCTTTATTAACTGTCCTTTACAACGAGACAAAAGCTATTTCAGATGTTGTGTGATATCATTCCTTCCTAGGAAATTTATACGAGTTTGCTTTTCCTGAGTGAATTGTTAAGAGGTGCTGTCTCCTCCAGAAGTCTTGGCATAGAATCACACGATCATTCAGGTTGGAAAAGACCTCCAAGATCATCAGGTCCAACCTTCCACCAACACCTCCAGGCTCACTAAGCCGTATCAGGAGGTGCCACATCTGCTTGTGGTTTGAAGCCTTCCAGGCCTGGTGACTCCACCACTTCCCTGGGCAGCCCTTCCCAATGTTTCTCCACTTTTTCAGTGAACCAATTTTTCCTAAAATCCAATCCAAGCCACTCCTGGTGCAGCTTGAGGCCGTTGTCCTGTCGCTGGTGGCCTGGGAGAAGAGCCCGTCCCCACCTGGTTCAAGCTCCCTTCAGGTGTTTGGAGAGAGCAACGAGGCCTCCCTCGAGCTCTCCTTCCTCCAGAGTAATCCTGCACAACAGCATTCCTGCAGGATTTCTCCGCAGCACGTTGGTTTCAGTTCTTTGGAAAGTCAGATACTTTGAGGTGTTTAAAAGGAGCACAGCTCCAGTGCAGACCGAGTCTGGCTCACGAGTGCCATGCTCCAGGCAGGAAAACAAACAGCCAGGGGAGCTCCCCAGCCTGCTGGGTTGATCCACACGAAGGAGAGCATGGCTGGCTTTGCAAATCCTCCTGCACATTAAACACTGGGTGAGCAGCAACTGTGGAACGGCAGCCTGCAGGATGCCAGCAGCATTGAACTACTTGCTTTAAAGGCATCTCTTCTGGATTTAGTTCTACTTTTTTTTAATGTAACAGAGAGATTAAAGAGAACTAACAGCCATATGGGAGAAGAAAACAATAATTAGATGCATTCTGCCACCTGAAAGAGCTTCATCTCCATATCTCTTATTCTTTCAGCCATTTGTTTTCTCTCAGCACTGACTAGTCATGAACGAGGGAATTCTGTGCTGACACCAAGGCCAGAGGCAGTGCTCGGTGGGAAAAGGCACCTTCTGTCAACTTGTCAAGCCAGCTTTGCCAAGGTTTGAGCTGAAGATGCTCCCCTGTTCTCCTTCTCCACGCCACAGACTAATAATGACATCCTTGGGGATGTTTCAAGGCGAGCTCCGCTCATGTTTGGCCAAACACGAGGGTGTTTGAAACTCACCCCTGGTGTCAGCTGAGCAGGACAGAGAAACCTTGGAGTCCATCAGCTTTGCTGTGTTTAAAGGCGGTAGATAGTTAACAGCACTTTATTCTCCTGCCAGGGAGCCTTGATTTTATCAGGAGAAGGAATTCTTGTGTCAGGACAGCAGCTCCACCTGAGCTACAGGTAAAGGAGCAGAATCTGGAGGATCCATAGCTCAGCCAATTCCATGGGATGGGCTTTCCCAGAGAATATCTGCATTTCTTCATTGATACCTCATTGCTACAGAATTCCCAGCATCTTCAGTCATTGTATTTTGCAGAAAACAGGGTTTTTGGCTGGCTTCACTTTTTTCTGCTGCCAGTTTACATCCTTATAAGTAAATCTCTTAATAGCAGCTCTTATTCAGGCCATGTGAAACCTCTCAAGGTTAAAAAAAAACCAAAACCAGTTTGATTAAATTTGGTTTTGGAACAAATCATCTATTTAGAAATTGATGTTTTAAGGACTGAAACTGTCCTTTAGGTGTAGGTAAATATATACAAAACCTAGTTCAATAAATACAGCCTTGTGAATTTTTGTGGGATTATTTTGCATGTTCATATTCCTTGGAAAACCAGGATTTGACATTGCTGCACAGACCAGTGCCTGCCCATGCAGGTTTGGGGTGGCCATGGGTCTTTCTGTCACTCAGTCCCTCCCAATAACCAGATTAAAACCGTAACTGCTTGGGCCCAAAAAGTTTTGGAATACATAAAGAAACAATGAGTGCACTTCCCAAATTTATTACACTTCATAGACAAAGTCTGGCTTTCTCCTGAGTAAATAAGAAAATGGTGCATAAATATGAGAGTGTCTTAGTACATAAATCTGCAGTTTATTTGAAACCTTCAGAGCATCCAGGAGCACTAATTTAATTTATATTCCACCGTACAGGCGGCAGAATCACGAAACCATAAGTTACTAACTGGGAAAGAAAAGGAGATGGAAAATATTTTGTGGTTGGTGACAAGTTCTTGTCACAGTGAACGTGAAATTAATTCGTCTGCAGAATTAGAACCCACACCAGGAGGGAGGCTTCACCTTTTTCAGCAAAGATGATGCATTGGGACTGTGCCTCATCTTTTGTCCTGTGCATCTGGGGGCCCTTCAAAGGGAAATCCAATCTGCATTTGGGGTAATGAAGCCCGTGGTTCGTTAGACAAATGAGGCCGAGCTGAGCTTTGAAAGCTGCATCGCTGCTGACACCAGGAAGAATTAGGATCCGAGGAGCACCATAATTAAAGCGTTTAATTTTGGATCCTCCTGATGGATTACCTGAAAACAGCAGCTTCCTGCAAGGTGTTGAGTCTCGCTCTCCTGGAGGCACAACCTGAACTGTGCGAGAGGGGATCTGCTCACCCCTGAAAGAACAAATCCTCAGGCCTGATCAGGGGTGGGGGCTGAAAACTTCACTTGTGGTGCCAAAGGTCATTCCCATATCTATGATTTCAGAATCCTGTAATCCACCCTTTTAAACCCTCCTAAACAAACAACCTGAGAATATACCAGAGGTGAAGCCTGGGATTTTTATGTAAATTTAGTAAAAATGGTTATTTGGAACCCCCTTGGAGCTGTGTGATTATCTACTTATTCCAGGAGCTGCTAGGAAAACCCTTCCATGAATACATTGAAAGGAATAGGTGGGATCTTCCCATGAAAAATGAATATTCCGGGGTGAAAGAAATCTTGTTTTATATTATTCACATATGCTTTGTACAACCTCAGCTGGCAACAGCCCATCTGCAGGGATTCTGAACTGATTATTTCCCTTTCTTTGAGAAGGGAATGAAGAAAAATATAAACCACAGACACAGTTTAATAAATATGTGCACCAGACATGGAAACTACTTTGCTTATTTTCATTCCAGGGACTATTCTTATTTGTGCAACAGGAAAAAAAAAAAAGTTATTTTGAGAGAAACCTACAGAAAGCAGCACAGTATAACTCAGCTGAACATAATTCTCTTCATGGTGCTCAATCCCTTGAAAGACAGGGAACAATAATTTGGATATATGGCATGATTAATAGACCTTGATCCAAAGCAGGACTTTTAATACTGGCATAATATTAAACACTGTCATCGTAATGAATATTGGTGCAGAACACAAAGTCTCATCTCTTCTATTAAACTGCCACAGGCTGCAGGATTTGAAATAGTGGAGCCACTATTTCATATTTCAGTTTTCCCTCTTTTAAAGGATTAAGTATAAGGTGCAGTTTTTTGTTTGGATTCATCAGAGAGCTGCACTTTATATTGTATTTCCATCACAGCGAGCACTAATTTCCTTTTCAAAATCTTCTCTACTATTTGTGGTGTCTGCTCTACAAAATAAGGTTCAAAGTCAAGGACTGGCCTGAAATCCTTTGTCTGTCTGGGATCCATCCTTCCAAACCCTCTTTCCAAGGATAAATACTGACACTTGGACCCCCTTTTACTTATTTTCCTCAAAACAAGAAGAGTTTCTGGGGCTAGCAGATGATTTGTAAAAATCCTAAGTGATATTTTAACGTGAAATGCAAGGAGAGCTTTGCAACAGAGCTATGTGGAATGTATCTCCCCCAGGGTGTCCCACGGGAGCACATTTTGGGTGACTGAGCTGCCCCATGCCAAAAAAAGGCATCTTTAAGAGGTTTTAAACTGAGTTTTAAACTCAACCATGAGTCTGGCCTCTCGTAGCTGCGTTTGAACTGCGGAAATGCCTTTTGAGCGAGGCCCAATTGGTGTGATTTGCTGTTCCACACAGAAAAGAGATGCTATTTCTCTAAATACCACAAAACTACTTTCATTTAAGACTTTTGCAGACCAAAACCCCAGCGGGTTGCCTATGATCTGCCTTCAGTGTGAAAGATTTCTCTTATTCACAGTGCCCAGGTAGCAGCAGCCGCAGCATTGTCTGAGCCAGCGGCCTAACAGTGTGAATATAGAAAATTATGGATAATGGAGAAGCAGTTCTGAAATCCAAGCGAGATAATAACCACCGGTGCTTGTGGCAGATCAGAGGTACAGCTCAACAAATGCTGGGCTGAATTGATTTTAACATAAACAGACAATAGCTGGGGCCAGGGTTTTAGTGGAATTTGGGAATCCGGAGGTGCGGGCGGCCACGCTGCTGCATTTAGATGGTTCTGCCTGCAATTGTAAACAGTTGGAGGCAGGAAACTTCCAGCTTTTCACAATGCCACTAATCACCTGCATACCTTCAGAAATGTGGCCTTATCTAATAAGTTAAGAGTGTTTCACCTGCAATCTGTTTCGCTTGCTTTATTCACATCTAAATGCCAGCTCTGAAATAAAGCTTTTCCGCTGATGGATGTGTTGGTGAAAAAGTGGTTTAAGGCTCTGTTTAGAGAGAAAAAAACAGACTGAAACCTGTGCGGTTCCGTGCGAGACACTGAACCTATAGAAACAAAATTTAAGAGGAGAAATTCTGAGAAATTCTCCAGTATCACCACCAAAGAGCCTCTGCTCCCAAACAGCACCTCCAACATGTGGTGCACTAGCAGTGTGATTCCAGAGAGTGTGTGGAAGATGGATTTTGGCCCGTGGATCCCTGGTGTTTAGGCAGGATAACTCCAGGGGAGTACGACAGCACTGCTTTCAGCTGCAGTCCTGCACACGAGGAAGAAAATCTACATTAAAGCTGCATTAACCCTCTCAGCCATTCCTCAGCACTGCGTAGAGGGGTCTCCCTGAGGGATCTCATTATCCGTGTGTCCTTTCAGTCCCTTTTTTCTCCTCATGATGTTCCTAAAATGGTCAAATCTGTGCGTCACGTGAACATGACCCATCCTTACCCCTGCCCTAAGATGTCACTGCTTTGTACATCTCATTTACTGTTTTTTTCTCTGTCATTGTTCAGTGCTTTCCATGCAACAGATGGAAATAAGAGATGACAACTTGAAATGTAAAGCCTGCACAGACTAACACACAATTAAGGAAGTATTTCAAGAGAAGTAGCTTGACAGTATTTGGAAAAGAAAATCAACTCCAGCAGGAGTGCTAAAGTCTGGTACTGCTTTTGGGCCAAAAAAGTGCATATACCTTCAATAAAAATTAGCTCTGGTATTATTTTGTATAGAAATCTCATCTGAAAGGCAAGGCCATTTCAGTCTTATTAACTTTTTATTTGCTTTATTTTTCTACTTCCCAGTGTAGGTGCCAGAGGAACATTTGATTAATTTGTGCTGTCTGCAAGTCAGGCTTTTAACCTCTGGGAAAGCTCTAAACACTTCAAAAGCCTACAGCCTTAAAATGGATTGTCAAAGTGAACTTAAACTAAATAGAGGTCAACAATCTCAGGGTTATTTGGGCTTTTCCAGAGAAAACGATGCTCATTGGAAAGACTGGGGTTTGTGGGCTGGTTACAGTGATTCGGTCCCCCAGCTGCTCCCTGAATGCAGAGCAGCTGCTTGAGCCACCACTGCGGCTGGGAACGGGCACAGCAGTGCAAGAAAACTTGGAAAAATGCAGGAAAATGGATTTTCGGAAGGAAAGACTGCTGCTGGGTCTTCCCAGGGCTTCTCAGCACCGGAGACAGGAGAGTCAGGAGATCCATCCCACATTGCTCTTCAAACATAACCTGATTCCCAACATTTGATTCTCAGCAATGAGAGAGTCCAGAGGAGGAACCAAACGATCAGAGGGATGGAGCAGCTCTGCTGGGAGGAAAGGCTGGGAGGGCTGGGATTGTTCAGCCTGGAGAGGAGAAGCTTTGGGGTAACCTCCCTGTGGCCTCTCAGATCCTGAATGAGCTACCAGAAATATGGAGAGAGACTATTTAAGAGGGCCTGGAGTGACAGGACAAAGGGGAATGGCTCTGAACTGAAGAAGAGTAGGTTAGATGGGATATTAAGAAGAAATTCTTCTCTGTGAGGGTGGTGAGGCCCTGGCACAGGGTGCCCAGAGAAGCTGTGGCTGCCCCTGGATCCCTGGAAGGGTCCAAGGCCAGGCTGGATGGGGCTTGGATCAACCCTTGGATCAACGGGGGGACAGTGGAAGGTGTCCCTGCCCGTGGCAGGGGTGGAACTGGATGATCCTTAAGGTTCCTCCCAACCCAAACCATTCTGTGATTCTGGGATGACACACAGGCAAAAAACCACTCCTATTTTGATATCTATCAAAGGTTCCTCCCAACCCAAACTGGTGACTGTGCAGTTACACTGAGTGCTGGCACCTGGACTCAGGTCTCATCTCAGAGTTAAAACTACTCTCGAGAAAGAAAATCTTTGTTCCAGTTTTCCCTTCTCTTCCCACATTCCCTCCCCCCTGCTTCAGGCTGCACCCAAGTCAGCTTCAGTTACAGCACAGTGTTCTGTCTCATTTCCTTGGGCACACACGGCACAGAAACAATCAAAGCAAGGTTAACAAAACATAAGATTCGCAAATCCCATTCTGACCGGAATAATTCTGACGTGCAAATGCAAAAGGAGCGGTGTTAAACCCATATTTAATAAAAACAAAACTCTTACTTTCCAAGGGCAAAGCACTCCAGCCTGACAGAGGAGCCCCTCGCTGCATAGGTTGTCTCTGGGAAATGCACCTCAATCTTTGGCTCGTACTCCCCCATCACACCTGTGGAACATCAAAACAGCTCACTCCAGCTGAGCCCCAGGCCTGCCTCGTGCAACAGAACTTCAGGGGAGAAGGAAGGGTGGCATGAATCACTTCAGAGCCTTATGTTCCACCCGCGGTGAGCAGCACATGATGGAGCAGGTTTAACCTCCGGGGTGGAGTTCAACCCTGTGCTGAAAATTCTGTGAAATCTCTAAATTCCCTGCGTTTAGGAGTTGAAGAGCGTGACTTTGTACAAGTTTTACATCACAAGTCTGCTGTGCATCAAGGTTTTAGAGATAATTTTGGGTTCACACCTCTTATCAAGCGATGCTCTTGCCACTCCAGGACACTGATCCTGTGTGCAAGAAAATTAGAAAATTCCATGTCCCGACTACTTGCAAAACACTTAAAAGTTCTTTAAAACATCCAAATGTGATCTGCAGACCTGAGGAAGGCTGATGCAATTAGATGGAATTCTCATATTTGAAAATCTGTCTGAACATCTGATAAATCACAGATAATCCAGTATTAATTTAGGACATTTAATTTTGCAGAAGGTTTGGGACGGATTTAGGAAACTAAACTTTTAGCTGAACTTCTTAAATGTCTTTTACGTGTCTCACAGTGACACTCATTCCAACAGCGGGGATGAACATAAATCAGGTATTTTCCTGCAGTGTCTTTGCCCAGATCCCACACAGAAAAGGAACCAATTCTTGTTTTATATTTAACAGGCATCTGGATAATATTGCACATACAACTTCCACTGTTGCCTTAGAGGCTGCCAGCATTGGAACCAATCCAGAGGCCACCAGAGTGAATGGGAGAAGATAAAGAGATTGATAGAAGGTATCAGAGAAAAGGAATAGAGTGATGAAAAGAAAAAAAAGAATCAGAAAAGATCTTAAGCATTTGCAATCACAGTTTGTGCCAAATTATTAACGTTGGAGCTGAGGAAGTGCAGCTTTCCTTTGTGTGATCTGCTGACGTTATTGAACAGCGCAGCCTTGCAGTGGAAGCATTATTCCATAATGCACAGCTGAGTTTTGTTTATCCTCCAAATCCAGCTCTGCACAGACTTTTGTCACTGATAGTCACCACTGCTTTGCAAACAGCACGGGTATATTGAAATTTAGGTGGGCAAACTCACAAAACAAACTTTGTGTGCAGATTTCCAGATTTTCTGTATTTCTGCCCACGAGCATTTAATTACAAGTGTTGCCAGGAAGGCATTTGTACATGTGCAGGGGAGTTTCTCACCTCGGGGGCTCGATTTGAGGCAGCTCTCTGGATTTGATATTTGAGCTATATTTAGATGACAAATTTAGAAAGATTTTTCGGATTTAAACCTCAACACGGGCACGAGGTGGGAAATATTAAAGTGCCACGTGGCATTCTCTTGTTGTTCAGTGACATTGAGAACTTTCTTTGCGCGTTCATCTCCTCACCCTTGCCCTGACAGCTCAAACCTCGCTGTGGGGTCGTGCCCCGCTGCACAACCTTCACTGAGGGTGTTTTCCCTCCATGGGGGCAACTTCCCAACAGCTGGAGAAGGAGCAGTTGGATGTTCTGAGGCAGCCAAGCCCCGCTGTTGACTCACCATCGCCTCGGAGGGTGAGGGCGGTGGGGGGCCCCCACACGCGGTGCTGCGCCTCGGCGCTGCTCACGGCACACGTGTAATTCCCAACATCCCACGGCTCCACCTTGGCCAGGTACAGGTTTCCCGTCGCCTGGGAAACGAAGCGCCGGCTGTCTTCCTGAAGATACAAGGTGCTATTGTTGAAGATCCACGTGTAAGACAAGCCTGGAAAACACGAGACACACGTCACGCGTCCCTTCCAGCGGAACCCGCTCCCCGGCGGGGCCGGCGCGAAGAACGAGGCAGCTGCGGGGAAAGCCACTGGGGATGCAGAAATTAGCACGGGCCAGGTAAGCACTGCTCGAGTTTTCAACTCATTTCAAGCCACTTCAGGAGGTCACAGCAGTTTCTGTCCCCTGCTACTTCTCATTTTCCTGCTTAGCCTGCTCCTAAGCAGGAACAGCAGCGCTGCAGCGGCGTGGGAAAGCTGCTTTAGTAAATAATTTCCGTTTATGGAGCTTTCCCTCTGAAAATCCAGAGGGCAATTTGCTGCTCAGTGCTACAGCTGCTTTCTTCACCCTCAATATGGAAGAATTTAAGCGGTAACATGGAGCTTGATTATTGGATTTTCGTGGAGGGAGGAGCTGAGCTGCACACAAGTACTTTGGAGATGACTTAGTATTTGATCCTATTGCACATTTGACAATGAACATCCCCTTATCTTCCATACTTGCCCTATTCTCACTTCCTGCCCCTTTTCTGCCTCCTTTTCCCACATGGTGCTCCACAATTCAAACCTTAATAATGTAGATCTATAAGACCAGGCAACTTAAAACTGATTTGTTTGACCAGCCCACCCTGCAAAAGCAGATATCCTTGTGAGTTTACCATTCCCTGCTTTTGGGAAAGGCTTTTGGGCCAAGCCTTGGGCGCTCAGGAACAGGCTCAGAGCTGATCCCCCAGTGTGGGGTCACCCAGGGTGTCCTGCCAGCCCCACTCGGCAGCTGCTCCGCACCCAACTGCAGGAGCAGGACTCAAATCCTGTCTTTTACAAGCCACAGTAAATCAGAACTTTCCAAGTCTACCAGTTTAGCTCCCCTTAATTAAATGCATAATTCATAAGCTAACAGTGTTCTGCCAACAGCTTCATTTTTACACATATTCCCCATCAACAACCCCATTCCAAAAAGATTATTTACGTCGCTTTCCCCCCCTCGGCTCCGGCATGGGAGCAGTATGGTAATAAGTCTGCAAACTCCAGTAGTTTTGTGGAGTTTTATGTTATCAGCTTGCAGCATTTTAGGACTCTCATTAGAAATGATGCATCTCCAGGGAGCAATCAATGACACTTTCTATACTTGGCTAAATCCTGCAACAGGCTCCGTTTTACTGCAGATAATGCGAAACTTTGCCGTGGTCTGCAGTAAACCTGGGAGATGCAGCAATTAATTCTCAGTGTAACACAAGGTGTGTGCAGCTACGTGTGCTCACCCACGAGATTAAAGCCCCACGTTGGCACATTTACCTGCCTGTGGACTTTGAGGTACCTTAAAGCATCTGTTTACAGGGGAAAATCTGGAGAGGGAAGGGTTTTCCTACAGGAGGGATCAGAAATGAGGGCTGTAGTCGTGACGTGATCTGTCTTGCAGAGATACACAGACTGTTCTCCTGTCTCAGGCACAGGTTTTGCTGATGCAGACTGTCTGGGCAAGCAGACCAAAGTGTGTGAAATTCTGATTTCAACTCATTTTTTGAAGGTCTCTAAGCTGCAAGATGGAGACTCTACAGAAAACGCTGGAGATTTGCAAGGTGAATACTTTAATCTATGTTCAGTTAAATGTTGTCAACATTTCTGTGGAAGAAATACCTTGGATCTGCCATCTCCCCAGACTTCCCAAAACACTGAAGGCAGGTACCCCGATGTGCTTTTCCTGCCAGCTGGAATTCTTGCCTTCCTCCTCCCCCAGACCTGCCTAAGGCACCTCTGGGCAATAAAACCACTCTGAGGTGTTGAACCTGACATTTGGATGCCCAGATTTCCATGCCAGGATAGTGTATCCAACAGAATCTGGAAGTAATTTTAAAAATGACTAACAGGGAAAAGCAGTTTGGAAGTTTCCCTGCCAAGGTTCTGGTGGTGGAAATTACAGGGCTGAAGAAAGCCCTGACCCTCTCTAAGGGCATCCCTGTACCTGTCAAGACTCCAAAAGGATTCCCAGGAAGGATCTTTAAAACATTTTATGGCACAGAACCAAAACCCAAACTGCAGCCGTGGGAGCAGGTGATGCAGCTAAATCTTCTGTGCAGGGTGGAATAGAATAAAATAAAACAAAACTCCATTAAAGCCAACTTTATGCTACACAGGCATTCTTCAGGAGGTCAATCTGTGAATTAATTAATCACTAAAAGAGAACCAGACCTTTTCTGTCCTGATTTCAGTTCTCAGGGGGTTCTAGCTGACTTCATTTTCTGGAATTTCTGTGCCTCTCTCCCTCTCTGCTCCCTGCCATTGCTTCAGGGACTATTGATGAATTTTCCCACTAACTGTGAACGAGCACAGGCCCCTCTTAGTCATATTTAAATCCCTTTTCCCCCAGTATAAGGGATACAAACACTCCCCCTCTCCTAACTGCAGGTTCATCATCACCCATCCGCAGGCCATCCTTGCCTAGAGCCTAATTCAGCTCCACTAAACTCTGTAGAAACCCTAATTTTAATTGACTTCAGTGGGAGTTGGATGAAATCTCAAGAGGAAGGAGCTAAACTTTGGAGACAGAACTTTTTCTCATGCCTTTAATGCATAATACCAGCAATGTACTCCCTTACTCAGTATCTTTTCTTGGTAAGTTATTACAGCAACAGGTAATAGAGTAGAAAATCCAGCATTATGTTATAAAATCTTCCATTTTGGGTCACTTGAAATAAATCAGATGAGCAGATCCACTGATTGAGCCAAAGAAAGGAGAAAAAACCCTTTGCTCTCACTCTTATGGCAGAGCAGGAGCTATTTTGTAGTGCTGCAATATTAGGGTGTGTTTGTTCGGGGCTTTTTTAATCCAAGGCAAGTGATTGCGGTGTCAGTGTCCCTTCGCACCCCAGAGACTCCAAAAGCTGTTAATCCACCTCACCTTCCAGGTGGGCAGTCCTGAGCTTGGCCAGGGTGGAGAGCCTCTCCCACCCCTGTCAGCCCCGAGAGTTTTCCTTCAGAGCTCGGCTGGGAAAGAGGAGCAGCTGATAATCATTCCTGATATACTGATCTGGGGAATTGAACATTTCAGTGCTTCCCTCAGCCCGAGCAAATCCAAATCAATCCTGCTGGATCTGCAGCAGAGCAGCTCCAGGCCGGGCTCAGGGAGGGGACTCTCCCTCCCTCTGGAGCTGCGGGAAAGCTGGATTAAAGATTCGTAGGAGCAGAGAGAAAGGGACTCTCAGCCCATGGCTGAGGCACTGAGTTTTATAAAGGGAGAGACACTTCAAACCCTCCCTTTCAGATTATGCACTTTATCAAGTGCAGCGTTTAATATAAAATGCAGAAATCAAAGGCCCTTTCACAGCGCTGCTCATCTCATGCCATCCTCTCCAAACCCCAGTTTCACCTCCTTCCCCAGCCATCTGCAGGTTGAGGGTTGGGAATTTTTACCATTTTACCATCCACACTAAGGATCCTACATCCTTAGGAGCGTTTTGGGGTTTATTTAACTTCCCTTCAGCGATGTCAGCACAGAGGAAAGCCCAGAGCCTCCGTCCCACCCCCGGCCCTGGCGGCTCTTCCACACAAATAAATGCAAATGCAGAATGATCCTGCTGCTCCTAACAAGATTAGCAACTTCCTTAAAGCTCTGCAGGGAGCCAGCTCGAAGAAAACAGGCTTTAGATCAGGCTTCGCTTCTAAGAAAATAAATGAACAGCAGTCCACCCTACAGTCTTGTGTCAAGTATTACCATTTAGACAGCAGCTTCTTAAGCACAGGCAGGTCAAGCTCATGTGCAGCTGCAGAAATTAAGGCTTCTTCCAGCTTCCTCCCTCCATGCCTTTCCCAGCCTCAGAGCTCTCTATAAACTGCTTTTTTCTCACTAATAAAATATTACTTATGTTGATTGCACAGGGAAGAAGGATTGACCTGAAGAACTGAAAGCAGAGAAGGGATCTGGTTAAGGAAAAAAAAAAATCCAGCTCACCTGGTCCCCCCTGCCCTGCTGAGCCTCACTAACAAGCAGAGGGATGGCACAGCTGAACTTTATAAGGTGTGGTAATGACCCTCATAAATAACAACAGAGACAGCCGTGCATAAATTAGCGAGGAGGAGCTGGTTGAGGGAACTGAGGGTTTGGGGTGGGTCGGGTAACCCGGGGCAGCCCTGCTCATGCTTTAGAAGCTAATTAGAGGCTGTGGTTTGTTTGTTTGTTTGTAAACTTTAATTTTTAGTGTCTTAATTGAGCTAAGATACAAACTTAGGTGGGTCTTTTTTTCTTTCATGCTTATGTTTGATCTATCCTGAAAGTCCTAATATTAGCTCACAGCAATAGGGAATTCTCTTTTTGCTCTCTGAGATAGCTTAAAGCTGCTGGAGCAGCCTTTTTGTACATTTGTTTGTTTGCTTGGTGGGGTTGGTTTGTTTGTTTTTGTTTTATAGCTGACTAATACATTCTTATCCTCTGTTTAAGTGAATCACTCATTTCTCTTGTACAAAAATAGGTTGGCAGTGCTCTCAGTCAAGAAACCATCATACGAAAAAGAAGCAGCAGCACATCTTTCCTTGTCAAATGCCTTGGAAAATCAAGTTTAATTCCAATTAAGCTTTAAATATTTTTGACCATGGGTCAACACTTGTGGTGTCTGATAAGCAGCTGGGAGTCCTGATGAGATCTGCTGAGCTTTCCTGGGAGCAGAGCGGGAGGTTCAACTCCAGTGCTGTGGTGCAGGACCAGATAAACTTGGCAATGTGAGGGGTAGAAAGAGAAGTGAGACACTTCCCTAGAGACCACGGGTAAGGGAAACGCTTCTGGAGCTCTCGTTCCATCTTCCGGATGTTATACGGGAGGAATTGAATTAATGAATCCTCCTTGTTTTCCGTTCTATTATTTCTATTCCTCTTCTTCTATTGTTATACTGACTTTTAGAGGTTGGCAGGAGGTTTTACCCAGTGCTTCCTATTTCAAATTTCCTATATTAATAGCAGCTGCTTCAAACAACTGCTGTACAGAGGGTTCCTGTCTTCCTTCAAGTCATTGCATCACAGCAAAGGCAACTCTTTCCCTGCTGGTAGGGCTTATCTTCCAAATTCCTTGACATCTCTCTAATTCCTGGCACATTTAAAGTGCTGCACAGAACGCTTGTAATGTGAGCTGGAAGCACAGTTAGTAATCCTTCCTCCTGTAGGTATTGTGAGGTGGAGGCAAGGGTTTCAATTAAAAAAAAAAAAAGGACCTAAATGTAAATCCTTTTCAATAAAAACAACTTCCCAAGCATCCTGAAAAAGTCTCTGCCTTACCATGGCTCACGCCATGTGCTTCATCCCCGTGGCAGGTAATTTTGGATCCTAAACACAGTGTTTAGGGATGACAAAAGGACTCTGGCTTTGTTCTCTGGAGACTTGTTATTTCAGGAAATGGATTTTCCGGGCCTGCTGGTCAGCAGCTCCTAGCCCCAGCTGCAGGAACGCTCTGGTAAAGGCTTTGCTCATGGATGCTGTTTCACCAGTTCAGTTAATCTGGGGGGAGCTCACCTGGTAACCATTTATTTGTTCTGAATGTTTTCTTCTCCTCCTTCCTATTTGTCAAATCATAATTTTACCCTGCAGCAGGAGGAAAATGGATAGATCACTGGCTCTGGGATGGATGTGTTGTCTTCCTGCCTGTCCCACCAGTACATTTGAGGAACTCTTTGAAGCCTTTCGTGCCCTTAAGGACCAGGTTTCGCTTCGTCTCCTTGATTATACCCTCCTTTCGCGTGGCTGTAAACACCCAGCCAACTGACACTTCCTCGCTGTAGGACTGCAGGGGTTTCTATTGATTGATGGGTTTTCCTCCCTCTCTGAAATTCTGTATCCTCTTTCTAGATCGCTATTTACCTTCTCCTGGGAGTTTTTCTTATAACTCTGTTTCTTTAAGAAGAATTGAGGATTGCTGGGAGCAGGGCATGGAAAACTGCAGCTCCTGTGGATGTGTGGTCACTGCTGCCAGAAGCAGGACGTGAGTCATCCAAGAACGGCTGATTCTTTAAGTCCAGAACAAGACAATTTGGTAACTATGTCATTGATATTTCCCCTTTATTAATAAATATTTGCTTTTCTAGGGTAAAATTTTCACCTGGATTTACATCACCCGTAAAGGAAGATCTCCAAGGTCTTATGGTGAGCACCCCCAGATAATTCTTTGGAAAACTCCTTTTCATTCCCCATCTGAAGCACTGGCAATTACTCAGAACCCTGATCTGGGCAGCCCCCCTTTAATCTGGCAGCTCACCTCTCCAGATGCCCCTTCCCATCTAAATTATTCTAGGATTATTGGGAAGGAATAAAATCAGAGACTCAAGAGCAGAAGCCAAACCTTCACGACAAATCCAGCGTGACTGGTGCAGGATTGAAATGAGAGCATTGCAGCAGCAACACTAATGGGGAAACAGACATTCCATGGAGACCTGGAGCAGTTTTGGTGTAGGAAGAATTGCTAAGGGCTGCTCTTCTGCCATTCCCTAAGGACCAAGGCCCTGGGATAACCAGGAATGGCAGCAGAGAGTCTTGCAGACCCAAGGAATGACAGGTTCTACTCCCTCACAAAATAATAAAAAAGGGTCCAAAACCAGTGCAAACTCAGTGTTTTTTAAAGAAACAAAACCCAAATTTGTTGTAAATGCAGTAACTGATGCATGAGCAAATTCCACTGCTAATGCCACAGGGAATTCTGTTTCTCCTGAGGCAGAGCAGGGGCTGCTCGGGCTGTCCCTCACCGTACCTCCATGGTGAGGGGGAGTTCCACAGAGCAGGACCACTCCTTGTCCCTCTCTCACTGACACCGGGCTTCTTGGTCTCGTCTCGAAGTTTTCCAGGTCTTGAGGGAGAAGGAGAAAACAAGGCCTGGTTATTATCCATCAGATTTATTCCTGACTGCATCCCAGTCTATCCAATTTGTTCACTAGGGATCAGAGTCACATATACGACAGCAGAAGATAATTTCATTGAGAAATTGTACGGAAAAATAGCTCATCCAACCTGATATCGTGGAATTATAGGATCATTAAGGTTGGAAAAGATGTCCCAGATCATCCAGTCCAACCATCACCGAGTCCTTTGGCATTCACAAAATATTTATTCCTACAGCAGTTCTACTGCAACTCTGGGAATTTATGTTTACAATTTCTACTTCCAAAGCCAGTCTATTATTCCACGACTTTTTCCAGCACCATTTTTTGGAACTTGCAAGACTTAATCTACATGAGTTGGAAAAAAAATGCGTTTTGTAGTGTTTCCTTCTCTATAGAAATAAAGAACAGCTGTGTTCTATATATACAAGTGATAATTAAAGATCAGCAGGACTCCTGCAGAGTGTAGGTTTAAATGATGATAAAAATGTGCTGTTTTCTTAAAGATTCTGGTCTGTCTCAAACTGGCTGAAATACTTGGGTATGTTTTAATTGCCTTGAGCTTTAGCACTGGTTTAAAGCAGAGAAAAAGGGGACTTTCAGTGGGAAATGTCCTCTCTGAACATGTCCATGCCCATCTTCCCTGGGTTATTTTTACGGCTCTTAATGTCTATTTTTTACCCAGTCTAACGCCACACTCAATCTGCTGCTTCCTCACATTTCACTGAGATGCTGAAGAATTATCAGCCTGATTCCCTTTAATTCAGTTACGAAACATGCCACAATAGATGTGCTTTAAAAAACAAAGATTATGTATTTTTTGATCCAGTTCTCATCCTAATGAGAAGCCTTCACATTTTGCCAGAGCCATTTGGGAAGTGATTGCTCGAAACACATTCGAAATATGCTTTAATACAATAAATATCAGCTTCTCCTTAAACCTCTTTATACCACGGAGCCGTAAACTGCCTGCCCTAAGCTCATTTTATTTACCTTGCTGCAGATTCTTGTTTCAAACAATTGTTCCATTTTTCATCAGCTGAACACCAACCTGAGCCAGAGTTCAATAGAAAGAAACAGCCCTCGCTGGTCAGAGCAATAACAATTACTACCTGTACAGCCTCAGCTCTTTATGTCAATATATCAATTTTCTCCCCCTTAGCTGAACTTTACGCAGTTAATTTTTCTTTTCCTCCTCTTCATCTCCTGGATATTGGTCTCCTATGAAGACATTGTCTGCTCAGAGGGGGCTGGATTGAATTAAGCACCTGTAGCACCTCCTCGTGCTGTCGTGGCACAATAGATGGGGCCTGTCAATACACTGGGAAAGGGCTTTAAACGCTGATGTTCTTTTAATTGCCTGCTGGCTACAGCTCTGCCATGGATTATGGATAGTTCAAGAGGAAAAAACCACAATAAAGGCCAAGAAAAAGAGAAAAAAAATTCATTTATTTAGTTGTATTGCATCCTGTAATTCTAAATAAAAGAGAAAACAGTAGATGGGCGTAATATGATTAATTAGAGTTTGGTTTCATACTCAGGCTTAGTCCAGTCTCTGAAATTGTGGATTTATTTACTCATTTTGAAAATTCCATCTGAGAAAATTGACCACATTTTCTTTCTTTCCTGGGAATTGTTCTCTGAGAATAAAAAGGCCAGCACCAAATATCTGTGTGGAAAAGTGGTCCCTTGAGCAACCTTCAAGGTTCGCTTGGGGTGCCTGGTCTGAGGCTTTGTGTTCTGGAGAAGGAGAAAAAAGACCTTCAAATTCTCTTATTTATTATATTAAATTTAAAAAAAATAGATTAGAAAGGTGTAAAAATTCAGATTTCTTTGGGATTGGCAACAAAAATGGTCACAGTTCCCTTTCTTATCTCTTTCCCTCAGCTGCTCATAAGAAACAAACTGCAATTTCTACTTAAAAATAGAGTTAAACCCTCAAAAAACTCTTGGGCAGTATGGAAAATCTGCGTAGTCTGAGTAATGCTTCCCAGTATTTTCACTGTGGTAAATCAGCCCTATTTTTTTTTTTGCTGAGAACAAAATTTCACTTGTTATGAGACACCCGAGAAAGGAGGGAGAAAAAGTAAAGGAAGCGCAGTGCAGCAGGAGGAAAAGGTTTTCCTGACAATCGAGAATTAACTGTGTAAAACCTCGCTCTGAAATGGGAATAGATTTTGGAAAGTAATGAGCTGCTAGTAGCAATTTTTAGTTTAATGACACAATATGTCATGTTATCATTTTTACTCTCGTTTTGGGTGCTGTGTCACCTGTCTGTGTCTCTCCTTTAAAACCGTGACAAGTGTCCCTGACTTGAATAACTAAAAGCAGGAGAATGAGATCTCTTAGGGATCCACTGTTTTATAGGGAGCAGGACCATTTTTGATCGTATGGTGGAATCATGGAGTGGTTTGGGTTGGGAGGGACCTTGAAGCTCATCCAGTGCCACCCCTGAGACAACTTCCACCATCCCAGGCTGCTCCAAGCCCCATCCAACCTGGCCTTGGACACTTCCAGGGATCCAGGGGCAGCCACAGCTTCTCTGGGCACCCTGTGCCAGGGCCTCCCCATCCTCACGGGGAGGACTTCCTTCCCAATATCTCGTCTAAACCCACTCCCTTTCAGTTGAATCCATGTGGGGAAAAAGTTGGCTGTGCCTTTTCAATCTCCACTTTTCAGCCTTGAGGATTGAAACCCGTTGCAGGAGTTTGGGCTCTTTCATGGCACGTTTGTAGTTTTGTCATAAAAAGCAACTCAGATTTTCCAGTGCAGGAGAGAAGATTTCCATCCCTTTATGCTTATTAATCATAGGTATAAAAAAAGCAGCAGTGGAGGCACATAAATCATCATTTAATCTCTTCATCTCACCCATGGCAGGGACAAGTATGCAATGTCCTTATTTAACGCAATTTTTTAAGACCTTTAGGAAAAGACATTTTCTTTAGAGAATCCATTCTCCTGCTTAACTCCAAGGCCTTCATCACACTGCATCTTTTAGAAACCCTCACCTCCCCAAAATTTCACAGGCCAAACCAGAAACGATCTTTTGCTTTCATTGATTTTGATAGATAATCGTAGGTAGATAAAGTCAATTTATTCAGTGCCTCTCTCTGTAATAAAGAATCACTGAAGAGCAAAAAAAAAAAACCCCTAAACCTCTGAAAAAGCAAACCAAGGCAAAATAGGTAAAGAGAATTCATCAGTGGAGTCAGTGTTGCTTCTGTTTTTATCTTTACTGGACTCTTCCTCCAGGCAGGCAGCATCTCCCATGGAATATTGTGACACCTCATTCAAATGGGTTCAATAATTAGTGATAAAATAATCTACTTTTGCTATGCAGTCCAGGTGGGTGAGAGAGAGAAGAGGTGGACCCTCAGAAATAATGTTTGTCTTTGCCACAAAGATTTCTCCATCCATTTCCCCACCTATGGGGTTGTATTTTCAACGACTTATTGCAATTTGAAATGCATTAAGTATATACATATATATAAAAAAAATACCTGAGGATATAAATGCATATATTCTACTTTGCTCTTGTTATTCTGAAATTCTGGCTGCTGTCAAAACCACTTCTCCTCGCCCTGGGTGTGCATTTACACCAAGAGAGCACAACCACGGTGTTCTCCCAGCTCCTGTTCCCTAGCACAGCTCTATAACATAACATGACATAACCTAATAAAGCAGAATGTTGCTTGTCAAAAGGAGTATCAAATAAGAAGGCGGAGATCAGGTGTTTGGCACACATTTAGATTGCTAATATGCACTTAGGAATAAGATGACTATTTAACAGATGGTATATTTGCTAACTTCAGTGTTTCTGCAGAGCTCTATAAATAAATTATCACCTAGTTCCTACATAATTCCTTTCATTCTTTGTCTGTTTTTATCTCACTTGAAGAACAACGAGTTCTCTCACACTCCATTGCTCTCTCAGCTGCGAGTTTTAACAAAAAACCACATTTTTTTCCCTGTGATCTGTGCATGTTGGCAGACTGCTCTCGGTAGAGCACGATTAATCAGTTGGATGTGATAATGAGGTCGTGGAGGCCAAGCAAAATGCTCAGATGCACAAGTGATGCTTCCCAGGGAAGAGTGGGAAGGTATGGACTCAGCTGCGTGTGGCACGGCCTTGTCTCCGGCTGGGAATGTTGCAGAGCTAAGCAAGGAGGGGCTGTGCTCACAGCACCCCAAACATATGGCATTTTGTGGGATGGAGCTGGGGAATGTCACGGCTTTCTCCGATGGGAGCAGGAATTCTTGAGGTGGAGGAGGCTGTCCGCTCCTCACCGGGAGGAACGGGGAGAAAGAATGGGCCAGAACTTCTTTCAGCTGGTGTAACCCAGTTTTACCCACTGGGGTCAAGGATGCTATCATGAAATTACAGGATGGTTTGGGTTGGAAGGACCTTAAAGCTCATCTCCTTCCACCCCTGCCATGGGCAGGGACACCTCCCACTACCCCAGGTTGATCCAAGCCCCGTCCAACCTGGCTTTATCCTGATTTATTGCCTGAAAGTCTTCCAGGTAAACAGAATAAAAACAGAGGCTGAGAAGAATATCAGTGCTGGATGAAGGTGACCATCGGTGTCACTTTGCTGAGCACAAACCTGCCAGTGAGAGAAGCAAACCCGGGGGTGAGGTGTTTGCCTGAAAAGATGGTCTCTGGAGACAGAAACAGAATGGAAGTGATGGACAGAAATCTTTCCTGCTGAAGCACTTATGTTAATTAATAGGTTAATTAATAGGTTCAGCCATGCATTATTTTTTCTTTAATGTTTTAAAGTTCATAAGAATAGAGATAATCATACATCCCAGAGTGCTTTGGGATGGAAGGGACCTTAAAGCCCATCTCATTCCACCCCTGCCATGGGCAGAGACACCTTCCACTAGAACAGGTTGCTCCAAACAACGTCCAGTTGCTGACTGTTCATTAATATATTTATTCTAATTTCCCCACCACCACTATTACCCACACATATGGGTTTTTTGTTTGTTTTTTTGTTTAGTATAAAACTGCCTTACAGGTGTCAGAGTCACAGATTTAACTACTCAACAGAGGGAACTCAAGGTTGGTTTTCCTGAGATTAGGGAACTGCTTCTTAAATATGTCTGATAGGAACAAAAACCTAATCACAAGCAGCGACTCATTCATTTCAACCTCCCAATCCTGTGTTTGAAATTCCTGAACCTGCTCAGGGACAGTCCATCCAAACCAATCCATTCCAAACCAGTCCGTCTTAAGAAGGAGCACAGAACTTCTCCAAGGAAACCAAGAAAGTTGGGTGTTTTAACATATGAAATTGTTACAGACAATTAGAGAAACTCCAATTTATCACCTTGCATAATTACAACAGTTCATCTGAATTAATGTGATTTCATGCTTTCTTGAACTTTTGATTTTTTTTTTCCCCCTCATAAATGTTTTGTCATTACATAATCCCAAATATAATGGCGGTAATTACTTGGTATTGAAATGCCCAATAAATGTTAAGGCATGAGGAGTAAGAGCTCCTTACAAATTAGCCACGCTCCTGAGGACAAATCAATACAATGCCTCACATTTCCATGCGGCTGTGTCAAAGTGTGATAGATCACTTCTGTTCCTGTTTTCCTGTGTCTCCCATTGCCTGGGATATATTGCGACAGGGGTGGTGCTCCTGCAGTGATGTAGCACAACAGGAATTCCCTCACAGGGACATGGGGTACGAAGGACGAGCTCAGCAGTTTTCCAAGGAAGCTCGTGGATGTGATTTGCTGTGAGTATTTCCAGCATCCAGCTGACAATTAGTTACCTTCCTTTGCTCTGACTGTAATGAATCAGGGGCCCCATTTTGGGTCTGAATTTGGTGCCTGAATCAGAGAATTTAGGTCTGTTGCAACCACAAATAATAAGAATGAAGCCTACTGGATCTTTAAAATTATCTCAGATTCTGGAAGGCCCCATACTTCAGGATTTTGGGTTTGTCTTTCCTTCTCTCACATAAAGGAAGTCCCAAAAAATTTGGGGTTAAAGCACTTTTAGCTACAGGCTGTGCCTGTCCAGACCAGTTCAGAAGCCCCCCTGCTGGATACCCGTCCCTGGTTGTTGCTTCTCCTCAGTATTTTTATACTGAATTGCCTTGTAGGAGATGAGCACCAATCTCTTTCAGCCTGGGTACTACAGGGTGTGTTATAGAAATATCCTTCTTTTTCCAAATATCTCATGAAGGAATGGCTAATCTCCTTCCCTACAACTTCCACTGCAAAGTAAACTCTTTTTCAGCTTTCCGAACTGCACTAAACTTGCTGAACAAACCCTCTGACACTTCCTTTGTCTTGATAATGCTGTCAATACATTAATCTTTTTCCCGTTAGCATCTAATCTCAATTTTTAAAATGTTCTAATTGATTTTCTATGAATTCAATTCCAAGATTAAGGGCAGTGTTATCTCTAATTAAGGTGTCTGAAAGCCGCTCAGTATTCCTCATTTCCTGCTTTTTAAATACTTGGATTTTTTCCTCAACACCTGCTGAGCTCTTCTGCTCCATTTGAAGCACTCACGAGCCTTTAACATCTCAGGTCTGGAAGATTTGGAGCTGAGTCAGCCAGGAGCAGCCCGGGCAATGCCTGAGCATCTCCGTTCACCAGGACAGGTTAAAAATCAACTTGAATTCCCACTTTTGTTCTCATTTGCACCCTAGGAGAACACTGCATTACCAGCATGGGTAAAAGCAAAGCTGCCGTGTCCCCCAAAACTCCCTGATGGAGTTGCTTGTCAAAAGGAGAGGGAAAAGCACAATCACTGGGTCCTGTCCTTCTCCAAAGCTGTGTAATCATCCAAGGACCTTCATCAGTGCTTCCTTAGTTAAATCACTTTGGAGCTTCCAAGGGAGAGGACCTTAATTTACACTTTAGGATGAACACAGCCCCCGGGTCCTCAATTCAGCTTAAATGATCTGAATGGCCAATCCAGGCACTAATTTTCAAGGTGGGGAACAATAATTCCTGACATAGCCTGATTGTCTTATTCAATTAAAGAGTGAAAATGCCCTTTACAAAGTAATATCAAGCTTCTCTAGAGGAAAGAAGTGGAAGGTCACAATTAAATTAAACAGAGGGTGAGTTGAGGCAGGGGGGAAACCCTGAGCTGGCTTGATTTTTGTTCATGCACCAAAAAACCCAGAGCACAGAAACATATGCTGGGAAGCTGTAGAGCTGGTCTACATCTGGCCTTTGTTATTTTTTCTCCTGCTTTTACAGAGTTAGCATCATAAAATATTAAATTTCTCTTCTGAGCTGAGCACAGGACTTGCTCTGAGCAGTAAAGTGTTGATGTAGCCTTAGGGCTCCTGCTCCAAAGCCCATCTGCAGGCCAGAGGCACAGCTGAGGAGCTGCCCCTCTCCCAGGGAGGGCCACAGAGGGAATAGATGTTTAATATTTTATATTCCTGAACAGTTTTCTCACTTGTCACAGCACAGTTCATTCATCACCTGTCATCACCAGAGTCACTTCGCCGTGTGCAGGAGTTTTCTCCAGATTGGAGAGATCTTAAAGACAGATTTCTCTTCCTGGGCTGAACCTCGAGGGCCAGATTTATCCCTGCCACGACTACACTTATTTGCCCGACTTCCACGGGAGATGGCCCTGGCTGCTGTGGCAAATGTCCTTCCGGCAGGGGATTAATTCTTATCCAAACCCTTTTCTCCTTCGTATTTCCCACTGCTCCCGCAGCAACCTGTTTTTAACTACGTGGAGATGGTTCAGGAACTTCTCCCTTCCCTCGGACCTTGACCTTGTTTTTGGAGGCACGTAGCTGTGCCCTGGTCCTGCAGGAAGTTCCTCTTGCACCCCTGTCCTGGGTTCTGATGGGTACAGTCCCACTTCACTGATTCTTTTTATAATGTTTCTACCAACAAAATGATAATCAAGGATTCTAACACACGCAATAAAAAACGGCAAGGAAGAGAGGAAAAGTGGCAAGGAAGAGGGGGCTCTCACACACTGCTGACAGTGTCCGTGCCTATTTCAGCGCTTCCCAAATTCCTGCCCAGCCCTTTGGAGATCTTGATCCAGCACAGAATTACTTCTTGTAGAATTACCCTGAGTTACCCCCAGCCACCACTGCTTTATCTCCCTCATTCCAGCTGCAAAACCCCCAAAGAATTCCTTCCAACGGGAATTTCAAGATTCACCCGAGTGATTGATGTGGGGGAGTTTTGGATGTGAATCTTGTCAGTGGGATTTCAGGTGTAGGTTCCACTATTTGTTGTTCTTGCTGCAGCATTTAGAAATGGATATTTACAGCTCAGTGCATTCTCTGTGCCAGATGTGGTTTTCCTGTTGAGAAAAGCAACGCCTGTGACCCCATTCCTTCATTCCATGAAAAGTCCAAATGTTACACACTGTTCCTCCTTCTTCAGCATAAGCTACAGAATAGACACATTTATCTTGTACCTTAAAACAGTTACACAGGACACAGGATCAACCTTCACTGCAAAAACAGCTGATCAATTAATTTCACTATTTGTATTCCAAAAAAAAAGCCAACCATTTATTCCAAATAATTTAATATTTTTTTTCCCTTGCAAATCTCCTCCATAACTTTTTTTGTCACACCAAAAGACCAAGAATCTCACGTGAACATCATGGATGTTTTACTCAATAATTTATTGGAATCTACGTCATCTTGTCTGTAATGAAAGGGGAGCAGATAAAATAGCAAATCACCCAGACTGCAAATATAAACTGGTTTTATCCTTCCCAAGTATTAAATTTTATCAATCAGAGTCTATCAGCTCCGGGACCTGTGGATGCTTTGTTCCCCACCATATCTCAATCACAGATTTTGCGTTTCCAATACAACTGGCAATGGGTTGATTTAGGATAAACACTTTTAAGGGAACTAAAGAAGAATAAGTAATATAGAACTAAAAGATAACCTTCAAATACTTCTATGTTCCCTATTACTGCTTTATCTGCCTGGTTCACTGCCTGTAATGCTCCTTACAACCTCTCTGCAATGTAGATCTCTGTTTCATAGATAAAAAACCTCCTTTTATAATAAGAGTCTAAGGAACTAACCTGGAGAATAAAGCAGCTTTAACCAAGTGCTGATACAGCAGAGCCTTGAACACAGTGGTTAAGCACTCTGAGAGAGAGGCTTAAACCGTTGGAGGGGCAGAAAAGTGGAATTTCTGATGCTGCCTGGTCTGTTACAACATAAAATAAACAGGGAATGTTGCTCCCATCAGCTTCAGGATGTGCTTAACAGGAGAGAGGAGGCTGTGGCTCCACTCGGTGTCAATGGACATCACATGGGCTCTGAGAAAGCAGAGAAAAATAGGGAATGATGGAGAAAGCAAACCCCCTTCCTTATGGAGACACACCCATAACTTCTGGTTTTAAGATTCCAGGCTGTTCTCTGTATCTTTAGGAATGTCAGGAGATTTGCATAATCCTATTCTTGTGAAATCAGAGCTTTAAAATAGAAACTCTACTATCACCCTGCCTTGTCCTGTCAGGAGGCCGGTGAAACCCTTCCAGGCTTCCTGCTTCCTCACTGCTGAGTGGTGGTTCCTGCTTTTCCTGAAGCCTGGGAGGGGCTCTGTATGCACAGAATTCTGCAAAGAAATGAACACTGGGAAGCTCAACAGAGATACAGGAAGATCAGCTGAGTGTGGTGGGGTCTTGCGGCGGTTTTGGTCTTGGAGTGATTAAGTTGCATCACTCTAGAGGGTTCTCTGCATGTGTTCTGCTCAAAGTGGCCTTGAAGGATGCCCAGTGCCCCAGTTTGGGGTGGGTAGAGCAGGATAGAGACCCCTTAGACACCCTCTGCTGTTGGAATCAGCCCAGAGGAGGCCACTGAGTTGATTAGAGGGCTGGAGCACCTCTCCTGTGAAGACAGCTGGGAGAGTTGGGGCTGCTGTCCCTGGAAATGTCGTATTCCTTACAACAGTGGTTCTCACCAAGTTTGTCCTGATTTTCTGAGGAAACACTGTGAAGTAAGGGGGAAGAAAGAAAACATGCCTGAGGCTGCTGGGTCTGCTCCACAGAGAGCATCCATTAAGCAAAGACCTTGATGTGGTCTCCTGCCATGGGAACTGCTGCAGAGAGAGCTGGAGCACTGGCACAGAGCGTCCCTAACAATCAGAAGTGATAAATGAAAGTTCTCTTTCTTTTCACTCCAAGCAGAATTTTGACAAAATACAGGGTTTATTTCTTGTAACTCATTCTACTCAGAGCCTGGCCCTCAACTCCCCACACCAGGGAGGGTGGCTGCTGCTGCTGCAGTGATATTGAATTCTGTACCTGTGCTTCAGAGTCCAAAACGCAATTTTGAGCTGTGAGCCTGTTTAGTGACATATGGAAGAGATGACAGCAGCACTTCCATCCTCCAGACAGGATCGATCCACAGCGAGTGTTCCCACTGCTGGTTGCATTTTTTCCTCACTGGCTCACGGGAAGATGCAGGCTGGGAGGTGTTACCTGGACTACCAGGAGGGCTGTGCAGAGCACACAAAGGAGAATTTTATGGCTGATTCTCCACATATCTGCAGCTGAGATGTGTTTCTGCATCAGAGGAACGTGTCCCTGCCTGTGGAAGTGGGGTTGGAATGAGATGAGCTTTAAGGTTCCTTCCAAACCATTCTAAGATTATACATAAGGCCACCCTTTTAAAGCAGAGAGGTGGGCTCAGTGCATAACTCAGCATGTGTAGGGTAGAGAATCATGTTAGAATGAGGATCGAGGCTTGGGATTGTTCAGCCTGGAGAGCAGAAGCTTTGGAGTGACCTAACTGTGGCCATTAGTACTTGAAGGGAGCTACAAGAAACGTGGAGAGAGACTTTGGAAAAGAGCCTGGATGGACAAGGGGGAATGGCTTCCAAACTGGCAGAGGGCAGGGTTAGATGGGATTGTGGGAAGAAATTCTACAAGGGGGAATGGCTTCCAAACTGGCACAGGGTGCCCAGAGAAGCTGTGGCTGCCCCTGGATCCCTGGAAGTGTCCAAGGCCAGGCTGGATGTGGCTTGGAGCAGCCTGGGACAGTGGAAGGTGGCTTAGAGCACCCTGGGATAGTGGAAGGTGGCAGAGGATGGAACCGGATGATCTCTAATGTCGCTTCCAAGCAGGCCATTCCATGATTCTGTGTGGGTATAGGCACGTCTACAGCTTTACCTGATGTGTCCCTAAAGAGGAAAAGGGAATGTAGAAAACCAAGTCAAACTTTCGGGGATGTATTTCGTATTTTTGATAATGACCTTTTCCTGGCACTGGCAAGCTGAGCTCTTCCTCCTTCCTGCTCCTCAGTTATCAGCTGGTCACCCCTGAGCGCCTGTTGAGCACTGGACTGAGCAGTTTATGCCTCCCTTTGAAAAAGAAAGGCACTGCCAGAGTTCATTCCTGCAATCCAACTGCCAGAGAGCCTGATCAGTATTCCAGCCCTCGTGTGCAGTGATGAATTAACAATCAGCTTAAAGACCCAGAGAGCTTTACTCCAGGTGGTAGTTACAACAGCTAGCACACCTTTTAATCAAATACAATTGTTGCAGAGGGATTTCTGGACACACACAGCACCACAACACAACCCAGCCAGAAGTGTAGGTGCCATTTAGCCTTAAATTCATGCATGTCCAGACTTTGCAAATTCAGCCTATCTGATCCAAGACTATTGATTTTTCCATTTTCTGTTTCAAAGCATACACTGCCAGTGAAAAGGGTTATGACATCTTGAGGCTGCTGGATTGCTTCGTGATGTTTCTGTAATTTGTGTGCACTCAAAGGTAAATAACACGATGAAGTAATCAGATGAAAAGTGGGCTTTCATGCTGGCTGAGCATCTCCCAGCCAGCCCCTCCAACAGGGCTCTGCTAAAGCTCAGCCTGTCACCATCCAGCAAACACTAAATGGATTTGATTGGGTTGAATATATTCCTTCCCGAAATGGTTAAATGCTAATGATGGAGTGTTGTTTTTGCGTTTCAGAATGGCAAAAACTCAGTCCAGGAGGAATTATTGCCTCTAATTTGTTATTTCAGCAAAACTGTGTCTCCTGTCTCTGACAAAAAGCATGTGGAAGCTCTTGGGAGCTGCAGATTTTACTCCGAGTGCTCCAGCGCTGTCACTCTCAGCCACGCTGCTGTGAGCACATCATCACTGGCCGAGAGCGGGGAGGGTGGCAGTGTTGGAAAAATACTGTTGACAATAAGCACCAAGCAAAACCCTTGAGCACCACTTTGAAAAACAGGAGAATGTGGTTGGAGCCCAAAAACTCCAAGGAGAAACCCTTCCTGGGTCTGTAGCATTGTGGAGAACATCAAAATATGAGGTCTAATGGCTCCACTGTGTGCCCTCCTGTGTGGTTCAGGGCAAAGTGACTAACTCTAGGCATGAATTTAGATTGTTGTCATTGTTTCTGAGAATTTCAGGTCTGAGAAAGCTGCAGTCAGCATGACTTTTATCATCAAGGGTAGAATAATTTGACTGAGAATAGAATTTAAGATCCCTAAGCAGCAAGATGCTTTCAATTAATACTGAATTTTCTGGGTTTATGCCCTGAATAATTATGAATTAGGTTCACATGTGATTCTTTTTCACAGTGGAGTCCTTTTTTATTCTAGTTTGTTTAATTGCACTTCTTATTTCTCCTGCATCTCTCTTAATGCCTCTGCTATAGATGGGGGAACTAAAAGAACAAGTAACAGGCCTGGACAGGCTGTTTCATGCAGCCTGTTACAGGGATTTCCCTCAAGACCAGTGGTTTGCACACAGTTATTTTTGCTTAAAACTTAGGAAATAATTAAAGCAAATCCCCTGTGTGCCTTGGGAGAAAGTTCTGGTTGAACCATACTGAAGTAATTTTCTCTAACAGGTTTTGTTGTTTTGTTTTTTTTTTAAGGCATGAAATGCCTTAAATAAAAACGCCTTAGGAAAAATTTCCTCACAGAAAGAGTGACCAAGCTTTGGAACAGGCTGCTCATGGCAGTGGTGGAGTCCCCATCCCTGGAAGTGTTCAAAAAATGAGTAGATGTGGCATTTTGTGATGTGGTTTATGAGCAGGGGGGAATTGGGCGAAGGTTGGACAGGGTGATCTTGAAGGTCTTTTCCACTCTTAATCACAGAATCACAGAAATAACTAGGTTGGAAAAGACCTCGGAGGTCACCAAGTCCAACCTATGACCTGAAACCACCTTATCAACTACACCATGGCATTGAGTGCCATATCCAGTCTTTTTTTAAACACCTCGGGGATGGTGACTCCACCACCTCCCTGGGCAGCCCATTCCAATGCCCAACCACTCTTTCTGTGAAGAATGTTTTCCTAATGTCCAGCTTAAACTTCCCCTGGCGCAGCTTAAGACTGTGTCCTCTAATGATTCTGTGATTCCAAGTTGTGTAAAAGCTGAAGGAAAAGCTCTCATGTCCTCATCTCTTTCTTCGAGCTGACTCGGGCCTAGTTCCGAGATGAACTCCCCATGCTTTTGACTTCCCTTTAGGCCGAGCTGCAGCCTTCCAGCTGACCTTGTGCTGGATGTCTCCACTGAACTGGAAGAGGAAAAGCCCTGTGGGCGGCAGGCTGTGACCCCAGACTCCAGCCTGGATGGGGACCCTGCACCTGTGTTTGGCTCTGGCTGCACAAGCCGAGGCGTGACACCAAAGCTTTACAACAACTTCCACCTCGAGAACTCCAGCTCCTGCAAAACACACGTGGGCTGCTCCAAACATACAGCTGGCAGGGGGGCAGGAGACGTGCAGGATTTATAGGGAGCTTTCAAGTTTATTTATGACAAAACAACCCTTGTGCAGGAAGCGGGGATGCCAAGGGCCTGCCATCCTGTGCATCCCGCTAACGCATTCATGCGCTCCTTCTCCCTGACTCTGTCTCTCATTTTCAGCTTGTAGCTTTAATAATCTATGCCACCGCCTTCCGTACAATATTCCTCCTGCAGCTTGCCTTTGACAGCTCTGGTTTTAATAGAGGATAAGCACCAAACTCCAGCTGAATCTGAAGACATATTTCTAATCTTGTCCCGCATTTATTTTGCTTCTCGGAGAACTTCCTATCTCGAACAGAGGAAAAAAGTATTTTTCACATATTAAGTTGACATGTTGAATAGGTTTCTGGAGGTATCATTAATTCAAACTCCAACTCAGAGTTAGTTACCTTGTAGTAAAGAGACAAATACCCATAAACCCTGTTACTTGTGTCATAGGTTTGATTCAATTCTTTATCAGGGAGATTGCAATAATATGCCAGGCATTCCAGTCCGGGGAAGAATCCCATTTTGTGAGGTGTTGAATGAAAGTGTCATAACAGCAACGTGCCTGCCTGCTTGGATTTGAAGATATAGCCTGAAGTATTGGTTGAAACAAAGAATTAAATTGGATGGCAACATGAAAACAAGAAACAGGAAATGTTGACTGTGAAATAAGTGTTTCAAGGTAATTTGTTCCACTATTCTCATCAGGTCATTATGACATTTTCCATGTACTGTGGCGTTTTTTTTCCTATTGTAAGACAACTTAAAACTCCCAGTTCTGCAGTGATGCCGCTAAATTGAAGCATTTTCCTGTAAATTTGTGCTTGTCAGTGTAAATAACAGCCTTTGATTTGTCTGTCCTCTCTCTCCTCCATGGGGAAGGATGTAAATATCTGTCACCGCTACTGGAAAAGTGGTGTAGTGCTTGATTATGGGATAAATTTGGCATTCCGTGGTGCTGTTAGAGCTGGAGGACTGGAGCAGAGGGAGATCTGGGGGCAAATCAGACCCAGCTCTGGAATCTGCTCCCTGCAGGAACTTTGGGAAGTCTTTGTGCTGGGGTATAGAGCTCAAACAAAGGAACTGCTCGATATGAAATGCTGAATAATCACCAGAGCCTTCTTTCTTTCACAGATCTTCCTGCTTTTCCTTTCTCCCACCTTTTTTTAAAAATTTTTTTTACACCTCATTTGTGCCTTCATTTAAGGATATTCCCTTTCCTTAGGTCTTTTCCCAGCTCCCTCTCTAGCCTGCTGTGGTTCCTTGGGGATTACAGACTCCATGGACAATTTTGAGGTGGCTGTCCATTATTGTTCCTTTCTAAAATGGAATTTGTTCTGTCACTGAACAACTTTCACCTCCAAATCTCGAAACAATTCCCCACACAGGAAGTCTGGCTTGAAAAAATGTTTCAGCAAAAAAAGTGGCAAAATCGTGACTCAAATTTTCGTTCTTTTTACAGCTGACCAGCTCTTGAAAATCAAAGCTGTTTGAGAAATTCAGGGTAAAACATTATTAAATGTGGTACCAGTGATACACCTTTCGATCAGCTCTGCTGAAAGAGACTCTGTGAACCAGCCTGACCTCTGATGTCTCCTTTGTGTAACCCCTGTGACACGAGGTTTGCTATGAGAAATGGAACAAGATTAATAATTAATCCATTTGCTGGTGTCTGAAATAGCGACACAAGGTTGGCTTTAGACACATGTTTTATTAATGAGCTTTGAAAACAATTGCTTTCTCCCAGCAACAGACTGCTCAGGGCTTTAGACTGGAAATAAAAAGGGCTGGAGGGAATATCTGGAGTTTTTTGGTTGCCACTGTTGTTCCCCCTCTCCCCCGGGCATTCACAGAACTCGGTCACCGCGTCCAAACCTTGTGAAAAAGGTTGTGAAGTTGTGAAGGAGTGAAACGAGGAACAAAGATGAAATAAATTTTAAATCCTCTCAAGACAGACAACATGCTCGACCTGAGAGAGCTGAAATACGAAATACCTCAGAGCGTAGCTCACACTTTTACACACTGTGTAAGGAAAAAGAGTGTTTCTTTGGTAATGTAAGAAAATATCAGGGTGGCAATTAGGGGAGCAATGTTTTTGTGTCTTAATTAGACCTCATTAGCTACAGAAAACTCAAAGCACGATTTTTTCAACAATCCCCCCCCCCAGCTGTAGCTACCTGCGGGATGACAACAAAACCACCATCCTAAAAAGTGGAAACACCTTTATTAAGTGAAAATAATTGTGCTCATCTCCCTCGACCTTTCAATTTCCTGACTTTTATTCTGCCTCCCGAGGGCAGCAGCCATCAGATGTCTGGTTTTGTTATTAATATTTACTAGGAACATTTTGGTTTTTTAGGAACAAGCAGTGCTGAAGGAAGTCAAACCTTTTGGACACAATCCCCAATGATCCTTTAATTACCCAATAAATTACAGTCCATGTGCAGAATTAATAGGAAAATAATGCTCTAATAAATATGATCTTCCCGACTTACATGCAAATTGAAGCTTTGCCTTCCTGCTCAGAATTGTTCCAAATGAATTTGTGGCCAAACACTGGTATGTTCCAGTATCCTGATTTTTATGTGGGTTATTGATTGCCAAGCTGCCTCCAACCAACCTGTAGTGATAACTCATGGTAAGATCAATATCTGTGCCATTTTGCTTCCACCTTTGAGGGGAAAAAAATCAAATTATGCTTATAATTTACAGAGCCTATTCATATTTATCTTAAATAGTGTGCTGTAGCATACCTGTAATGATAAAAATGTAGTTAAATATCACAAAATTAGACCATTTTTCATACACGACTGCTTCTTACATCAATCTTAATGATGGTAATAATGGTATTCTTTGGCAAATCTTTACTTTAGTCACCAGCGTTCACCCAAATGTCCACAAAAAGTAATTATAACTTATTCACACAAAGTTATCCATTCAGCCAGGAGGGGGGTTTATACCTTGTCTACAACTACATTATTTTTATAATATGAATGGTACCTGAATGTGCTTTGCACATGATTAATCATGAATTTGGCAACAAAAATGCTTTGGAGATGTAGATCAGGAAGGATTGCCCTTCAGAGGGCAGAACAAAAGCTGAGAGGGAAGTTTTTACACAGCAAGTCTGAGACTGATCATTTAATGATGAGAGCGCTGCTATTTTAAATCATAATTTGTCCCTGTTAGTCCACTAAGCAGAAAATGGATTGTGTCTGCAGCATTACCCAGCTGTTCACAGATGTCAAAATACAATTTCTCTTTCAAAGAAAATAAATATTATGTGTTTCAGGAAGGGAATTTTTGTGGCTTTGCCATTAGTCACATTAGGGTTGCATTTTCCTTGCTCATGTGAGGGCCAAAGGAAGCATAAGGGACTCAGCCACTGAGGCCTGCAGGTTTGGGGTTTGTTAATGCCACGTTTTAGGTGGTCAGCAATCCTAAAACTACACAATCGGGTATTTTCTTCTTCTGGTTTTATATCCAAAGCCCTCTCCTCAGCCTTTATCATTTCTGATGGTCTCTGGGTGTGATTCCGAGCCCTCCATCGGATGGAAGGACCACACAAAGGTTGCCCATGGCTCACTTTGGGTTCCTGGCAGTGCCCAAACCAAGAGCAATCATCCCCTTATAAATTATCTGAAGGATCACAATGGATAAAAAATTATCCATTTCTGATTACGTGAAGAGTTCCTGGCAGTGAGGGCAATTTTCCCTGGTAAAAATGGAAGCACACTCACACGTTATCCCTGGAAATCTGACCTGGATATGCAGCACAGGACTTGTCAGTCACCCCAGCTTTGTCATTAGTCACATTAGGTTTGCATTTTCCTTGCTCATGTGAGGGCCAAAGGAAGCATAAGGGACTCAGCCACTGAGGCCTGCAGGTTTGGGGTTTGTTAATGTCAATTTTTAGGTGGTCAGCAATCCTAAAACTACACAGCCAGGTGTTTTCTTCTTCTGGTTTTATATCCAGAGCCGCCTCCTCAGCCTTCATCCATTCTCCACACACTCACGCTGCCCAGGGGCTGTTTTTGTGCAGGAGGATTCCCACACTGGGCTGTGAAATGCAATTCTGTGCTCCCAGGGAAATCTCCGCAAATACAGGGAGTGCCCTGACCTTCAAGGGAGCACGTGTTGTTTTGAAGGATAATGACTGATTAAATATGAAATCAATGGAATTCTGTGAGCAAATTCTAATAACATGAAATAATTTCTCTGGGTCGCTGCATGAATTCATCCACGCTGAGAGATTTGGATGCAAACACTCAACCCACAGGAATTCTCCCTACAAATTCCAGCCAATTTTTGGTGTTTCTGTACCTCTGCTGGATTCCTTTTTAATATTTGCTATAATTGGTCTAGTTTTTGCTGTTATTTTAGGCTATTTTGGCTATTTTTTAAATTTAAAAGCAAAGATGAGGAAGCCTCGTCTGGGTTTCTGAAGGGATCACATCCTCGTGTTACGATTTAGCCATATTTCAGGATTTACATCTGCTACAAGTTGTCTAAAGCTTTCCATTTTCTAATCTAAGATATTCTGGTATTTAATTTGCCAGTTCTCTTTAATTTCAGAATCAATCACTGAAATAACTGCTGTCATCATTGCATGGCTCCCAATTAAGGTCTATAATTGTTTTTCCAAACAAATGCAAAGACGTTGGCTTAGTTGCTGCAAATGAATTCTTCACAGTATCCCCATAATCATTCTAATCACCATGGTACAATGATTATTAAACTTTGCATATAGATCAGGGGTTCAGCTCCTGGTGTGGGCTTTTTTCCTAATTAATATGTTTACATCACTGAAGGAAGCGAATTAATAAATTCATGTGATAGACAATGATTTAATGACTTTGTGTGTTCTGCAGTGTATTAATACACAGAAATCTGGATAATTATTTTAGGGTGTTTTTAACATAAGCCTGTTAAGGCAGGGATCATGCACATATTTTTGTGAATTTTTTCATGCAACTATCGGAAAATAATTTCCCTCAATTATAGGAAATGCATCCTGGATTGTTTTTCTTTCACCAATTGTTTCAGAACCTAAACTTTAACAAATTTCCTGTATTCTAGTGCTGAATTGATCAGTTCCCCGGGAGCCCAAGGACTGTAAGTGGGTATGTGCTCACATGATTTAATAAATTATCTTTTCAGTGTGCTGCTATAATAAAAATATCAGTATTTTTAAGACTTCGTGGTGTTCTATATTTCTTGGATTATTTGCATTCCAATGGAAGTGTCCTGCCAAGCCACCTGAGGCTTTCCTGTAACTGGGAAAAGGCTTTGCAAAATCCCCCTTCATGTACAACATTTCCAGTGAGGAGGAAAATAGGAGGTTTAAAAACTCTTGATGGTGAGCAAGACACCAGAGGGTGAAGGAGTTTTTAATCCCACCCCACTTTGGAGGCAGAATCTGCACTAAGCCGAGGAACAGCACAATTCCAGGGAACAAGGACATGAGAGCAGGGCTGCAATCTCTTTTTCGAGGGTGGATTTTTGGGATTACTGGGAATCGTTCTCCAGTTTGATGCAATGGTTATGAACATGTTTGATGCCATTTACAGTCCTTGTAGACTTCGTGCTCTGTTCCCTCCCTCACAATTGTGTGTTCCAGTTATCCTGGTGGTGCTTGGATTTGGAGTGGATTTGAATCTCTTTGTCTCCTTTTAGTGCAGCACTCTGAGTTGGGCTGAAACATTAAAATGTTGTTCCAATGAATGCTGCTTATGCAGCCCTTGGATTTATTCACCCATTGAGTCCTCTCTGACAAGATTATTGAGGGGAAAACACCCTCAATTTCCAACTTGCATGAAAATGCAGGATTGTGGGATTGCTCTGGATATTGAATGGAAGTGCGGGAGAAGAGAGCACCCGAAATCAAACAAAAAATGTCAAAATACTGCTGGAAACACTGCGGGGTGTTCATGCATAGGCCATAAGTAAAAAAAAATATGTAGAATTCATTGAGTTAGTTGGTGATAAACCCTCAGGTGACTATAACCAAAAAAGCTTAAGTGCAAAAAATGATAAATCTAATTTAAAAAGTTGTGTTTGTTTACCACCAACATCACACCAGGAAACACCTGGAATAATGTGCCTGATAATATAGGCAACTCTGACTTTATAAAAACGACATAAGGGATAAAATTATATTTCTCAGAACATTTATATAGATTTCTTAATGGTTTTAGAGATGCTTCCATCCATATTTTTGTTTCCAGGGTAATCTGTGTTCTCTATTACTTCCAACAGGAAAACTGTGTCTCATTTTTATTTCTCAGCCCTTCCACCTACAGTTCTACACAGTTCTTGCACTGTGCTTCTCAGACACACAATATTTTGAGGAGGAGTTGAAAAAATTATCACTATATTCGACAAGTTTATAAGAATAAAAGAGTACCTAATAAAATAAAACTTTTAGGAAATGCTAAGTATATTTTTGTATTTCAAGAAAAGGCATTTATCAGCATATTTCTTGATGTTAAAACATGCTAAATAGTGATTTAACTTTCTTCCTGTTGGAGTGGTTCTGTATTTCTAAATCAAAGAGAAACCTTCAGCAGTCCTTGCTGTTCTCTGCCATCACTCAGCAAAGGAGATGATTAAAATTTCATACTGGGCTTGATTTCTCTAAAATTGTCGGAACTTTAAGTATATGGGCTCAATCCTTATCTGACAAAGCCAGCGTTAGCTGTGGTGAAATCAAAGCAAAGTGGAAAGCTCCCTGTTCCCTCCAAATTTTGGTGTCATTGCAGCAGGGATAGTCTGTTAACTTCTGATTGACCTCGGGGCTCCAGGATCCCTCCCCAGATGTTGATCTCATCTCCCTGGAGCCACCAAGGCTTTGCAAAAGGTCCTTATGGTGCAAAACACCAGGGAATTCAATTAGTGGGTGGGTAGAAAAAAATTAAAGGTAAAATATGGATATCAATTATGATGGGGGAGACTTCCCAGCTCTCCTGCCTGATGGAAGCTGCTGTCCCTGCTCTTTGTGGGTGGGAGGAATCCATGGGGGGGTACAAGAGTCCAGGAATTTTCTAGGAAGCTGCTTCAATAGATGTGAAACAAAAGGGTGGATGAACTGGAAAGACTTGAAATTCATGGCCTGAAACAGTTGATGTTCATGTTGAGAACAGGGAGAACAAATGGGTTGGGAAATAAGTGAGGATTTCTACTCATAGGAGGAGAAGTTGCACTGTGAAAAGGAAATTAAGGGTTCCGCTCATAAAAGAAATTAAAGAAATTAAGGATTCCTTTCATAAAGGAAATTAAGAGTCTCTTTCACAGCACAATGTCTGGGGACAAATCAAGCCATGAAGTCCAAAAGCCAAGCTGATATCCAATGATGGCACTTTCCAGGGGAGGCTGTGGTGGGATCTGTTAAAAGCTCTTCAATAAATATTCTCTAAGAATTGGATAGGACATGATTTTCTTTCATGTCTTGCATGAATGATTTTTTTATATATAATTTTCCTTCACCTCAACCGTTACTTTCCCCATTATTTTCTGAAGAAAGCACAATGTCCTTTTTTTTTTTCACTGCATTCCCAGCTTTTCCTCTTATTCAACTTGGATTTCCAGATCCTTGGGGCAACAAGTTATTTTGTAAACGATGAGTCCGTAGTTACCAAATAAACAAAAAATCCTCCCTACCAAGGTTTTATTAAGTGACTCTTGTAAGGTATTGGAGATAAACAAACACCATAAATATGTACATGAAATGCTGGAATTAGAAAAGGGGAAGGATGCTGTTCTTCTTCTTTCCAAGCATTTATCAATGTATGGAAAGTTTTGTCAAGTACAGATTCTCAGTGCTTCACTTTCCCATTTTTCACAGCTGGTCTGTGGATTTAGAATTAATTCTGTATATTTTAAAATACTTTGGGGATGATTTTCGATTATTTTCTTTCCCTGTGTTAATTTTTCTTTACAGCAAAGCAGCAAAAATATTTTTCCTTCATTCCTCAAATATACTCTAAACTTTGTGTATTCCTGCTGTGAGCACTCAACACATTTTGGGGTGTTTATGGTGGTGCAGTGACTAAGACACAGTTCAAAGAGTGACAGTGAGACAAGATTTCCCCAAGGTTGACTTCACCTGTAGTATGGCAGCGGATATCCTTTGGCTGTGCAATTCAGGAGGATCTCTGGATTTGCTGAGCCCATGGAATAAGTGATATCATATGGCTCTTGGATAAAAATAGGCCCATGAAGGGTTTCTTCCCCTGCGAAAGAAAAACAATAATTTAAGATTAGGCGTCTTTAGCGTGTCCTTCCACATAAAATTGTCCTTTGGAGTCCTTTGCTTTCAGCTGCAAGTTAAGGTCTGCTATTATATTCAGCAGAGAATGCACCTCCAGACACTGGACTATTAAGGAGGAAATATTTCAAGGCTGATTGATAATAAAATCGCAGAGCTCAGGTGCTGGTGATTTATTTTGCAGGCGACAGTGAAGCTTCTTTGCATACTTCCCGTGGAAGCTCCATGGCCGACCATTAAATGTGCCCATCCACCTCATCCCTGCGCTGTGGGTCGGGGCTGGCAGCAGGAAAGGATGGAACTGTGGAACTGCGGTTCTGTGCTCGGTGTTCCCTGGTGGCTGCACAGCCTAAGGGAATCACGCACCTCCTTCTCCTCTAACCCTTCCCATCCTTTCAGATACTATTTTTGTACACTTTATGTACACTTTTTCTATACTTGCCTGGTTTTGGGGTTGTTTACAGCGGGTTTGTTTGTTTGTTTATTGGTTTTCTTAGTTTTTTTCCCTCCCTTTTTTCACTCTTTTTCAAACAGCAGTAGCATTAAATAATCAACCTTTATTTCATATTCAAAATGAAATGACTGATTACAAGGCAAACCAGAACTATTTCTATTTTTCATTTCTATTTCTTCCTTGTTCTGAGGAGCAGAGGAGAAGACAATTTGTTCAGCAAACCACGGGGGCAAGGCAGAGCAGCTCTCTCACCAGAAATGGTGGCTGCGTCTGCTTAAATAATCTTTGTTTCTTTTCCTGCCACTCTTCTGGGTTTAATCCCTTGACAAATTTGAAGATTTCTTTTTTCACTGTTTCTACAATTGACCCTTTGACTTGTCTTTACTTTGGGAGGAATTTTCTTCCCTTCTGGGTTCATTTTCTCAGCCCTTCTCGTTACCTTCCCAGAACTGCCAGGGAAAAGTTTTCCTGAAGCCCCAAAACGACCCAGGGATCATCGTTCTGCATTTTAAATTCATGCACCTGGCCGGGCTAGGGGAACTACCTGATGTACATAAAAATCCCTGCTTCACCTCATAAAAATGTAAATATTTTGGTAAACCTGGAATTAATTTCCCATGTTTTTACCTAAATGGAATTTAGACTCATTTGTCATTTGCAGACTAATGAATACCTTAAATTTATATCCCCTTCCCATGTCCTTAGTGCAGCAGGCCCTTAGTGTGTAGAATAAGGACACAATAATTTACAGCTCCTTTCCAGTGCACATGTCACAGTTCCTGTCACAAAAATACTGCCCATGAATTTTAGCAAAGGCGGCTTCTTGCTGTTGTTTTGTTTTCTCTTTAATATCCTTTTCTTGCTGGCTGATCTGCAGCAGAGAATAACATCAAATTTGTGAGAAATGATGTGCACTCTCAGAGCCAGTGGTGTCCTAGGAGTCCATCTCTTATTTATAGAAAAGGTCAGGCTGGTCATTTCTAATTTCCTGATGCATCCTTTTGTGTTTCCTATAGAGAATGGCCATATATTTCTTCTCCATCCTCCAGGTTCAGTACAATCCCCATGATTTCTCCAGAGATACACACGACAAATGCATTTTCGTAGAGCTGTTTGCTTTTGTTAAGATTTAAGTAATTCAGATTTTTTAAAAAAAATCTATTGGAATATGAATATTCGATTAAATGTATCGTTTCTATACATAAAAATCATGTGTGAATCCTCAGCGTGGTGCCTGAAAGTAAATATAAACTCTTGTCACGGAATGTTTGATAAGAAGTTAAAAAGTATTTCTTTATGATGCCAAATCAGTTTGATCTCCATAAAGACCATAATTATGCCAGCCTGAATTCAAAGCTAAAGCAGGAAAATGAATCAACATTCCTTCATTCATTACTTGATATTGTCTTCAGCCAATGCAGGGAGTAACACCGTGCCAATGGAAGAGGAGGAACACTGGTTTTTCCGTAATTATGGAATCAGGAGGTGGTGTCCCAGTGCTCCCTGTCACTGCTTTATGGGCAAGGAGTGGATATGTCTCACCCTGATATTCCTGGCAAGTGGAGTTAAAGAGGTTTTACTCAGCCACAAGAAATATTTAAATATTTATGCACTGCCTCATCCAGGCAGAGAGAAAGAAGCACAAATCTGGGGTTCACACTTAATCGACTTAATTTCCAGCCAGATCCTGCTCCCTGTTCTTTCCTATTTCTGACTCTGGTTGGCTTCATATTCAGCTCCTTGCGAGGCCTCTGCCCAGCTGGAAACGCAAAGGAGAACAGCCCAAGGGCAGTTTGGGCTGGCCCAGGCCCAGTCTGTAATGTGAGTGAAGGTAACTCAGCAGGCCAATACTGTAACTTAGCTGACTTTTATCCCTTTCCCACACAGATCTTCCTTCCCATCAGGAGTTTTTTGCAAAGTAGAGGTGGAATTACTATCACTCCAAACTGGTCGCTGACAGCAGATAAAATCTGTTTGGTGAAGCTGAGAGTGTCCCAGAAACATCGTCCTCCATTTGCAGGGAAAGGGTTTAGGTTTGCCTGGGAGAATCAGCACCAAGGAGCCAAACTCCAGAGGATTCACTGCTCCAGGACCAGGAATGGGGAGTTCTGGTGGGCTGGGAGCAGAGGAGCTGTGGCTGCCCCATCCCTGGAAGTGTCCGAGGCCAGGTTGGACAAGGTTTGGAGCAACCTGGGATAGTGGAAGGTGTCCCTGTGGGGTGGAACTGGATGAGTTTTAATGTCCCTTCCAACCTGAACCACTCCATGATTCTGGATGTACCATATCAGTGAATCCTCATGGAAGATCATCAGAAGAAGCTTCTACATGCAAAACTGCCATAATTCACATAAGCAAAGCAGATAAGGAGGAATTTATCCAGGCTATTAAGTTCCAGGAAGGCTGTAAATTCCAGGGGTAGTGAGTTTCTAATGAATCTTTCTTAATGTGCCTTAGATAGAGCTTCATATCTGATCCAAAACATTAATATGACTTTATGGGCCAAAGCTGACACCTGATTAAGAGGCCTTTTTTAAATCAGTGTGATAGTAAAACACCTGCCAGCTCCAGCAAAAGGAATGGGACAGCTGAATTAGACCCTTCCCCCTTCTAATGACAGCAGAAAAATTCTGAAAAATCCAACTTATTCAAAATCTGTTTGATTTTTCAGCTGAAGATGTTGGTAATTTTTAATTGGAAGACAGGGAGTTTATGGGGTCCACAGATTTTTAAATGTCATGGAGTGTTTCCCTGCAAAGAGCACTGGGGTTTTTGATTGAATCTTGTCAGAAGCAGAATGAAGTGATTATTTCACTCCTCAAAGGCCTGGACCAGGGAGCTCAAGGATTTTAAAAGGAGCTCGGCAGATACAAAATGAGAGGTAATGGAGGCAACTTTGTGGACACTGAGGAGCTTCAGCAGAGAAATTTTCCCATTTTCTGCAGCATTCTGTGAGAGCTCTGTGTTTCTCACGAAAGCCATGAAAAACACTGCTACGGGTTTTTGTAAATAATTCCTCTATCTTGCACCTGTACGATGTTTTGCAATATTGTTATGTTTAGTTGCAGAACTGTTTTGAAATGGGTGTTGTAGGATTTAGCCAATCATCCTGAGAGGTGGTGGGTCAAAGAACCAATGACCTTATGCCATGCAGGCGACCCAAGATATAAAAATCTATTTATAATTAATTAAATACGCCATTTTCTCCGGATCTTGGTCATGTCTTTTCTCACCGTTCGTGGTACAACAGTAACAGAAACTCTGCTTGGTACCACCTAAAGTAACACACATCTTCTCAAGGAGTCAGATTTTAACACTGGAAGAGAAGATGGGGAAAGAGGAAGCAGAACAAGGGCCATGAAAGTGTTCTGTGGAAGGAAAACACCCTGTCAGGAGCACAGGCAGCAGAGGCAGGATTCCCTCGCTCCCTCCCGGTGACACCCAGCTCTGAGAGCGAAGCAGAGAGCGGCAGATTAGATCTCATAGGTTTGAGCAGGAAGAAGCAACCTAAAACCTGTAGGATTTTCCCAAAGGGCCTTCAACTTTCACGTGTTTTCTCCCTTCAGATATTGACATGCGGAGCTCCAGAGCCACAGGGCTCCTTTCAAGTCTCAGCTTCTATTGAAAGGGTCAAATTGGGAGCACTGGTGGAATTGCACAGCGCCTCTGTTAGCAGACACCAAACCAGGGAGACATTTAGGTCCCTGTGATGTTGGGAGAAGGGGAGGCACTGAGGAGGCCCACGGGGGAAAGTCCTGGCACTGCTGGAGTCACAAAAACTCTCAGTAATGATGGGAAATTTGGCATTGGAGCTCAGGGTTTATAAATGAAACTGACTTTAAAGTGACAGCCAAGAGCGCAAGGCATCCCTTTCACAGAATCTTGGAATCATTTCAGCTGGAAAAGTCTTCCAAAGCAACAAATCCATCCACTCAGCACCACCACCGCGTTCACCACTCAACCATGTCCTCCACATCCACACTTTTTTTGAACGCTTGCAGTGATGGCGATGCCACCAGTACCTGGGCAGCCTGTTCCAATCCTTTAGAACCCTTTCCATAAAGAAATTTCCCCTAATATCCAATCTAAACTTCCCCATGCTCAACTTGAGGCCATTCCATCTGGGAAAGTGGTGTCCCTTCCGTGAGATTTGAAAAGTAGTGAGGGCAAGCAGATGAAAGGAGGCACAGCTGGAATCTGGCATTTCCCAGGAGCTGGCACTCCTGGTGCCCCTTCCTTTGTCCCCTCTTCCTGTGTGTGGTGAGTGGAAGTTGCCTGTGGCCCACTCAGAGAATCCCACTCTCGATTTGAGTTTGGAGATGTAACTTTTATTTAATTAGGGCTCCTCCAGCCCTAAATGGCACAGAAATCTGAAATGTTTTTAATAAATGGATTCTGCATGCTGTCAATTTTATTCCTCGAGAAATGAGGCAAATATTCCAATATTTTCCCTGTTATTTAAACGGGAGCTCTGTGGTGGGGCAGGTAGGGTGAGCTGAGGCTGATGTGGCAAACAACATGTTCAGGTTATGAACTGACTGCACATTTTCCTTGCGCATGAAAACAAACAATAAAACGATAAAATATGGATTTAATTCCTAATATAACCATTATTGTCAGAATCTAGCATAGAAAATTAGGGTGTAATATATCACAGGTGATAATTAAGGAAGTATTATGCAAAACCTGTCATATTTGTGAGAATTACGAGCCTTTTTCAATTAAATATATATGGTGACAAAAGCGTTTGTCAAAATGTGATGCTCCCAACATTTTTTAAAAGTTCCATAATAACCAGTATTGCTTCAACACTTCCTGGGAATATATTCAGGCAGCAGTGAATTTATTACCCATCTAACAGATACACACATTCGAATCCCAAAATAATTTAGGATGGATCCCTAAATGCCAAAATGTGACGTTTTCTCCTGGTATCACCCCAAGTACAGCAATCAAACCTCCGATTTGCAGGATACCGTGTTCCCTGAAAACCCCCAAATATTCCCTAAAGATTCCAGAGCAGGAGTTCAAGTCGCAGAGAAAGAAAATTGCTCCTAATGGATGGGTTGTGGAGAGCATTCAGTGGAGCTGCACTGATTTAAGCTTTTGGCTGGAGATGAACCCAGATTTATGAACAATTCATTGTGGGGATGTGTGGAAAGGTCTCCAGGAGAGGGGCTATAAATACACCAATGTGTCACCTGCATTAATAATGGAATATTTTACTGAAAAGTAAACAAACATGAGCAACAGTGCTGAAATTCCTACCTGGGCCTGACTACTTCTGGCTTTATGAAAAGATTTTCCGAAGACTTTCTGCTACTGTGGGAGATGTAGACAAGCGAAATAAGAGGTGAAAATCACCTTTTCGTTAGTGTGGGTGATTTGTTTCACGTCATGAACTTGGGCATGTCCTTCAGATGGAGAACTCTCGTGGAACAGACATCTAATTATGGAGACAAATATCCCTGATGAAGTTGGAGGGATGTGCCTTGCTGATGGATACTAATCCTGACGTGCCCCCTTCTCAATGAAATTTCATTAGTTTTTTGTGTTCCTGAGCGAGATGAATAAATAATAATGAACCTTTTCCAATCTAGTGCACAAGCATTTTGTTCGCTGTAATTTCAGTTCTAAGGGAGCCCCAGATTCAATGACAGATTCTGTTTGCTGCATTGTACTCCTGTAATATTCATTTGGCACCGTTGCCAAACTGACTGAAGGCTTAATTCAATAATTTATGCTACAGGAAAAGATAACAGCTATATCATTTAATATCCTGCCACTTAAATAAAGCCAGCACTTTGTTTCTCTCTAACTTTTCTCTCTTTAAAATACAGCTGCACTTTGCTCTCTTAGAGGATGGGAAGCAATTAGGCTCAGATGATTTTTGTCACTGGAATTTTGTGTGATGACTCCCAAATTTCATTGATAGATGCCCTATCGATGCCCTATCAATGCGATATTGATAGAGGGAAGAGAGTGAACCAATGGCTTGAATAAGCACATAACAGCATGAGAAACTGCAGTTCTGCTTATACAGAAAACCGGGAAAAAAAAAAAGAAATTTCGGGAAATTTCAGACCCATTTGAGTCTTTTCAGTGCTTCATCCCACCCAGTGACTCTGGAGACAGAGAGGGCTGAAGGAGAATTGCTGCCCTCAAAGATCCAGCCACACTGGAATGCAGAGAAATCATGGAAAGGGCTGGTTTGCAAATAGTTTGAATTTACTAAAGCAAGCAATGATTCCTCTTTGTTTCCAGAGGCCACACTTGGTAATTCCCACTTGTGCTCAGGAGGAAAAGTGTTGGAATGCGAAGCTCTGCTTTGGTTCTGCAGCACTGTGAGTCCCAGACCCCGGAGAAATCCAGATACAATCTCCATTCTGCAGCACTATAATGCAAGTGGGTGTTTAAGCTCCTTGTACAAGTTATTTAAGTTTTGTTTATTTATTTTGAATAACTGGAACAAAATGGCTCCTTCCCAGCTGCTTCTTTTTCTCACCAGGGCTTAAGCAAGAGGCATGTATTAAACCAGTCAGGAATTAGCTGCAAGAACTTGACATCAGCAATGATTTTATATGTAGATAGCAAGGTTTATATCCTGGGATAACACTTAGAAATAATTGAGATCATGGAGATAATAGAAAAACGTGTGGAGACCATTTATTTTTGTAGCCCAAATTACTGCCATGGCAAAAATTCCTCAGGACGCAGAAAGACCTGATATAGAAATTTCAGGCTGCCACCTACTTCTTGCTTTCAGATGATTGATAACTTGGGAAGAAAATCTTGGGATATAAATCATCGCAAGGAATGATCCAGACAAGATTAAAAAACTCTTTATTTTCTTACATATAATTGAAGAGGAATGCAAGGGATATTTAAAACATTTTAAACCTAAGGCAGGTCCTGATTTAAATTAGATTATTCAGGCAGGATATTATCAAAATATTTATTGTATTGACTGACTGATTTGCACACATTTGTCATCACAGTACTGGCATCCATTTGAAGGACCAAAACTAAATTTGGAACTTAAACTTTTAGGAAAAAAAATGGTCTTTCTTACCCCAAAATCAGATTGCAAAATTGACAATTAGGCAAGTGAAGATCTGCCCGAGGTAGATCAGACCTGGTGTGGCTTTGCTGTGGCTGTTTGGGTGAGATGAACTTTCCTTATTCTTAGAATATTTATGTTTAATTCTTATTTTGTCATCCTGGCAAAAGAAAAAAAAAATCTCAACTATCATGAGCAGCAGAAGGGAAATAGAGATTTAAACAGCAAAATGTGGTTGGGATTTCGCAGGATATGGTTTTATCCTTTGACTCCTACTGCATTCCAGAAACCTGCTGAAAACAGGGAAGTGCAATCACTCCCCAGGAAAAGGCAGCATCATCCTCTGCTGTGGAAAATATCAGGCGAGGAAAATATAATTAGCATTGTATATTCTGGTATTGTGTCTAGCACGCTGAAAGCTCCCAGGCACTTTCAAAATAAATAGAATAAACAGAGATGAATGAAACTGAACTCTGCTAAATATCATCAATGAGGATCTGCTTTATTACGGGCAATTAAGAAGGGAAAGTCAAAACACAAGCTCTCATTATCACTCATTGATTAAAACCCAGTTAGAACATTGCAATCCCAAGCAGCCCACTGCTCTGCTCGTTCCGCACTTCAGCACAGAAAACAGCACAATATTTCAGAAATAATTAGGAACACAGAGTTAGTGATCAGCCTTAATGTTCCCCAATAAAATTGCCAAAGCAAATGATTATGGATCAGCCAAAAGACGCTGTTTGAGGCCATCATCCTTTGTGGCTGTTTAATACCTTCATGATTATCTTTTTTTTTTCTGAGCAAACGCAAATGAAGTTAAAATCCTTCCAGTAATGGCAGCCTGGAATTTAGCAGAAGCCACAAGCATAACTTTGCAAATGCTCGTTTTTTGGGAAATAACTGCCAGCCGTTGAGCTGCTCAGGCAATTTTTGTCTCTTCTCTCTATTTCAGAGGAGCTAATATCAACATTTCTGATGTAGAACAAGCTGGGAATGTCTCACTGTCAAAATTACTGTGCTTTTCCATTCAAGGAAAAATGACCTTTATCTGATGTGTTATCCGAAAAAAAAACAAAAAAAGAAATGACAGCATAAACAACAAAACAAAACCCAGCTGAAAGGAGCGGGGGAAATGCAGGCTGATAGGGCTGCACTGAAATTCTGCCTCGGAGCAGAGATGGAAAGGGAAGGGATCAGCAGGAAGGACTGCGAGCCAGGGACATGTGGGGTGGAAATGTTGCTGTCCGTGTCAGCAGGCTGAAAACCCAGGGAAAATTGGAAGTGATCCCCTTAAGACACTGCCTGTCCCCTCCTGATGTCTGTGTTTGGCACCATTTTAAAGCTGCACAGAACCAGCAGCAGCCCAAAACCCAGGGGTTTGAGGTGTCCCTGTGAACCCTTCCCGAGGCTCTCCCTCCGGAGAGGAGCCCGGAGAGCGTGGAATGACAGCCCACGGGAAGAGCTTGTACCATTTGTCCTCTGGGATCTCCTGTGCAAGTTTCCAGAGGGAAACCAGAACCAGAAAGGCTTTTCATAAGCAGATATGAAAAATTCCATAACCCCGGCAGCTGTTCCATGGCCAGTGCCAGCTTAGCTGCTCCATCACCCTCTTACCTCCTCCTTTTTATCTCTACTTCCATTATTTGTAAAATTCCAGCCATTTTAGGAAACAGGAATGATTTATTCATAAAAAATACTCTTATTTTCATCCACTTTTACAAGTTGTAATTTCCAATCAAGCCTTTACATATCTATCATCAAAATTATTTCACAAACCCATTTTTTCCTGCTGAGATTTACACTGATCCCTCCCCGCTGCTGTATTTAGGGCACACTTTGGTTTCTACCCTTGCCCATTATTTCATTTCAACTCCCTGGTTTTTAAGAAGCTCTAAAAAATTAATTTATGTCTTTTTACCCACATGGAAACGTTCAGAAAGGGCATGAGTGAGGGAGAAAAAGTGAGTCCAGGTTTAGGACTTCTCAGTCCATTGAGTTCTCTGTGATTTTGTAAAATTTTTCTGCTTGGGCTGGAAACAGAAATAAAAACGAGACCATCTACAGTCTGAATGGCCTGATGGGAGCTTTAGCACTGGGCCAATAATGAAATGCAGGGAAAACATTTCATATCTATTACTTTGGGGTAATTTTTCTCTAATCCAAAAATCACAAAACCGCTGTAATTCTGCGGAAATCTCGTGTACTTGGCTGGCATATTTTCCCCAGCTCTAGTAGGAACTGATAACAGGCTGCTGAATTACTGCTTAATAAACCACTAAATGAGTGCCATCCAAGATAACGGGGCATTAAATGACGGCTATTCAGGGAAAAAGTAGAAGTGCAGAAAGAAATGCAAGAGGGCTCTCTGCATAGAGGGAAATTGGATTTGTCATCTCATCTCTGCCAGTGGTGAAATTCAAACTGCAGCAGATTGGGGAGGAAAAAAAAAGGAAAGTGTTTTGATGCCAAAGGAAGTAGGACACTCGATGTAGGGGCTGCTTCTCATCACCTGAGCTGGGACAGAGTCTTTAAATTGTGGGGGTAATGTGAGCACAGAAATGTAATAAATGCAAAGACGAAATATAATGAAATGTGAAGATAAAATCCAAAAAACTGAACATAACATAAGGATGAGATTATAAATCAAAAGAAATCAAGAGATGTAGAGGTGGTGGAGAATTTCAGGACGTGGAGACAAAAGGCCAAGTGTTGAATTCAGGCTGGATCATGGAATCATTGAACCTTGGAATGGTTTGGGCTGGAAGGGATCTTAAAGCCCATCCAGTGCCACCCCTGCCATGGGCAGGGACACTTCCACTGTCCCAGGCTGCTCCAAGCCCCGTCCAACCTGGCCTTAGGCAATTCCAGGGATGGGCAGCCACCACTTCCCTTTTGCCAGGATTTCCGTGGGATTTCAGAGTGGAAGTGCCTGTCCTTCCCTGAGGATTAAACCCCGATCACTCCCCAGAGGTGTGTGAGGAGCTGCCTTGCTCCTGCCCATCCATCACAGCCTGGTGCCATCCATCTCCAGCAGAACTTGTCCCGCAAGGCTGAGAACACATTTGCTTGACTTGTAGTCGTTGGGAAATTGTATCCTCCTGACTGATGGCTGCCGCGCCCACGGTGCAGCATCGCCAGCAGAGTTATGACAAATCTGCTCAAGGCCGTATTTCTGGGGAATGACATAATCAATGATGGATTCAGCTCTAATTTCAGCAGGTTTAGACTGCAGAGCTCTAAAGCAAAGAGAGGAGGGTGTTCCGTGTTCCCTCTCCTCAATAATTGCATCCGACTGAATTTACAACACGTCCTGTTTCACCACATTTATTTCCCTCATGTTTGGGTTTTCACATCCCTAATATCTTGAAAACTGTGCAGGCATTTGAGTAAAATGTCAGTGCAATACAATAAATGTTTGTTTTATTATTTTGACTGGCAGTGGACATCCACCTTTGGGCTGACAACAATTCTCTTGTCTCAATTTCTCCTATAAATGAGTTGTGTACATGCACAAGTATTTTACACATATCAGACTGGGACAGAAATCTTGATTCAGGTTTGGTTTCCTTAAAATTTGCATGAATTTCTGTTGATCACGTGGTTCAGATTTTTATCCAAAACTCTTAACCCAAGTTATTTCAAGGCACAAAATGTGAATCAGGCTGGATTCTGTTCATACGGTTTCACTCTTTACCGTACAAATTCTAGGTGCTCACCTTTCAGGTCACTCTTGATCTGTAAATCACAGTAATATTTAAAAAAATTAAGAACTTGGGCATTTCCTTGCAAAGAGAAATTTAATAACATGTAGATATTTCTGCTCTCTAAATCTAACTGTGCACTCTTAGTTTTATGTGATTATTCTCAGGTACTCCGAAGAAAAGACGTTGTTATTCCCTGCCAGTGAGCATTGAAAGTCAGTGGCATCACTGGCAATAAACCCATTTTAATTTGCAGTCAGACTGGTGGGATATTAATGAGGTTTACCTTTCTTTAAGGCAAATTTGTGGAGTACATGTGCAGCACCAGTTTAATTGCAGCACCACACATAATTTTGTGTATCGCCAACTTATCTCCTGGAGAGGCTGGGGGTTAATTGAGTGAATAAAACAAATGTAGACTAATTAGGAGATGACAAGTTATAGCTGATAAGGTCACTTGTCAGGCAAATACGAATTCAATATCTATTGCAGAAATGGTTACATTTTCTCTGGCCTAGAGCAAACTATTTGTGTTTTGCAAACTCACAAATGTACAAGGAAGACACAGAGAAAAGGCTTTTATTTCTACCATATTCAGTATAAATCAGAATAAATCTAAATAGAAACAGCAGTTGGAGGTATCACATTATATTCTGATTTGAATTACGTTAAACCATCAGTGATTTTAGTAGCTTTAGACTAATATGACTGAAATATGAATCTGATTCATGCTCAATAAGTTACTAGAGATTAACCCCCGCAGTTTTGTTGACATTGTATCGATACCCATTTTTTTATAAGCTGTAGGAAAAGTAATAAATCATCAAAAACGATTTGGCATAAGGTGCATGAAGTGAGACAATGTTAGAGGATGAAGAAATTGCATTCCATAAATCACTTTGGGGCTGGGGGGAAAGGCCTTCTGAGTGCGTGGGCCAAAGTTTGGATAGATTTTACTCTGAAGTATTCTAAATTTTCCAGGGTGAGCTCAGGGTACTGAGGCGGAGACTGTGCCAAGGTTTGGGAGGAGTCCGGGTACCTGCTGGGCAGTGGAACAAGACAAACCCCAATCTGGCCGAGAGCACCCAGCAATTCCACAGAGGAGAGGCCAATCCCAAGGGACAACATACTCTGATTGTACAGCAGGCTGCCGTTTTCCCAGACAATTCCCCCAAACGATAACGAGCTTTGCATCTGCTTTTAAGGAAATCCTGTGGCAAACGATCCACCCAGACTGGAGATCAACGCACGGAAATAACCTCCCACAGAAATTACCTTCCACTGTCTTTGGAGTGGTGCCTGAATCCCTGCCTGCCTCAGAGCTTTCCTCCCTGGGATGCTGGGATGCTGTTGGTGCTGGGGGTGCTAAAGCCCTGGCACAGGGTGCCCGGAGAAGCTGTGGCTGCCCCTGGATCCCTGGCAGTGTCCGAGGCCAGGCTGGACGGGGCTTGGAGCAGCCTGGGACAGTGGAAGGTGTCCCTGCACACGGCAGGGGTGGAATGGGATGATCTTGAAGATCCCTCCCAACCCAAACCATTCCATCACTCTGTGATTCCCTGATAAAAGAAAGGTGAAGCTGCTGCAGGTGTGTGCAGGTGTGTTTGCAGAACAGCTCCAGCACAACTTCAGCACAAATGTCTGCACTTTTTTTACACCTTTTTTTACACTCCCCTAAAACAGCTGCAGAAAGAATTGCACAGAAATAAGCCCTTTTTTCTGCTTTTCCTCGAACTGTTGCAATATTCAGGATATGTCAGAGGTTCTGTCACTAAGAGAGAGTCCTGCTAATGCCAGGCACACACCAGGAAACCCTGTGGCTATTAATGTGAGTTTTCACTCATGACTCAAGCGTGACCTTTGTGTGTCTTCTGTTTGTTTGGCAGCCAAAGTGAATAAAGTTCCCAGGCAGATAATGAAGTGATGTTGCTTCTTCAGAGGAAATATTCCGGCAGCAAACAGTGTGACAGATCTGATCTCACGGACGTTTTGTGCAGAGAAGACAATTTAAAGCTACAGCGATTTCCTTGCTGATACCTTGAAGAGTTGGATTTTTCCAGTCATCTTTCACTTTTCCCTCAGAACCTCCTCCTTCTATTGTGTTTGGGAGCATTGAGGACAATTATTCTATTTCTAAGGAGCTCCAGGACTGCAGTGAAAGGTGCATTTATCATCACAAATATCTTTGTCCATGAGAACTTTTCATTCCCACCAAGAGCAGCTCCCACCACGGCAGAGCTCGAAGGAGTTTGATTAAAAGACCTGATTTCGAAGCAGAAATGAATGAGTTACAGGTAGTTAGAGCAGGCTGAAGAGCAGGACGATGATGTTTGGAACTAAACAATGTCACACACAGTGCCTTAATTAGCAGCAAAAGTGATTTAGCAAAGTAATATTCTAATACCAATCCAATTGCTACAAATTATTAATAACAATAAGCATGGAATAACCAAGATCCACTAACAATGAGATGCAATATCTGTCACAGGAAAACATAGGGCCCCTTTAATAATGACATTGTAATTAGAATAGAACAATAAAGCAGATATTAATATTGAACACAGGACAAAAGACTGGTTATGCCGTGCAGAAGGGAAAAAAGTGCTATTCCTAAAATTCTAAAAGGGTCTGAAAATCAAATATATCAAAATAAAGTTTACAAATTTTCCTCTTGCTGCAGACCAGGTGGGAATTTAGGCAGTGCCTGACCCCTAGGACAAGGATTTGCACCTTTGGGTGTGCTTTGCACACAAAGGGAAGCAGAGAGACCCAGGGAAGTGGGGGCTGCAGGTCCCCTCTGTGCCTGAACTCTGCCTCCACATCCAGAACTTGCCCTCTTACCTCCCGCGAGAGAAGCCTTAGAGAGCCTTATCTGCCTTTGGATGCTGATTGTGGTAACTGTGCCAGCAACCAGAGCAATTGCTGACATAAATCCTCACATGGCTCTTGTGGGGTTGTTTCTCCAGTTCCTGAAACTGTGCAGTTCCACGACAATTAAACATTGCTTTTAATTTTTGTTTTTTAAGAGTTTAATCCTAAATATGAACGGAGTAATAGAGAAAAGGGGTGTTCTGGAGGGTGAAAAACAAATGTAAGGTAAATAAAAAGAATCCATCCACACTGTTATTGGCTGGTTCAGGACTAGAATTCAGTCTCCCAGGCAGTGTGTGGTTGGCTTGTGATTTTGATTGTGTTTGGAGCTAAAACTGTGGGATCTAAATATCACAAGAGAAATGAGGCGGGTGCTTTACACATGGCCCAGCTGTGACAGCTTCAGTCAGAGAACAGCCCCGAGCTATCCCAGATATTTCCATCCATCCAGCCCTCACACATGGCCCCACCGGACTAATCCATCCCTGTTTCCCCCAGATCACACATCAGCGTGTGTCCCAGAGCTGGCTTCCCATCCACCCTCCACAAGCAATTTTTGTGGCAAACACAAGAGTTCCTCCTGCAGATAGGGATGAAAAAACACCTCCCAATGCCAAGAGGTTTATTTTTGTGATGTAGGGACCATAACCACGGCCTAAATCACCCTGAGGGGTTGGAAATGACTCTGGGAGCTCAAACCCTGTGACAACCACATTTTCTGTCCCAGGCAAGTGCCAACCATAATAATAATAATACATTAAAAAAAGCTTTTTTATATGTGAAATTTTTTTGCTGCCAAGAGACCAGAGGAGAAAACTCCTGTTTCTGGAAGCCCCAGCTGGAGTGGGATCGCGGCTGCAAGATTTCCCCAGGAATGTCAAGCAGGTGTGAATGCAGTGAATTCCAAGAAGTTTTCAATGTTAATTCCTGCTCAACAAGAAACACACACATAAACAGCGATCAATAGGCGCTAAATGAAAAAGAAGTAGCAAATCAATAACTCCAGACATTTTATTTTCCAGCTTCTGCAAACAATGGGAGGGAGGATCAGCCTGTGATTACGTGGAAGTCGCAGATATTGTTGCAGCACTTAAAAGTTTGTGAGCAAGGTCTTCACCCATGTCAGGGTGTGCAGAGCTGCTGGGTGGGAATATCAAACAGCAGGGAAGTTTGCTTTGGGTTTTCATTTCAAAATAAAGCCGATTTCATAATTTTTTTTATGCATTTCCAAGTCTGTTTTCCAAAAAACGAATTAATTTTTTTCTTATTTCTGCTAGTGGAAGATTACAGACTGCAACTGGGTTTCTCTCCATTTCATGTAGAAGTAGACGATCCTTAAGGTCCCTTCCAACCCAAACCCTTCAGTGATTCCATGCTTTTATGGTCATTGTTCTCTCCATAATAAAATCTAAGGTTTCACGTGTCAGTTCTTTAATTGAGGCATTGGTTGTGGAGATAAAAAGGGAGTGGAACTGGCTATTAAACTCCAAGGAAATCCATGTTGGTAACTTTGAAATGGGGGATTTCAAAATTCAGCTTCTCTGGGCACTCTGTGCTAAGGTCTCAACCCCTTTCAGGGAACAATTTATCTCCAAAATCTGATCTAAACCTACTCTCAGTTTAAAGCAATTACTTAAAACGAGTAATTTGCCTTGAAAATGTTGTGCTTCGATAAACTGTTTCAGTAATATATTATTGTGCCTTCTTAAGTGTAATTTCTTTATACTTAAATTTGCCATTATTGACAATAGAAAATGCTCAAAATATTTGAAGTGCTTAAGCACCTGCTAATTTCAACTTCTTGGCAGTGATAATAAAGTAAAATTGAATTGTCTTTGAAGCTGTTGCAAACAAAAAAAAAGTGAAAAAAAAAAATTTAATGACTTCTAAAGTACCAGGATGTTATTTTACGAAGTTAATGAGCCTTTTGTGCTGGGAGATGAAATGGTTTGATACGAAATAGAAAGAAGTCATGTAAAATTTAAATAAAAAGGAAAAAATAATGTAAAATAGCTAACTGGAAAGATTAGGAAGCAATAATTATTTAAACCAGCGTAAAAATAGACAAGGCCTTTCAGACTATGGAGCTTAGACACTGGAGCGATACAGAAAACATAAAACTCTGGTGATGACTTCCATGAATTCTGGCATCTCCACCTCACGCCAGGAGCTGTAAATAACATTTCCCTGACAGCGAAATCAATGCAGGCTGCAGTCACAGAGTGCACCCTCAAAGCAGCCCCTGAGCTCTCACCTCTTCTCCACCACGTCCGCGCACTCAGGGGAATGCAACAAAGGGGTTTTTCTGGGAGATGAAGCACAGTGAGGGAGATTCTTCTGTAGCGTGAGTCTAGCCCAGGGCAGGGAATGCTAAATGCGATTCCCTCTATCCAGGTTTGAGGTGGTGTGGAGTCCTTGGGAAATGTGGCAGTGTGGCACTGGTGCTCACTCAGGACGAAGCTTGAGGTGGGCTTATGTCTGTCTGCTGGGAAGCTTCAGACCCCCTCACATTCTCTGAATATAATGGTGCCTCTTCAGGGCGTTAGGTTCCCTCTTTTGCTGGCTTTGGTGCACCAGAGGATGGTGGTTGTTCGCTGATGCTGGGGAGTGAGCTGAACCTCCTGGCTCCCCACAGAACGGAAACAAAAGTTCTTCTTTGACTGTCACTCCTCCCTCTCCTGGGAAAGTCATTGCAGTATCAGCCATGTCGTGCCACAGTCTTGCAATTCATTCACAGAAATCCAGCTTTTTATTTCCCAAATCCATGAAAACTTCCATGCTGTCTAAGGGACACCTAATTATTATCATTGTCTGACTCACCAGCAGATCTCCAAATACCTCTGGTTGTTCAGAGAAGCCTCAACATTTCCAGGCTGGACTAGTTCATCTCCACATTTTGCTGTTAGAAATAGCAAAGATGTCACTTGTCTTAAAATATATGGTCTGCTGTTCCATCCCTAAAGGTGCTGTTATGCTAACAATAAATCTGCGAGAGGCTGCAGGCAGAGCGTGGGATGTGATGTATTCAATATTCATCCTGCTGTGATCCAAAGGAGGATCAGGACACTTTACACCAGGAGATGTCTCTCTCTAATTTAACAGTTTCAAAATGATGGGCCAAAAATCCAGCCCAGGAGGTTGTGGTTGCATCTTCGATCGATTTGGAGGCAAGGAGCCAAAGAGCTGTGTGAAAATACAGTTAATGCCTAATTTCCAAAATGCAGGTCAGACTGGCTTGGAATATTTCTATTGTTCACAGCTAATTTTAGCAGCCTGATAGAATTTACTGACATTCTGCTTTTCGCTTATCTGTAATCCTGGAAAACCCCTTTGCTTCCACGGTGGGGTCAAGACCACCAGCAGAACAAAGGAGAGTTGCAAAGGCCACCTCTCCACGCATGGATTTGTTGGAAGGGCAGAAGCCAGCAGGAATCAGGTCAAAGAGGTGCCATTTCCCTTTAGGAACAGGAGGGGCACAGAAAACGTGGATAAACTGTCCAGGAGGAAGACAGACTCTAGAAATAATCACACGTAACTACTTATTGACAGAGGAGAGAATGGAGGGACCAGACAGACAGAGAGATGAGGAAACGGTTCCTCCAGCCTGATGGAGAACCCGACCTGGCACCCACACCGAAAGAACAGCCTGAGGTGCATCTGATGGATGCCTAAGGCAGAAATATGATGTTAAAAACGGAAATAAAATCTTCCCTCATCAAAATATTGTTGGCAACCTGCCTTGCACAACAACTCCAGAGGAACAAGCACAACCCAGGAGCAACCACAGGAGGAAAACGTGAGAGGGTTTTGGTGTGAAGAGACAATTATTTCATTTTATTGAGCATTTTGGACAGGTCTGTTCATTTCAACTTCCCAAAATCCTGTCTACATCTTTAATCCGGAAAGTGAAGGCTCTTTCTTAACTTATTCGTATCAAACAATGTTTAAATTTCAACGACATCAGGAGATGGTTGTTGTACATCCCTATAGCAAGTACACAGAATTTAAAGTAATGATCTCTGAGTTTATCTTCATCACCCTTCTTGCCTCTGGTGCTCTGCTTAGATCAGATTAGCTCATTTAAATAGCAATGGGTTATGAAAAAAAAAATCTAATCTGTTCCCTCGCTGTGTCACTGTGCATGCATTACTTTTATTTTATTTTGTCCCCTAAGGCACTGCAAGAAAACCCTAAAGACCCTCGTTGAGACACATAAAAAAGCTCTGCTGGAAAATAAGAGTTGGAGGGAACATTATTCTTTCCATGATTTTTCCCTATAAAGAGAATATAGAGGGCAGTTTGATTTTTGAGTAATTGAATTGCCATTTTGGGGGGTAATAATACCCGGCTCTTCTGCACAGCACATTTAATCCTGAGATTTAAAATTAATTTGTAGGTCAAAATCATTTTCATTCTACACGTCAGGTGGAATTGAGGTAGAAACAAGGAGGAAATGAGTGACCAATGCCATCTAATATCCTGAATTACCTTTTCATGCCCAGCCTACAAAACTGCTCTGCTCAGCATCGGAACCGGTTCCTCATTTTCCTTCTTGGCTCTATTATTCCTAAATTGATGTGAACCTTCCATGTGATAAATCAGAGGAGTTTTGCCATAAGTGCAGTTTGACTGTTGCCATCAGGCATATTTCAGAATGTCGTGGAGTGAAAATCAGCAGAGCTCCGCTGAAATCAATAGAGATAATTTATACCCAGGTAGAAATTAACTTATCCCACTGAAGTCAGTGGGACATTTGCTGTTCCTTTAATTGAGAGCAGGAGCAGGACAAAAGTGCCGTTGTGAGCTGCTCTTGGTGCCTGGGAATATGGAACATTTACATTTTTGGCTATTTTTAAGTCTTTAAAGCTGAACATGTTCATCTAAAAGTGAGCTCCCGGTACCTTTTAACTCAGGTTTAGAGCCCAGGACCGGGCTTGTTAAAGATGATCCTCTGGCAAGAATGAGGAAGATGACAAAAAATTTCAAAAATGAAAGCTTTGGGGGGGAAAAAGTGAAGGAAAAGGTTCTTTTTGGAGATGCAAGTCATGGGTGTAAGAATATCTTGTCCCTCACGCAGCTGTCCTGCTCCTCCAGCGACTCAGATTCCAGGGTCACCATCAATTCCCCAAGAAATCAAGGAATTACAGGGGAACTGTGTGCTCTGAAAGATTGGTACAAGTGCTTTACTCAGAGAAGTAAAGAGGGGAATGACCTCTGAGAGGTACCCAAGAGGGCTGAGTGGGGCAGTGGGAAATTAAAGGGAAGATTTGGGTCCTAAACACGTGGTCGTTGCGATTAGTTCAGCAAAGCTGGGCTTAAGTGAGTGACTGCTCACTTGAAATATTTTGTGTATTACAATATTTTATAGTGATTAGTTCAGCAAAGCTGGGCTTAAATGAGCGACTGCTCACTTGAAATATTTTATATATTACAGTATTTTATATACTCCAAGGGTTTTAGTCCTTAACCTGGATTTTTAGTCCTTAACATGCTGGTTGTTTGTTACTGAAATAGAGACTTTGTATTGATTTAACAGAAAGTCTGATCCCGAGATTTACATTTTTTTATCCTGAGGTTTATATTTTACGTTTAGATTAAACAGCATCGAGTTTCATTTAAATTGTATTTTAAAATGCTGCTGAAGTCTGCCCTCTGCTCTGTTTCCTCACTTCAAACAGCTGCTGACTCATGCACTACATAATTAATTTAAGTATCATTTGAGGTTGCTTTAATACAATTTCCTTGTAAGTACATGAGTAATATCCTGGCTGTTTAGAGTTCAATACATTAATTGGAGACAAAAGTCAGTTGTCATGGTTTCTATCACAGCCAAGTGTGAAGGGTCAGTCCATCCCCAAATTCATTATAACCTCAAAGAGTTCAGTTCCCATTCAGGGCCCGTTTGGAGACGAGGCTGTAATGAGCCACATGAGTTAATCCCATTTTTATGGGTTTATGAAGCAGGATTGTCAAGTTATATGCTTTTAATTAGAAGAAAGGTTCAGAGAAGGAACGAACTCAGAATACCAAACCCTCACCGTGAGCAATGCCCAGCCAGGCAGAAAAGAACATTTTACCTCACAATATGATACAAACTGTTGATGTTTTAATTAAGCACGAGGGATACTCAAGAAGGAGAACGGGGGAAGGCAGTCCTGCTTCCTCCAACCGCACTTTGTCCTCTGATTCCAGCCTGAGGAGCATCAGGATGCCAGGGTGGGAGGATGAGGGTCCATCATAGCTCCAACAGGAGGCAAAGAAGAAATATTTGCATTTTCTTTGGGTTTTAAGCAAGATTTTCATTTCTTTTTGTGTATTTATATTGATAGTCCTTATGATTCTCACCCATTTTTGGACTTCATAAATAAATGCTCTATTTTGCCTTTCCGTTAACTGTGATTTAAAGACACTTCACTTGTATGGAAGCATTTGAAGGGTGTGATATGAAATGTGGAATCCAAACCATCCATTCAGTGCTCCCAAAATGGTCTGGTTTTCAGTTCAGCTTCATTTGCTGATGCTGTAGCCAAGAAATATCTTCATGACGTTGTCACCCAAGTAACAATTGTTTTCTTTTCTCACTGTTACAGCTTAGACTGTTTTTTAAAGCTATTACCTGGATTCCAGCTTTCTCATGATCTTGAAAAGTGTTTTCCTGGTTCAAAGGCAGCACCTGGAGTAGTTTAAAATGAAAGCATGTCCTAATGCAAAGCTCCTTAGTCACTTGTTCATACAAAAAAGGACTGTTAATTTTGCTAATTGCTTCTCTTTTCTCCCAGAATTATGACACTAATAGAGATTTATCAATCACAAACACTAATAGTGGAACATTTTACCTGCGCTGCAGCTCATGAATGGCAGCAGACTTATTAGTTTCCATAGCAACACCATCTCCACTTTCCAAGGTCAAAAATTCCTCCCATCCAATCAGTGGAAGAAAGTAAAGTGTGTCTTCCTGTGACTACCTGGATATTCTGCAAAAACAGGAAGAGATATTGGGCAATTAAAGTACAGACTCCAGATAAATTCCCCGAATTTCCCCAGGTAAAATCACGTTCTACTGCATCGCTTGGAGACTCAGACAGTAAAAATGCAATAAATAGTCTGGATAGGATCATCCCGGCGTGAAAATAATTCCGAAACGACACAAAGCTGGAATGAAAATCATAGGTAAGGTTGGGGTTTCTCCCATCTGCTCAAATGTGGCACCGAGATCTCCGGGATGGGAGGGAGTTTCTCCAAGCAGGGAAGAAAAATCTGCCTGTGGTTCTTCTGCCAGACAGCACTGGGATGGAGGAAAAGGTGGTTGGAAAGATGGGCTTTTCCCATCATAGGGAGCCCCTCTCCATGGAGCCGGGCTGGGAGAGCTGGGGGTGCTCACTTGGAAAGGAGAAGGCTCCAGGGAGAGCTCAGAGCCCCTTCCAGGGCCTAAAGAGGCTCCAGGAGAGCTGCAGAGGGACTGGGGACAAGGCATGGAGGGACAGGACACAAGGAATGGCTTCCCACTGCCAAAGGGCACGGCTGGATGGGATATTGGGAAGGAATTCCTCCCTGTGAGGGTGGGGAGGGTTTGAGATGGAATTCCCAGAGAAGCTGTGGCTGCCCCTGGATCCCTGGAAATGTTCAGGGCCAGGTGGGACGGGGCTTGGAGCAGCTTGGGACAGTGGAAGGTGTCCCTGCCCAGGGCAGGGATGGGACTGGGAGATCTTTAAGGTCCCTCCCAGGCCAAATCTGTCTTTAATTCCACGATTCCACAGTGGTCTGGTTCTGACCCCAGACAGGATCCTTTGGTGAATGTGTTGCAACGTGAGCAGATCCTGATGCAAATGATTGATCTCCCACGGGAGGAGAAGGGATCACAGCGTCCCACACACCCCATGTAAAAGAAAAATCACCTTTTTTGTGTGAAGTTTTATCCTGCAGAAATGAACCATCCGCCCGTAAGGATTTACATAACAATTTCCTTTAATTTCCTTTGACATTTCAGTCAACAGATGACAAATTAAGCCAGGAAAAAGTATCTGTTTGGCCTATACTCCCAAAGGGCAAACGGGTAATTTACTGTTGGGGATCAGTTCATAAAGCAGCTGAAACCAGAAATCACTTAATAACATGAGTTTACAAAATTGTAAAATCATTCCAAACCTTTTAAGTGTAGAAAATTTTCCACTGAGAAATTACAATTATGAGCCACACTTATGGATCCATGTTCTCATCTCACTCGTCTCATTTTTCACAGCCATGTGAAAAGATCTCATACAGGGCTGCCCTGGCACTTATTGCTGATAGCAGTGAGAGAGATGTTTTTTTAGAAAATTAAGAAATCCAAATCTTCTGGAAGCCATCCCACTTCTCTAAGGGACTTAATTCTGTTCATATTTTCTATAAATTTCACTTAAAAATTTCAGGTGGTATCAGGGGAGACAGAAACCCGAGGAATGATCAAACCTTGACAAGCTTCTAAGTTTTGGAAGAAAAGGATGGAAAAAACCCAGAGTTTCTTTTAGCCTTTCATGATGTCCTACTTCGCACACAGCCGAGATCTACTGAAGAACGTTTGCAAAATTTATCAGTGTTTGAAAGGAAAAGGATTAAAAAGTACTAAATTATAATTCTGTCAAAATAAAAGCAGAGAAGGAGGAGCTGGGTTGTACCTTTACACATCAACCCTGCCCCAAGCAGCAGTAACTGCACCCAAATACCCTCAATCAATATTTCCTTTCTTTTTTAATACTTTTTTGGTGCTTTTTTTAAAACACTTGCCTTCGGTTCAGGTTCCACTCCAAGCCCTCCTTTAAACCACCTGTCGATACTGAAGGTAGGCATTGATTATTTCTGCTTCAGTGGAAAACCTGGTGCTTCTCCTTATTGAATCACATCGCATTTATTTCACACCCTTTTTCCTCCTTGTCAATATTTGTCTTGGAGCTCGTGTACGTATCTGTGATATTTGAGACCAAAAAAACCACTTCAAATTTGTTTTCCCTTGTCCTTCCTGAACAGAATGTATCCAGACGCAAAAATGTAAGTTAGGATTTTAATTAATTACTCAGATATCATGGTAATTCCTCCTGTAATAATTTTGTGACTTTACCTGTGTTCCAGTTTTAGCTTTTTTTCCCTGGTTATGGCTTAGCAGGAGAGAAAAGATTCCCCAAGCACCCAGGACCTGTGTGTGCAGCAGCACCACGGGGTGAGGAGGCTCAAATTGCCCATTTACTGACAAATCATCCTGGTGGATGCCAAGTTGGCTGTCAACAGATAACAACCAGCGTTTGTCTGCAATTTATCCCCTTTTGCTGAAGTTATTGCCACGAATTTTGCACATTCCCACGTGTTTTCCTTGGCATTGCTATTTGGAATCTCCTCCCATGCTGGGTATTTTTCTGTGGTTGATTTTCTTGGGCAGGGAGCACTTCCCAGTGCTGGTCCACCCAACTCCTTTTCCTCAAGACGTCTCAAATATATCCCATTTCTGGTCCTTCCACGCTGGGTGTGGGAGCTGTTTAGTGCAGAAATCCCTTCTAAAGGTGCAAGAGTTACCAAAGAAAATTGGAAACGAACTTAAACCATCCAGAGTTACTCACATGCCTCCTCACATTCCAAACGAAAAATAGCCAATAAAAGCCAAATAACTTGGCTTTAATAAGACCAGACCCTGCCTTTTCCAAGAGGACAGATCCTTTTTTTGCAAGGAAATCTCCTTTTGAAACCCTCCCTGCTTTCTATTCTCCTCTGGTTGGGTTATGGATGAGTCTTTTTGGAACCCTGAAACAAGAACCTGCAGCTGCCAATATCCAGAATATACAACCCAAACTCTTTGTATTCATACAAGGTATTGATCAGTCCTCAGAACTGTAATTCTTCTGCTCCTAGGGCTGCGAATTATGGGGCTTTACTGTAAATACACACACACACATGCACATATTTCCTTAAAGTAACCCAACTGTTTTACTCCCTTCCCTCTGACAAACACAAGGACTGAACCGGCAAGCAGGCACTTAATAATTTTTACAACATCTTTCCAACAGCAGCTTCCATGGGATTATTTACTGTCAAACTAAATCAAGAATAAATGAAAAAACTGAAATATTTATAGCATAAGAAAAATCTGGTTCAGACCAGAAATCCCAGACTGGCATTAAATCAAGAAACGTAACAAGATAAATTCTGCCATCATGCCCTTTGTTTTCTGGATGTGCTGCTATCACTTATTCTAATTGTTATGCCACAGTTTGAGCAGAGAGATAGATGGAAAACAGAATATGTTAAATACGATCATGGGGGAAACATTATATTTCCCCCTAAAAGTCCTGATTGCGTGTCCATTTGTCAGCAGGATGTAATTTATATAAATATGTTTGTTACCGAAGTAGGCAACATCATTTTTTGTTGCTTTCCCATTAGAGAAAGCAAGTCCATAGGAAAGAACTCAGTCCTCAGATACTTTATACCTGTCAGTTTTCCTTCTTATCTGTGGGGGAAGGAGAGATATCTGCTCCTGAGACATCCAAATGTGACTTGTGGGACACTCGGGGACTTATAGGAGGTGAATAAACAGAAAAAGGTGGATAAAATACCCAGGTCAGCAATGGCTCTGTGTGGAACACTCAGGGAGGAGTTGTGCAGCACCTGCTTCTCCTTGCAAACACTCTGGGTAATGCCACGGGAAAGAAAGTACACAAAAGTACTGCTGTCATCAAACACGTCCTCCTGGACATCTGGGATATTGAAAAATTCCGTCTAAAAGTGGGATTTGAGTATTGACTTGGCACTTAGCACACGGAGGAAAAGGCTGTCTTGCTGTGTGGCTGAAGGTTGCAGTTGTAATGCTGTTTTCCTTGGAATTTAGAAGGGGATAGGCTGTGGATTCATTTATTAATTAAAATAATCTGACATATATTTAACACATTAACATAAATGCCAGTATCTTGGTCTTTACTGAGCCCAGCCTGGCGCCGAGGCTTTGGGTTTCCAGACCTTTAATTTCTACAACCACTTATTTTTTGAGTAACAAAACCCTTACAAGACCAAATCTGTGCCGAAAGACAAAATGCTCTTCTGGTGTCACCTCAATTTTCATGAACATAGGCCCCATTTCCCACTTCTGCCACAATTTTCTGTTAAGTTTCCTGAAAGCAAAACTTGGTTCAGATGGTGATGTGACATTGAACTGGGGTAAAAACCTGTCAGGCACTGGGAATGACGAGATTTTGCTCTCAGCTAAATTCCAGCAAGTTGACATTTTTACCCATGGCAAAATGTAGCTGTGTTTGCAGAAAGAGCAACTTTTTGACCTGGTGGGAGAGAAAATGTTTAGCAACAGGGATTTGGGGCCGAATTCCGCAGTGGTGCTGGTGGAGGAGCTTCACTCCAGGACTGGTTCGTTGGTGTAACCACCCGTAGAATGAGACCTGCTGCACGTACGGGAGAAGAAAGGAACGGAGATGTGGAGAGGAAGGCTCTAATCCAGGGAGTGCATGCACAGCCTTTTCATTCTGCAGCCTCAGCTTTCCCTCCCACCAGCTTCCACATATCTATATTATCTTTTGAATTTGGCCTTCCACACTTCCGTATTCCTCATGTGCCAGGAAATAAGCCGAGTCTGTCCCAGCTGGGCTTGCATTCCTGGCACACCATTGCTCCTGATCTCCCTATTGTCTCCTGAGCACCTGATTTGAAGGCATCTAATGTGAATTTTCTCATGAATGTCAATGATATACAGCTACATTTTTCTTTCCAAACTTTTTATCCCTGAGGCGCTTTCTGCACTCAAACTATTTTCCAGATATCCATAACAGAGTGAATAGCAAACGCTTGCAGCTACCAGAGCAGGAGTAGAAGCGCCCAGTTTTCCGGGCTCCAGCAAGATTTACGTATGCTGTTGGAGTACGTACTGCTTATTTATTGAACCATATTTCGAGGGAGAAAAGTACCCCGTGCTATTTAACAAAGGTTTCCGATACTGATCACTCCTATTTTTCCTCTTTCACAAAAGGACTTGGATTTTCATTTGGTTTTCACTCCTGACTGCTATTGCTTACTTCTCCCAGGGAAAATGAAAATATTGTGGCTCATTTACAATTCAAATTCAGTGCATAACGCCTTCGGGGAGGGTTTAAATCTTGTGTTTTCAAAACATTTTCCTAAATCTGAGCAAACAGCTCGTTGTGTTTCAGGTGACATTGAGATCCTACAGGGTGGGACACTACAGAGGCTTTTGTGTCTTAAACTCCCCAAATTAAGACATTTGAGGAGAAATGGGCTGGACTCTGTTCTGGTGTCTGATGAGGCCTCACTCACCTTCCCAAATGGATTCACCAGCACTGAAATGGCCCTGGCACAGGGAATTTGTGGATGCCCAGCCCTGGCAGTGCCCAAGGCCAGGCTGGACAGGGCTTGGAGCACCCTGGGACAGTGGAAGGTCCCTGCCCATGGCAGGGGGTGGAATTGAATGGGATTTAAGGTCTCTTCCAAGCCAAACCATTCCATGATTCTAAGCATCCTTTCGAGGATTCACAACTTCTTTAACAGTCAAGTGCAAGACACAGCAGGATTTAAATATCTTTAAAATAATTTTGCATTTTTTCCCGTGTTTTTGTTTTCACAGCAACAATTAGGGAGCTTAAACTTGGAAGCAGAAATAGAAACCCCCCTCTGCCATCAGTGCACTGCGGAAGGTGTCCATGTGTTTCAGGATCCCACCAGAATTGCTGGGAAGGTCTCAGGGAGTGCCACTCTTTCCTTCACTCTTTCCTTCACTCTTTCCTTCACTCTTTCCTTCACTCTTTCATGAGTATCTGAACTGGTTCAGAGCAGTAGGCAAACACTGTGTGGGCATCCCCAGCTGTAAATGACCCTGTCTCAGCAGGCAACAGCCAATGAGAGATTTTGCTCTATTTAACCCAAACAGAAAGACTGAAATATAGAAACCCCAGTGGGTTGTGCTGTTGACAAATCAGCATTAAAATGTCTTTCAACACCAAAGCGATTAAGTGATAATGAATATAACTGAGTACAACCCCATCTCATTCCCAGGTGCAGTTATCCCATACAACCACATCACTTGGAGTTGTATTTTGACACTCTTTTTTTAAATTTATACACTACGCAATGCCAGTAATCACCCCCAAAGGCCGAAACAATATAAAATTTTGCTTCTCACACTCACATTGCTCATGAACCAATGTTTCTGGTGGTGATTCCTGTAATTTAGGGATGGAGACAGCTTTTTACAGCCTACATGTCTATATATGCGTATATACATGAGTCTATGTACGTAGAATACAAAGGGATAATTTGGTTCAATCAGCTCAACTGCTGGGGATTTTTTTTTAATATATAAAATTATGGTGCTATTTTTCTACCTGATAAATAAATGCAGAATTTATCTCGGTGTGGTGCGGTGGAATTAGACTGACACAGAAATTGGTTTTGTTTGAAGAGTGGTGAAGACTTTTCTGTTCATTATAAAGCTGTCTGGTCTATTGGTCTCACTCTGGGACCCAGGGAGGAAAGATATGAGTGTGGGGAGTGTTGGGGTGCCAATATCCTGGGATCCAGGGGTGTCTGCACAACTGCAGCTGTGCCAAGGGTTGGCTTCAGTCCAGACCCACCCACAAATCTCTTTTAGAGGATAAAAATTTGACCAATTCAAGTTGACACAGCCCAGAATGGTTCATGGCACTCAAGGAAACTCTTATCCCACTGCCAGAACCGTGGGCCGGAATTCATCATAAATAAAATCCCAGTAAGTGCATTGCTCTTTATAATCTCTTTTCCATGGTTTCTGTGTCCATTTATCATGTCTGGATTTGTATCTGAATGTGCCATGAGTCAAATCCACCGAAGACAACCTATAGTTATAATTCACTATATTAGTTTGTAGTAATTTCTATTCTGCAGTCTCTGTCACATACAGATTTTCCTTTTGGAACATCATTTCTATGTAAAAATGTCCAAATTCAGTATAAAATTTTTGTCCCTTAATTAAGTGAGGCACGTCATTACATGTGTCCCTTAAAAAATTCAGTGAAGTATTTTTTTTGTTAATTAGTGACACCATTTCACCCTATAGAAGGGAAAAAGAAATTGTTCCTGTTTAAGTAGCTTAGAAATATTCCATGACCATTAAGTGTCCATTACAGATATTCCTGGAGGCAGCACCCACTGACAGGGAGTCAGTTCCTCATCTTTTAGACCCTGAAATGGGATATCGAGAAACACAAGGTCTCATTCCCTCCTACGGCTGTGCTCGGTGCGGCTCAGTGCTGTGTTTTCTGTTCTCAGCAGAAATTACTGCTTCTGATTTTTGGAAAATGTGTTTTCTGCATTAAATTTGCAGCTGGGATAAGCACTGGTGTCTTTTACAGTGGATCTCTAGCTCAGAACTCTTTTAATGAACTAAACAGAAGTGAGGCAGCAGTAGAGTGAGACAAATCTTATGTTGTTTGAGACATAGAAAAATGTCAGCCTCAAAAGCTTCCTGGGGCAAAATGGAGAAGGTGAAAGAAAGATTTGCAGCAGTGAGAGTGGCATTGAGCACTGACTGCCATGTCTCCAGCAACTGAGGGAAGGCAAATCTCATTGCAGCTCTGGAGAATCCATAGGAGATATGGAAAGTGGTTCCCCAAAAACGACGTGCTGCTGCGATTCCATCTCTTTGTATTTGCAGACACAGATGCTGGAGGTGAGCTGGAAGAATCAACCTCGGATACCATTTTACATGTCACTTCCCTTTTTTTGTGCAGTTTAAGTCTCTCACTGTATGGAGTGCAACAGGAAGGGCAGAATTTATTCCGCACGCTGCGGACTTGAGAATACATTGAATGCATAACCCAGTGACAGCCTAACTCCAGAGGGAGTCAAGTCCAGCTATTGCCCAGCCTTTCACAGGGGTTATCACTGGAAGCTGGGACCTTGGACTGACCCATCCTTAGCCCCTTCTGGAGCTCCTTCCTCACGATGGCAGAAGGGTCTAATCCTACCTTAGGTCCAACACAGTGCTTTGGTCATCTCAGTCTCTTTCCCTCTTATCAAGACAGAGCTCTTTTAGTTTGATCCCCTTCCATGCCTCAGCACCAGCACTGGGAGCGTTGCCTGCCATCAAAACGTTTATGGAAGGAAACCAGGAATAATCCCAGTTATTGAACATTTGTGTAATGTTGAATAAGGTAAAGCAGAATTCTGTATCAGAACTGCCTAAAGCCTAAATTCTCGCATAGAATCAAATCAAAATACTTAAAGACATGACAGAAATATGTTCATATCTGCTACAAAGTGATGGCAACTTCACATTAACTTCATCTAAAGGTTTGGATTGTGATTTCAGTACTCCTGGGTCATTCCAGCCATCCTGGTAAAGGAATTTCCAGCTCTTTGTCAAAGATCTGGCAGGACTTCAAGCGCCAAACACAAGAGCTTTGCTCATTCTTTGGCTAAAACAGTGCTGCTCTCATTTAATCCCTAAATATGTGGGAATGGACCTCCAAGACCTGTGCGAAATCTGTCCTGGAAGTGCTGGTGGGATCAAAACATCAGTAATGTCCTCAGACATTTGTGGGAACTACAGAAGAGAACGTTTTCCATGTGAATTAGAAGTTTTCATCATAAAGATAATTTCCAACAACAAGAAGATTCTCTCCTAATCACCCAATGCAGTCTGCAGCAATTACCGAGCAAACATTGAGATGGAAAAAGTCTGATAAAAAGGCTTCCAAGGCTTGGCTGAAGTGTATGTGTGGATCAATTTTCAATTCAATACATTATGAAATACAGTTTTTGAAGAGATCTGAAAATGTTAAATTTACCAAACCTGATGATATCACTTGTAAAGCAATTATCCCTTTTCCTTTAACATGTTCACAAACACTTAAGCTGCAGATCCTGATGGCACCCAAATACTGGGAAAGAAGAGTCTGCATTATTCTTCCCAGGTGAAAAGTTTAATATCTACTTCATATCTATGAGTAGAAGCTTAAGAAAACCTCCTTCCAAATATTATCAGTGTAATAATGTTTAAAAAATTGATTCTGTTTCAACAAAATATAGCAGTGAAATTCCCATTTCTTCAGTAAAAAGAGGATCAAAATTAGAATATAATCAAAAGACACTGTGCAGGTTTCTTCAAAGATACGGAGGTTAATAAAGAAATTGTTGATAAACTTTTACAATGATATCTTGAAGACTTCATCTCTTTCAAGATCTCGTGCAGCTGTTGTTTCTCTATGAGCTTCATATCCCAGCAATGCTTTCATTTGTGCCACCCTAAAGTCTCTTACTCGGTGTTTGCAGTTTAATCTTTTGCTTCTTCACATCCAATATCCCAGATCTTTTTATTAAAATCCATATTAAAGGCACTGTGATATATTTATGGGGCTCTCCTTTCAAATAAAACAATACCTTTAGTATTTATTATTTTTGCTGCTGCATTTCTTACACGTCTGGTCCTCCAGCTGGTGGCCTTCACAACACCTTTAAAAAGAAAAAAATGCAATTTCTTTGCCCAGTGGACACGGAGAACCCATCAATCCACCAAACTCTCTTCCCAAAGGGAGTGTGCAGTTGAGCAAAACATCCCTGGAGTTTTGGGCTTGAAGCAATGCTGTTTTGAACCAGGAGGTTCAAGGCTTGGACAAACACCTGCAGAAGGGGACCAGGGCATCCGCCTGCCACTCCTGCCTCNAAAAAAAAAAAAAGAAGTGAAACTGAAGCTAATTTTAGACGAGAAGCTGGAAATCCGCCAAATTATTAACAACTGGCTTTCAGCCTGTCAGGAAGTATTAATAGCACCATGAAAGGAAATGATGAACTGTCGATTTCCCCCAAGAGCTGTCAGGAAATATTTAGAATTTTTAATAGCCATACACTGCAGTGCAGCAATAAATAAAGTGGCCAGGACTAGTTCTGGGCTGACCTGGGTGGCCACGGATTTAAACCATGATTAGGTGGAATTCTAACCAGTATAAACAGGAACAAGCAGGGCTGCAGTTCCAGGGTGACTTTAGGATTAGCTGAACCATCCATGACCATTATTTTTGCCCAAGATGAAGCCTGTAATCATTTTATTTGCATATGTGCACGCAGGGGTGTCAGGAGGGAAAGTTAATTTCAAGGCTTATTGTTTAACAAGTAAATGATTCAGTGTGAAATGAGGATCCTTCCCATTCCCTTCCTCCTCAGTGATGCTGTTGCTGTTTATTGCTATCATTTAGAATCTCTTGGATAATGAGGAAAAGGAAGAAAATAATCAGTTGGTTTCTGGATGAAATTGGACTTAATTCAGCATAATCTATGTACTTTGAGATGGGGGATACAGCCAAGTGGAATAATCAGTGCAGCAAACAGATTGCTTTAATGTCTAGACAGGTTTCAAGATGATCTGGAGATGGGAAGAGGAATACAAATTATTTACCTCGAGAGCTGGGTGCTGGTGGAGTGCAGAAGGAAAGGAAGAGGAGGAAGTCCTTTAAACAATGGCCAAGGAGAAAAGCTGGAGTTCCTGAAGGATCCCCCACGGAAAATCCAGAAGGGGTTTGGGTGATGAAGAGGGAGGAGCAGAGGGATCCTCTGGCACGAGGCTGGGCAGGAAAAGGGGATGCACTGAGGGTGCTGCTCCTCACCAGCCAAGCCAGGGAGGAGGGAGGACAAGGACTGGAAATGGGAAAAGCTTCCCTGCTCACCAGAGTCTGACCAGACTGAGCAGAATCTCCACTGTTCTCAATTAAAATTAATTAGTAATTAGGGCTTAATAAATATAAATAGCCATGTCTTTCTCTAGTAACTTCAACAACATTAACCACTCTTTTGATTTTGATAAGATGGTCGTGTTTCAAGGCACGGAATAACTTATAGACTTATTTTTTTTGTATTTAAACTGGCTACTTGAGAAGAAAACTTGATTATGAGCTGTGTATTTGAGTATAGTGGAGAAGCACATGTTAGTGTGAGTTAAATAGAAGCACAGCTTTAGAGATTCATTTTATTGCAGAGAACATTTCGGAACATTTAAAGCAAGTCTAATCTATTTTCCTTTTTTATACAGTTAAATATGTTTTTATTTTTGCTACATGTTCCCTATGAACATCTAAATTCCTTCAAAGTCACTTCAAAGTCAGTTTACATGACATGGATCAATTGCACCAAGTTGCTTGAAAATCATGATGTAATCCTAGGCCTATAATGAATTGACTTGTGATTATTTCTTGTTTATTAATTAATTTCTTCTGCAGTTCATGCTCTTTCCTAGAACTCCTGCATGAGCTGTTTTTACCAGTGGGTAAAAGAAAGAGATAGAGAGAAACATTAATCCATTTTATGACTTTAATTACTATTAGAGTCCTGCTTTGCTCATGGCAGATGATTTGTTAGAAATTGATTTTATTCCTGGATAATTGCCCTGCACTCCAAACAAGTCACACATGCAGGGATTGATGCATTTGCATCTGCTGGAATTGCAGCAGACAATTCCTACAAACTCAGAACAGGTTAGAAAAGCAAAATGTTAGCTGGAATAGTAATCAGGATTTAGGAATGTTTTCTCTTCCTGGGTACACTGAAGAACTCAAACTTGCTATTCTGGAGGTGTTCTGGGTTTTTGACAGGTAAACAGGGTAGGCTGTTCCAGGGTGGGAGCAGGAAAACTTTGACCTTCATGGAGAAATGCAAATTTGCACCGGCTGGGAACCAGGACCAAATATATTTGGAAGAAGAACTCTTTAAATTTATCTGGTTTATGATAAGAATAATAATTTCACTTAGAGTTTCCTAATACCTAGAGAGATATATTTAGGATGCACTTATTTATGTTTGCAGTTATTTAAAATAAACCAATTCTAAAATTCAAAAAACGTGACGGGCCATGAAAGGCCAGGACTGGATATAAATATTTAGCAAGAGATTTTTCCTGGAAGTGCATTTTTTTTTTAATCCCAGAGGCAGAACTTCCTTTTAATTTCTGCTTTGTTTGCTCATCCATTAAACTGGACATTGAAATCTAACAGGACTTTCACCTGTTGCCTCGTAACATCAGCTCTGCGAGGAGCCTCTTTTATCCCCTTCTATTCAGTGCTTTCATTCCCACTCTCTTTATGCACCAAAATGTGTTGTTGGAACCACAGAGAATAATTGAGAGGAGGCTGCACAATGCCAAATGATCTGTTACAAAGCAGTAAAGAAAAAGGAGTGGATTAAACTCTGCTGTCTCACCCAAGGCCGTTCTGAGGAGCACTTACTTGGCAAAGCCCCGATGCAAATGGCTCTGCTGATTAAGTGCCCAAATTACAACGGGGTGCTGGGGAATTATTCCCATCCCTCACCACCACAGTCCTGAGCACCCAGGAAAAGCGCAGGGAAAATGCACAATTAACCAGAGAAATCACCATGCCGCAAAACCCTGAGGGTTTGAATGTTGCTGCTGTGCCAGTTAAAGGGAGCTGGTGAAAATTCACCTCCATGTTTAGCTGGTTTTCCTTCCCTTTTCATCCCCCTGCCCTCTATTTTCCATCCCACTTATATCCTGTGTCCGTGTACTTCCCAAGCAGCTCCTGCATCCCTGATCCATCCCCGGCTGTGTTTTTGTGGTGGCACAAAAAGTGAAATTTCTGTGGTTTCATTCCTGCATCGCTCCTTGTTGTAAACTCTCACAACTCTTGGTTCAGCAGAATTTAAGAATATCAAAATCTGTCTTTCCACAGCAAAGGGGATCTTTCCTCATCCTCTTATCATTCCTTCATCCCTTATCAAAAGCAACTTTTGCCTTTTGACTCACTATTTAAAGCACATGGTTTCACCAAACCTCTTACAAAAGTTGTCCTTTGTTTTAAGCCAAACCCACTACATTTAGAACATGAAAAAAGTGTTCTGTCCCAAGAAATCCCTGAGTGCATTTGTTATCAAGGAACCACCCTTACATTTTCCACATCAATAAAGACAAAACAAGTCAACATCCCAAATTTTCCCTTCATTGTTAAAGATGCCTAAGATAAATTGCCTTCAAAACTGGAGGCTGGCTGTTTAACACTGCTAATATTCCAGAGAAAAATAAGGATTTATTCAAGGAAAGCACTGAATTTAAAGAGCTTTTAGAATTTAAGCTCTCTGCTTCAGGGTCTGTCTAAAGCCAGGTTTGTGGAATGGCTGCTCCATAGCAGAAATTACTAATTAACATATTTTCAGGTTGATTCTTTGCTGTAGTCATAGGATTACTCTCATATCAACTGGAAATAGGTATTTAGGTGTTTTGCTGAACTGTGGCTACACATTAAAAGGAAAAAAAATAAATCTTTGAAACAGTTTGATTGGTAAATCTGAACAGTCAAACCTCCATGGTTACATCCTTCCTTCCCCTCTGTCATCTCCATGGGACAGGGATCCAAAATATTTAATAATGAAGTTTCCTTTTCAAGGAAACTGTCTTTCTTTAGACACTCAGGAAGCTGGACTGGTTTTGTCCCATTTCAGGAAGGTTCAGACCAGTTTCACACCAACTCTAACCCCGGTTTGGAGCCACCTTTGAAGCCTTGGCCAACCCAACCTGGTGCTTTCCCAGGACTATCAAACCCATCCCAGCGACTGCAGAAAAAACATTGTCAAGGTCTCGTTTTCAGCCTCACACCCCTGCAGAGCTGCTCCATCAACGAGTTTCTACACATTTCCTTGGAACTGCAGTGGGAAAACCCCAAAATAGAGCTTGGACTCTAATGGGCTTAAAAGTGCTTCTGGTTTTGAGGAAGAGACTTTGAGGAGGATCCCGAAGTGAAGTGCCCGCACTTTGTCAAGCTCATCGCACCTTCCCTGCAGTTCTGCTCTTAATAATGCAGATTGTTTCCCGGGATACTGCAGCTCTTCCCCAACTTCCTGTCATCCCCGTGTGTGATTGTGCTCATAAATTCCTCTAATAACTCCTGCTGATGTCACTCTGTGTCATTCTGAGCCTCGGCTGGCTCTCTCTCGCAGCCCAGGCTCTGTTATAGGTTCAGCAAGGGTTTAGGAGATTGAATGGAGATGATAAGGAGGAGACGGCCCTGCTTTTCAGTCTTAAAAACATCCATTTACTGGTGCTGATCTCAATAATGGACTATTTCTCTTTTTTGCTTGGCATATAAAACAATGTTGTTATCTCATAGTGACACAGATCCATTTTTTTCACCAGTTCCACGCTGAGAGCAACACACAGAGTGTTTACATTCCTCTCTTGGTCTGGTCCTCTCACAAAAATCTGTCATCTTTCAAGGGAAATAGCAAGTTTGGGGTCGGAAGGGACCCACTGCCTTTAGCTTTTCTTTCTTTAATAGGCAAATCAGTCCTCATCAGAGTGCAAGTTCATCACCACGTGTTTCAATTCCTGTACGCAGCCCAGTCTCTCAGCCACAACTGCATCGTGTGGAGCGGAAATCACCCAGGAATTAATGGAGCTAACAAGCAGCATGCAAGGGCTGGTTCAGTCCTGGGAAAGAGAAACACATCCCACTGCTTCCAGCAAGATTTAGATCAGCTTTCCAAAGACTTGGCGCTTCACTTCACTTATGAGACAGCCTCAAATAGGCTTTTACTCTGTGTATCCCCAGGTCAGTGCACTCATACTTCAAGCAGGACCTACTGGGTAAAGGCTCCTTTTATGTTTGTGTGTCTGGCTCGAAAAAATAAAACATAAAAAGAAAGGTCGCATTTGCTCCGAAGTTTTGCTCCTTTGCTTTGAAATTACACTGGGAAAAATGATGTTGTGTACAGGCCGAAGGATATTGCAAAGAGAAAAGCTGTATTAGGAAAGGAACATCTTAGTCATAAGCACAAGGCATTGCAGTGAATTACCCCACTAGGGTGGGGGTCATCCTTCCCGAGAGCTTTTCCAGCCCTCCCGATCCACACCACCAAAGCTGTGGTGGTCTTTGCTTGAGCTGCTGCTCAGACTGCCTTCCCTTCCCTCCGTTACTCACATCCAGCGTGAAATTCCTCCCAGGAAATAAACGCAGATGCAGAACAACTACCCCAGAACATCTTCTACACTCACACCCTGTGATGTGTGGAGTAAAGCTCCCTTTCCCTTAGATCCTCATCGTTTTCTTGGATTATTGTTTATTATATTATCTGATATTATATACCGTGACATCCATGTGGCCAACCTGGCAAGCTACAGGCTTGATGGAAATTAAAGTTTTCCCTTCAAGAATATTCCAGGCAGTTTGTTTCTGTTTCCTTTGGTCTCATTAGGCTGCCACTACAAGATAAATGGTTTGGGTTAAGAGTAATTTAGTTTATGGCACAACAGGTATGAAAGGTTATTCCTTCTTATGCCCTCCTCACATAAAATCTCCCTTAAAAAAAGCAAAGTCTTTATGTCTCAATAAACAGAAGCCACAGAGAAATTGTGTAACAAATTACATATTGGATAACCATCTATAAACTTTTATTGGCTTATGAGGTTTGCATTGATTTGGATTTTACCGAAAGCATTACTGTTCCTCCAAAACGCTGAAATAAAAGCAAAACAGAAGCATCCATTATGGGGTTTTTTAATAGTGTAGCCACCAGAAACATCTCGGAAGAACTTAAATTCCTGGGAACAGCCTAGAGATCCCCTTGTCCCTTCCTGTGTGTGACTGAGAGAGATCAGCTCTTCCTTCCACTCTCCCAGGTTGCTCCAAGCCCTGTCCAGCCTGGGGTGCAAGTGCAGAGCTAGGAAGGGCTTCAGAGGACAGCAAGAGTTTAACCCAAATCTCTGGGGGCTGATTAGTGGAGAAGCATTTTCTGAGACCTTCCTGGAGGCATCTCTTGCACATTTTGTTGACTGTCCACAGCCAGCCCAGGCAGGACAGGGTACAGCAGTGGGGGAGTAGCCAAAATTTGCACCATGACAGGAGGAACACCCCTCTCAAATGCTCAAAACTTAAATGTGGCTGATCCACAAGTGACCTGAGAACCTCCCCAACACCCTCCTGCATTTATGCAGAACGAGGTTAATTTTCAGTCTCTCATGCCAGGTCAACAACCATGGCCTAAAATAGACTTTTAGTTTTATTTCTGATTATTTTGACACATATTTTAGTGGCCCTTTTTATTTTGCATTAGGTTTAATAGCTGTACAGCCCATTACAAGTGCTTTGTTACCTGTCACAGCCTTCATCCCAGCTCATTTATTCTGAGCCATCCCCGGCCCGGGCTGTAATTCATCAGAGGCAGACACTGATTATTGGAGTGGCTAATTGCACAGGCTGTGGCCTGGTGATCAGCCCTGGGCGAGGCCTGGTCTGGGAGCCGGGATCAAGCACAAGGAATGTGACTGCAGGGAAGGTTTGCTGCTCCTGGGTCACGTTCTGCCGTGCTGCATCCATCACCAGGGTACAGAGGGCAAAATACTGGTGCCTCAGCCTCACCTGCCAACAGGTGTGCCAATAATGCTGCTCCAAACGCAGAGCTCCTGTTGGCCTGCAGTCCCAGGAGCCCAGAGTGGTTTGGGTTGGGTTAAGGAAGGGACCTTAAAGTTCCCCTCATTCCAGCCCTGCCATGGGCAGGGACACCTTCCACTATCCCAGGTTGCTCCAAGCCCCGTCCAACCTGGCCTGGGACACTCCTGGATGGAATAAGGCTAATTAACACCACTAATAACAGATTGTTTGTGCCTCACGTCCTTGCTTTAAGGGTCAGGAGTTTTTATTGCAGGTGTCTGTCAAGAGTAAGCATGACTGCAGCCCTTCTACTTCATAAAGTTCTTCTGCCTTCAGTACTTATATACATATATTTGTATAAATTCAGTCAAATATAAAACTATGAATCTACCTCTGAATCCAACCCAGGGCCTTTCTCTGGATGGAGCCTTCCTGCTCCTGGTTACAAGAAGAGTCAGACGGACTTCGTGCAAGGGCGTGGAAAGACAGGACAAGGAGGAATGGCTTAAGCTGCAGGAGAGCAGAGTCAGATGAGATACTGGGGAGAAATTGTTCCCTGGGAGGGTGGGGAGGCCCTGGCACAGGGTGCCCAGAGCAGCTGTGGCTGCCCCTGGATCCCTGGCAGTGTCCAAGGCCAGGCTGGACGGGGCTTGGAGCAGCCTGGGATAGGGGGAGGCGTCCCTGCCCATGGCAGGGGGTGGGAATGGATGACCTCTAAGACCCCTCCCACCCTGTGTTCTCTGATTTTATGATCCCACAAACACTTTCTAACCTGCTTTTATTCTCTGAAAGTATTGCTTTTGCCTCTGTGGATTCAAGTGAGAGGTTTTATGACTTACTCATACTTCAGTAAACCCAACAGGGCCGCCTGGTTAGTCAGGGCTGGGGCTTTATTTTTGGGTATTGCTGCTGCTTCTCCGGCTGCTCAACCCACCCCCTCAGCATCCTCCAACAAAGAAGCTTGCTGCTAATTCCTTTCAGGGCTTAGATGGATTTGGAATCAATCTTGCTGAGAAAGTCAGCCAGACAAAGAGGTAAAATCGTGACAGGCTTAGTCATTTTTATTTTGCCTGAATCAGTGAGAAAGGTGCTTTTTCTCAATTCTTGCACTTCAAACGTAACTTTTATTCTGCTAATTTTTGACAGGAGTTTGATTTTGGGGATGTCTCACCTGTAACGTCCAAATCAATCCCCTGGATCCCCAACCCAAAGTTTAATATCATCCATTATTCAACACCTTTGGTAAGACTAACTTCAAAGTGGCTAATCTCTGAGTAAAGCTGTGCAATTAATGCTGAAATACCTCAAGTACAGAATAATTCCAAATAGCACCTCCCCATAACTTTCCTCACAGCATCCCGAAACACCTGTGAAGTCTCTTGTCATCAAGATTTCTCTAAGATTCAGTGCTGCATCCTGGCTCACCGTAGTGGGCACTTTGCATTAAAGTGAAAAAAGCTTTTTCCTGCATGTTTAACTCCACACCAGCTCTTCTTGCACTGAGCTTTGCCCACTTTGCTCTATCATGTTTACCAGCCTTGAATTTGCCATATCAGTTATTCCATGGGTGCTGCTCCCTGTGGTGCCCAGCACCAACCACAGCCCCACCTCGCCTCCACTGTGGAAGGGGTTTCAACACACTCCAGTTTCCCCTCTCCTTGATGTATTTTTTGGGCTGCTTTTGAACAAATCCTTCACTTTGGCAGCCTTTCCATTCCTTGTAGCTTCAATAGTCTAGTTTTATTTGGAAACATTGCATTTATTGTAATCCGAAGTGGTCATTATTGTTCAGCTGCGTTCACCACTGTTCTCCTTTCCCTCTCCTCTCTTCCCAACTGCTTCCCCAAGTTATCCAGCGTATCCAGGCTCACTTATCCCTGCTTGCACCAGATACAGCACAGTTATGTTTCTTCCCCCAAGCTCAGTGTCCTCAGAGGAGTATTTATGTTAAGAACAGTTTATTCCTGGCTGGAATTGCAGCAATTGTGAGCAGGTTCATGAGCCAGGATTCTCCTTTGCTTCAGGCAGTGAGTAAAAGCTGAGGTGATGTCTCAGATGGAATCAAACCTGGAGAGGGGCAGCAGAGGAGGACGAAGCAGCTCTGGCACCACGGCAAGGACGGACCCGCGGCACTGACTTGTGTTTGGGGCATGGCAGCAGCACAGGGGGTGGATAATCCTATTAACAGGCAGAAAAGCATACGGAAAAGTGGCCAAACGGTGCTTTAAACCTATAGCTCCGTGTTCTCTGCCCCAGCACACAAGGAACAGAAAGGGCTGTGGGAGACCTGAGCAGGAGAGCGCTGAGGACATGGCGTGGACTCAGTCACAGACTCAGTCACAGACTCAGTTGTGGAGTCAGTCACGGACTCAGTCACGGACTCAGTCACGGACTCAGCCATGGACTCAGTCGTGGACTCAGTCGTGGACTCTGCTCTCTCTTCTCAGGAGCCCCACCTCAGCAAGGGACATTTCCCAGAATCCCAGAATCACTGAGCTTGGAAAAGCCCTCTGAGGTCATCGAGTCCGAGCTGTGCCCCATCCCCACCTTGTCCCCAGCCCAGAGCTCTGAGTGCCACCTCGAGGCCTTCCTTGGACACCTCTGGGGATGGGGACTCCAAACCTCCTCACCCTTACTCTCCACACCTGCGTTTCTCACCGCCCCACGCCTCCTGCCTGGGACAGCTGTCTTTCCTGGGAATTTTTGCACAGGTACCAGCCTGATTTTATCCTGGTCAAAAGCTGCTTGGTACTTAAAACAGCAACATCAAATATTTAAAGTGCATTCAGCTCTATGAGAATTCTCTCCTTAAATAATGGGTCTGTTTATTTTTATGTAAGGTTTTCCAGAGAATCCCAGAATGGTTTGGGTTGGAAGAGACCATAAAGATCATCTCATTCCAGCCCCCAGCCATGGGCAGGGACACCTTCCACTTGCCCAGGTTTTGCAAAGGAATTCATGAATAACTGTTCCTACTTCAGCGATGTAGGAAACAAAGATTTCCCTTGTAAGCAGAAGAAGATCCCTCTGACAAGTTTTTCCTCTGTGGCACTGCCCTCACAAACAGATGGAAATGCAGCTGCCCAGGCATTATAGTTTTATGGCAAATACTGGTATTTATTTGGATTTTGGGGTGGGAAAATTAAGCCAGGACTGAAAATACCAACCTAACTCATGGATTTGGTGGAATAGAGGGACCAGAGCGTGTTCAAGGGAAGAAATTAGACCTGCACCTCCAGTGGTTTTGGAGTAACACAGGAAAGGAGAGGGTTAAATATAATATATATGGCTTTTAGCTTTGTGTGATGGCTCCAGAAAGGGCTGGGTGACCTCTGTGGAGAGGCTGCAGCAATGTGTCACCACTAATGATATCAGTGCTGAGGGAAGGTGGCAGTTTAAGTGACTTTAACAGGGGTAAAACCTCTAACCCACTGCGCAGCCCAAGTGCTCCCGCTCAACCAGCAGGCAAAACAATTTCTGGGAGAGAAATTTCCTCACTGGGGACTGCAGAGCTTCCCTGCTATTATCAGCTGAGGGAAAACAAACCCGTTTGGGGCTAAGTGGGCAAATTAAAGAAATTAGCACAATGTCATCAGTGTGAGGAGAGCTTAAACGCTGTGGTACCAGCAACAGTGCCACGTGTAAAACGGTTCCCAGCAGTCAGCAGCCAGGGTTATCCCACTCTAAAGCATCAGGAATAGCTGGAATAGCGGCTGCTAGCTGATAGACAAGAGAGGGGAAACTGAGGCACGAGGGGGAATCAGCAGCTCTGCTGGAGGTCATGGTGTGGACGCCCAGTGTGGCTCTGTGCTGGTTCTGGGGACAATTTCATTTTTGGTTTTCTTTCCTTGGCTCAAGGACAAACCCCTGCCCTGGGAAAGGCAGGGATCCACGGATCCAGTGCACACCAGCCCAAATTCTGTCGTGACTGAGGGTTTTCAGCTGAGGGGTGGGGTGCTGGGGAGTCCACGTGACAGAGCTGTCTCATTTAGCTGATAACAATCTACACCTTATCTGGCTTCCTTTACAAATGGAGGGAGCACAATTTCCAGGGAGGTTTGCTCTGGTCCCGCTGGTTTTGTAATTTCATGGTAGGATTATCAGAAACTGCTCGAAGAGATGAAGTTGCAGAAACTCTAGTGCTTTTAATCCCCATTTCTCTCACCAAAGGTACCACTCGTGTTCTGCACACACCAAACTCAGTGAGGGAATGAATGTCTGGGAGAAATGGATTTTGACTGCTCAAGTGCAGCGGGGTTTCAGACACAGTGTTCTGTGATCCAGGCAGGCCCGCTCCTGATGTCCCGACCTCACCACGGACCAGGCGGTGGGACCTGGTGAAACCTCAAACACACACACAAGGAAAAGGCGTGTTTGAAGCTGAAATAATCACTAAAAGTAAAAGTCTGAAAATTCATTCATCTGACTGGAGGAAACTTGGTGCAGAACTTGATCCCAGCCAGGTTCTACATTCCCAGTGTAAATCACAGGGATGGGAATTAAAATCAGGTGCTGCTCAAAAGGCACACACTCGATTTTTACGCTACTTTTTACATCAGAGGATCCTTGTTTTCCAGCCAGTCTTCCCCCATTTAATAAGAGATAAGTTTAATAAGAGAATTTTAATAGAAGACTCTTTGCAGGCACCACCATAAAGAGAGATTTGGGATCCTCATGTTTTGGTCACAGCCATGGGAGAGCTGAATTCATTACCAAATATGAAACAATTATATTTTTTCTGAAGAATCTTATATAGAAAATGGATCCCATTGGTGATCACATCAGATGGTCCCGAAGAAAAGTGAAGATTTATTGTAGGAAAAGTAGGCAGAATGTTTTTATTTGTTTGAGCTGCCTCTGACGGGAGCTGGGCTCAGAGCCTGCGGAGAGTTGTTGTGTACCTGGGTCACTTGAGTTTGGATACAGCCAATAAATCCAGTTGTGGGGAAGCCAATTATGCCCCTTTCCATATTATTATGATGTTGTGTAAAGAGCAAGGACAGAACACGGCCTCTCTCATCTTTCTGCTGTTTTCCATCTCTTCTAACAAGAGCATTACCGCAGATGCTGTCAAGAATTTTAATAAAACAAACTGCCTTTCTGACTCACTTGATCCATTCCTTCTGGTCTTTAGAGGCTAAAAATACATCAGAGGCTCTAAGTGAGGGAAATTACTCTTCTCCCCAACCCCTTCCTCCCCATCCCTCTCTCTCAGTGGTTCCCCTGAGCACTGCGTGCTCTGGAGTTTTAAGTCCCTTAGGAAACCCAAAACACAAAGACCCCAAAATGAATAAAGATATGAGATCGTAGAATGATAACGTTTCTTGCATTGGAAGGGACCTTACAGCTCATCTCATCCCATGGGCAGGGACACCTTCCACTGTCCCAGGCTGCTCCAAGCCCTGTCCAGCCTGGCCTTGGGCACTGCCAGGGATCCAGGGGCAGCCACAGCTTCTCTGGGAATTCCATCTCAAACCCTCACCATCTCACAGGGAAGGATTCCTTCCCAATATCCCATCTCACCCTGCCCTCTGGCAGTGGAAGCCATTCCTTGTGTCCTGTCCCTCCATCCCTTGTCCCCAGTCCCTCTCCAGCTCTCCTGGAGCCCCTTCAGGCACTGGAAAGCTGCAACAAGACAGAAAAAGCATTTTTGCAGTCCCAAAACAAATAGAAAGAAACACCTGTGCCCTCAAGAATAAAAGCAGCAGGAAGTGCTGACCAGCTGCTCCTCATCCAGCAGGAAAAGCCGTGGCTGGAGGTGCTTCCTAGGGGAGAGGAGACAGAGCTGAGAGCAGCAAGGTATGGAAAAATTTCAGCTTTTCCTCACTACTTCTCCTCCAGCCTTTGAAAATGATGAGTTCAAGTCCCCATGAGGGATTTTTGTGCAAAAGTATCTCGATGACTCTTTAGCCTGTGCTGACCTGGTGTGTTCAGCACCTTCCTAGCACCGAGGCAGGGTTTCCATACCTCTGATGCTCTGGCTCACACTTGTATGTGGTTTTTTCCCTCCAAAAGGTGGAGAACTCTTAATTAGAGTGCCCTGATCTACTTTGATAGGAGTTGTTGTTATTCACTGTGACTAAAGCACTTGAAGATGCTTTGTTCCCTCTTTACTGGTGTGTGTTTCTTACCTGCGTACTCTGCTCTGGTGGAAAGCCTTTGTGTAAATAAGAGATTTGTGGAGCCTGATAGTCCTTGGATGCAAAATGAGGTCACCTAATCACCTAAATTCTGCTGTGTTTGCGGGTTTTTTAGTGTCCCAGAGATGGTTTTTACCACTCAGGTAGCTGTAGCTGTAAAACTGTGCTTGAATTTCTTTCTGTCTCCACTTCTGGAGAGATTCCCCCTCGCACAGGCGAGGCCACAAACTTGCCCAGGCAGAGAGTTGTGACCAGCTCTGAGTGCAGCCTTTGGGAAGAAGGAATAAATTACTCTTTGGGCCAGACTTGCTGGTTTTCCTCCTCTGCAAGAGCCTTCCCTGCTCCAGGGACAGGGTGGGAGGCTGGGGACAAGCAGGGCACCATTAAGATGGATTTTGTGTCTCCTTGTCCCTGAGGAAGGTGAGCAGAGGCCGATTCTGTGGCAATCTTCTGCAATAAACTCAGTTTTAAACAGAAGGAATATCGTAGTAACATGCAGCTAACACGGTTTTGGGGGGAAAATACAAATTTGATGCTGTTTTGTAGAGCTGATCTATTCCCACACACTCACAAAATACCTTCTAATGAAAATTCTCATTTCAAACACAAACAGTGCTTTGTGCCACCCAGCTTTGTGTTTTAAGACCCCTTGGGGACGCTGGCACCTTGTTCTGTGAGGGAAATACTTGCTTCAATGGCAAGAAATTAATTTTAGGGTAGCTTATTATGCACCACAAACCTTTTTAATAGTGGTCATAAAGCTGGAAGCAAAGGAAAAGAGACATGGCTCCTGCTTGATTTAAAGCACTTAAGTTGTTATGGATTATTTATAATTTTATCCTCAGCATGGAAGGTAGAACTGGCAATCCATGGCCAGCAGTAGTTCACCAGCATTTGAAACCCACAGCTGCAAACATTGGGGGGTTTTATTTTCCTTTTTTACACACTAAAATGTGATCTACGGTTGTTGCTAACTTCATATAGGTACTGATTTGGGACTTTTTAGTGTCATAAAACCTGTGAAGCAGAGACTCCTGGAATGTGAAACACTGACACAGTGCCTCTGGAGCACCGAAGGCAGAGCTGGCTGATGAAGATGGGTTATTTGTGGGGACGTGGTGCCTGGAATCACAAACACTGCAGAGTATAGTGGCGCACACACACAAAAATTCTCTGAACTTTCAGAACTTTGCGTGGAAGTCACAAGGCTCCTCTCTTCAGGGGAGAAAAATAAAAAGGGAGGTGGAAATGTTACTTCAGAGGAGGAAATACTTGGATTTTAACTCATGGTATTTATCTGCAAAGGGTTGCAGTGCTGATAAAAGGACAAGTAACTGTTATTGACAGAGTGTTTGCATCTTGCTTGATCATTCAGCTCCGTAAATGCTGCAGGGAATTGTCAGCTTGGAGCATCCTGCTTGTGCAAAAGCTGCTGGAGGAGCCCCTTTCCACATGCAACCACTGCCTGAATCCAAGGATTCACCCAAAAAGCACCATGGGAATATAGGATTTAACAGAAAGTTCTAGCCAGGCACTTGCTTCTGGAACCACAGACTTCCCAAACTTTTGATGAAGTGTCATATCCTCTAAAGCTGTGTCATGCAGTGTAAATAAATAACAATAGCCAAACCAACATTCCTGCAAATCTTTGGGTGCAGACCCTCAGGTCAGTACAGGCTGTGAACTTGCTTTAGATTTCCCTTTGACCGTTCAAATGAGCAACAGGGAAAAACTTTCTTTTTAGGACTTACCTACATTTTCCTGCAGATTTATGTTTATTGCTTTTCCACCTTCAGCTGGCAGAAATGAGGTTAGGCTCTCATTACCTGCTTCAGCTTTTAATATGCTGTAGAAAGTCATCTGAAAGTGCCAAAATTAGCACTGTCATGCCCTGTGTTGCCCGTCTCACTGCAGCACAGAGCTGTGATAGCCTCAGTAATGTACCTGTGGTGCCTGTGACCAGCACAGTCTGGGCTCTGTTTGCCTCAGCCCTCACACGCATACAAATCCACTCTACACATCCTTTGCTGCCCAGAACGCACACATTTGGAGCATCAGCCATTTCCAGACGCGCAGCAGAAATAAAGCAACGAATTTTCCCCCTTCTCTCCCCCTTATGCAAATGCAAACGACCGAGGAAGGATAAAAACCCAGCCCGGCAAACGCAGCTCCCCAGCACCATCCACACTGCAGCAGCCAGCACGGTTCTGTACTTACAGCTCCGAGCAGGGAAATGTCTCAGGGTCTTTACAATTTTCTGCAGGACTGTGTGGAGCTCTCAGCAAGGCAGAGTGTTCAGCGAGGCAGAACGGAGCCGTATGGAAGGTCTGTGCAGCTGGGAGATAATGGAACTGTTTTCCCAGCTGGGACTACGAGCCTTTTATCCACTGAGCATTGCGTGTCTCTTCCCTGGTATTAAGCGTGAAATGCGCTGCCTTCCCCGTGCTGCTCGAGCTAGGACCCACACAATTAGTGCCTCAATCAGATAAACAGCTCCTACAGTTAGTGCATATCCCTGTCTGGAAATTTGGGATGTATAAAAATTAGCTCTGCCTGGCTCATCCTTCAAGAAAGCTGAGCGAGCGAAAGCGCAGCTGTCAGAGCGGAGCATGAAAGATTAAATGTGTTCTTGCTGTTCCTCTCGTACAAATATGAGCTCCTGTCAGGTAATCACAAACCTCTCTCCTCTAAAACTGGGTCACTACATGGGATTAGGTTTAGAACGGGAGTGGAAACAGTTTTGTTTAGTCCTGGTCCCCACAATCGCGTCCTGAGCTCTGTAAGGTTCAGCTCGTGGGGTGGGAGTTGTCACTTGAACCCCATCCCAGCGCTCACCGACCTCCTGAAATGCTTAACTGCCCCTTCCTATGTTAGATATCAAACAATTGCTTTTAAAAAAAGGGAGGCAACACTTGCTTGTCTAAAGTGGGACAGACATAAATTCTGGTGTGAACTTCAAACCTTCTTAGATTTCCATTTTCCCTCTTGGGACAGTTTCAGCAGAGAAAAGACAGAGTCAGGCAGGGGAGGGTCCTTCTGTCAGTGAGGAAAAGTCGCTTGTGTTCATCGCTGAATCCCAGACTGGTTTGGGTTGGGAGGGACCTTAAATCCCATCCCATGCCACCCCTGCCATGGGCAGGGACACCTTCCACTATCCCAGGCTGCTCCAAGCCCCTCCAGCCTAGCCTTGGGCACTGCCAGGGATCCAGGGGCAGCCACAGCTTCTCTGGGAATTCCATTCCAGGGCCTGCCCACCCTCACAGCCCGGAATGCCTTCCCAATATCCCATTTATCCCTGCCCTCTGGCAGTGGGAAGCCATTCCCTGTGTCCTGTCCCTCCATCCCCTGTCCCAAGTCCCCCTCCAGCTCTCTTGGAGACTTCTCTTACGATGCTGGAAGCACCTCAGCTGTCCTGGCCTGCTCTTGGTTTGCGAGATGGGGACAACAGGACGTGGGAACTCCTGGAATGCCCACACAGGCGCCCAGCAGCCCCTGCCAGCCTCGTTCAGTGCTCTCGGAGCCTCCTCCTGGTTAACATAAACAATTTTACACTTCCATCCTGTGAGCTTCTCAAATGAGCTTTACCGACAATTAATTAAGCCTTGCAGCACCTTCTAAAGGAGATAGGCATTATAATTAGCAGCTCTATTTTTAATTAGGAATAAAATTTAAAATGGAATTTTAGGTATTTCCTCATTAAAATTTTCTTTTAAATAATTACAGGGCTTTTTCTAAGTGGTATCAAGAGTAAATAGACTAAAAGTTGCTTGCAACAGGTTAACCCAAGCTTCTTATAGCCAGTTTTAAAAGTTTACTAAAAATTTAGCCTTTCTAAGTCAAAATAAAGAAATTTCTTTATGCATTTCTTGTCTAACAAGACTGGGAACAGAATTTCTCAGTTCCTGAGGAAATTAATGCTGTTAAAACTTTTCCATTTCCAACTGAGAGTGGAAAAAAATATTTTAGAAATGTCTCTTCAAAAGGTTAATTGTTCATTTCAAGGTCTCTGTGGAGCCAGGCTGGGAGAGCTGGGGGTGCTTAGCCTGGAGGAGGCTCCAGGGAGAGCTCAGAGCCCCTTCCAGGGCCTAAAGGGGCTCCAGGAGAGCTGGAGAGGGACTGGAGACAAGGGATGGAGGGACAGGACACAGGGAATGGCTTCCCACTGCCAGAGGGCAGGGATGGATGGGATATTGGGAAGGAATTCCGGGCTGTGAGGGTGGGGAGGCCCTGGAATGGAATTCCCAGAGAAACTGTGGCTGGCCCTGGATCCCCAGAAATGTTCAAGGCCAGCTTGGAGCAGCCTGGGACAGTGGAAGGTGTCCCTGCCCAGGACAGGGGTGGCATGGGATGGGCTTTAAGGTCCTTTCAACCCAATTCTTTCCATGGTCTCAGTTTTTTTTATTCCAGAAAGACTGTAACACTTCAATGGCTGAATTTCGAACTTCTGAACATCTGAATTTTCTTTTTATTAAAACTTGTAAAGTTCTGATTTAGACTTTTCTGAACTATCTTATACCCTGTTAAAGATTTGACCCATATCTTTGAGAAATGACACAGAAAGCGATGATAAATTTGAATATCAACACAGTATTTTCCGAGAGGTCAGGATAAAATATTTGCATGTTACCCAAATGTTGTGGGTTTGCCCAATACTCTTATCAAAACAAAAATTCATTGAGATGGAAATTTCTTTGTCAAATACTTTGCTTTTGAAGGATTGCGATATTCTTTCAGGAAAAAACCCACATTAAAATAAAAAAAAATAAACAAAACCAAAGCAAACATTGATGATCAAAAAAGCCCAAGTGAACCTCTGTAACCTTGTTGTGTTTCCAGCTGTCAGAAACCCCTTAAACAAAACTTTTCTACCATTAAGGAAGGGCTGCTTCTCTCGGAGTTTTGACAGCGTCAGGGCACAGACAACACCTGCAAACTGGGGCAACCTTGGCAGCCTGGGATGGGCCTCCAGCCACCTCAAAAGCTGGCTCTGGAGTGACAAAAGCTTCCCTGTCTCAGGAAGAAGTGCACGATGTCCTTGTGTAGTTTTCAGGACGCTGTTGTGGGCTAAAAATACCTGGGAGATAGGATCTGGTCTATAAAGCAGACAGGAGAGAATCGGGAGCACGGGCTGGGAGACAGGAGGGAATTAGAAGTTGAGCCAAGGTGTCTCTTGCAAAAACTCAGTCTGGAAGACACTTTCTCCTCTGTTTCCTCTGTGGAAATTGGAGATGCCTTGAAATGATACATGTGGGGTTTTGTCACCGTGCCCTCAGGAGCCGGAGCCTTCCAGCTCCCTGTGGCTCTGTCAGCTTTTCCGTCTCTCCTTTAGACAGAGGAGATAAACCCAGGGTGTCTTTATCAACTTTTTAACTGAATTAGATCAAGGACTAGCAAGATCTAAACTCTTCGCTGTGCACAAGCGTCAGCTTGCTCAAGGACAAATCCCTGCCACCACAGAGGCAAAATTTAAGGCCCGAGATGAGGTTTTTTAACCGAGGAATATGGTTAACCAAGCACCCAGGAGGTGCTTTATTTAGTCAGTGCCACCTTCTGCTCCAAAATTCATCCATTAACCAACCTAAATTGCTCGTTGGTGTTTACGCTGTGCAGAGGGTTTTGGTTACTCTAAAATTCTGAATCGAGGAATTGCATAAGGGTTTGGGTTGGAAGGGACCTAAAAGATCATCTCATTCCAACCTCCTGTTGTGGGCAGGGACATCTTCACCTAGCCCAGGTTGCTCACCTTTATGAATCCAGGGCACTGCTCAAGTAAGATTGAATTCATTAATTTTACAGTGCTAATTCAATAAACATTTCCCAAATTATTGGCTTGGTTTCCCCCCAGTCCTGTTAGACACGTTCTAAAGTAAATTTCAACGTAATTTTTCATGAATGCAACCTTGCAATTGTTTTTCAATACAGAGGTGATGTAATTTCAGATTCATGGAGTTACACAACCTTTGTCTCGTGCGTATTCCTTGAAGTCTTGTCAGAGACAGATATTGGAAATCTGGGAGCAAAAATCCATCATAATTCACTTGCTTTGTAAAAATTAAGATGTGCTGTGAAGTAAATTGAGCTGCTGGGTGGTTGAACAGTGCAGGCAGTGGGGAATGATCTGCTCTTGCGAAAAAGAGGTATTGAAATCCCACAAAAATGGATTAGTGCACTCTGAATTCCCAAAAAAGTTTGCTGCTGGAGCAGAGAAACAGCTAAGAAAACCCAACCAAACCAAACCAACCTGAATTCTGCATGACTTCTGGGCAAGTGGCCACCACGAGGAGGGGAGGTATTACAACCAAGCCAGCAATGAAGATCCTTATTCCTGCAGCCTTCCAGAAAAGGAATTTGCTCTGGAAGCAATGTTCATAATTTTTACCTTTTTGTGTAAATATTTTTATAAATATAATTTTAAAATCCTTATTATGCTCTTACCCTGCGACTGGAGAGAGCACTAAGTGCCTTCTCCATGTATTTTAGCACCGTGAGTTCTGTGGGAGAATCGGAATACAGAAAAAAAAAAGTCAATTATAGGAAATACACCTTCATATAGAATAGCTGTTCCTTCTTCAGGTTTTGTAGATTTTATTTCACTTGGGACACACACATGATGGAGTCATGACACTAAAAAAAAGACTTCTGCAGGTTTAACATTGATAAATGTTCAAACAGGTTTTCTGCTGAGTGTGAAAACACACAATTCAACATATAAAGCTTATTAGTCTTTTCTTTTTTTGCCACACTAGATCCATCAAAGAACCAGAATTAGGCTGCTTTATCCCTTGTTTGTATTCCACAAAGCTCTTTCCTCTGCCTGGACTTCAGGCTTTGTTTCCGTGTGGTTTGTTCAGGTCTCTGTTTCGTAGTGACGGAGCAGAGCTATGGACAACCCCAATCAGAGGCTCTGCTTTGATAACAAGGGGATTAATTAGTTCCCAGCTCCGCAAATAAGCCAGAAAACAAACCCTCTGAACTGCTGCCTCTGTACACCCCTCCAAAGATGATTAAAGAGGGAAAGAAGCAGCTCAGGGATGTTGTTAGTCCTGTGCTAAAGTGCCCCATTGATCTCCATCTCTGGAATAAATGCCAAGGTTTAGTGGGTGTTAATCCTTGCAAAATGTGCGGCTTATTAATGATCCCCCCAGCAAAGGTGACCTCTGGAGCCAGGAATGATGCTCAGAGAGGAGCCTGAATACTTCCTATGCTTCCAGCTGCTCTGCTGCCACAGAAAAACAGGTTTCAAAACCTCGTGTCCCGGTTCTTGGGGTGGGAAATGCTCCGATCAATAGCTGGAGCTTTATCTATAATGGAACTGGAAGCTCTTTAAGGCCAGGACAGCCCCGATTGGAAATGATTGGCCAAGGAAATTTAAAAAGCATAAGCAAAAAGAAGTATGAAGGTTTTTATTGGAGTTATTTTTGCTATGGCTGGTGGTGTTATTGGATGTGGTTTGTGTTTCGAAGTGCAATCACTGTTGAACGACCTTTGCTCTCCAGACAATCACAGTGACCTTAGTGAGACTTTTTAATGGCTTTGTGGCTAATCCTGCCATGATCTTCTACTCATAAAATTTGGGGAGCTTGCTTAGCTCTTTGTTTCTTCAGGGTTTTGTGTGAGTTGCGTTTTTTTGCTTTTATTTTTGTGTCTGAGTTTCTTTTGCTATTTTTTAAATTTATTTTTTAAAGAAAAAAGCCATCTGAGGAAACACCAGTCATGCATTTCTAGATTTTCAGGGTTGTGTTCGTGCTTGTACCTTCCTGGATGTGAAATACCAGACAAGTGGCTCACATTTTTGCATTGATTTTCCTCAAGGGAGAGAAAACTTGGAGCAGGGAGCCGGGGAATTGCAGTGTCCTTTCATTTCTTCCCCTCCCAGCAGTGCTAAATGGCCGCTGGATCAATGTCCACCGTCTGTGCCCTGCGGAGGAGGAGACCACAAAGATGTCACTGCCTGCAAGTCCAGGGCACCAGATGTCACCTGATGGGTGTCAGCTGCCAGGAGTCACTCAGTTGTGAGAGGGAGAGCTCAGAAACCCAGACTGAAACAGAATCATGCACAAAATCCCTCCATTTACAGAAACTGGTGTAGCTACAAACCAAGTTACTCCTTTCAAGCGTGGCTTTCTTTCATCTAACACTTGGCAGGCTCTTCAGAGGAGACAGGGGGAGAGGGAACGGCCTCAGGCTGGGCCAGAGGAGGCTCAGGGTGGGCACCAGCAGGAATTTCCCCATGGGAAGGGTGGTCAGGCCTTGGCAGGGGCTGCCCAGGGAGGTTTGGAGTGCCCATCCCTGGAGGTGCCCAAGGCAGGGCTGGACGTGGCACTCAGTGCTCTGGGCTGGGGACAAGGGGGGGATGGGGCACAGCTTGGACTCTGTGACCTTGGAGGAGTTTTCCATTAATGATTCTGGGATTCTGCGAGGTCACATTTTTCCAAGTGCTTCCGGATGTCTGTTCCCTCTCCCCGCACTGACACTGGTGCAAGCACAAGGCCCTCTCCTGGTGGCACTGCCACCCTGTGACCCATTTTCCATCATTCCCATGAATTTCCTGCAGCTTCTGTAACACTAATGCCATTTTGTTTCCCGAAGTATTTTTTTTCCCTTGTGTGTCCACACTTCTGCAAGTCCCCAGTGACTCCGGAATCATTATTTTATTTTTCTAATCAACACATGGATTTTCCCAGACCTCTGGGAAAACAAAATGCCAGTAGGTGACACTTTGTGCTGCTCAGTGGGGTCTGATAAAACTCACTCCTGGTACTTCTTAACTCTTCCTCATTTTGCATTTTCCATGTTACATCACCACAGTGTTTGTAAGAAATTTCTGTTCTAAGATTGAGGGTTAATTCTTGAATTAATAAAACACGGGGAGGATGAACAATTCCTGCCCTGCCTTAGGACACCTTGCTCCATTTCTCCCTCAGTTTTCCCTCAGTCTGACTCCACTTCTACTTCCAGTTCCAGGGGGCATTTCTTATATCACAGATTTTTCACTTCTGCCCATCTCCGCTCTGTGCCAATCTGACTTTTCTAAACAATGGTTTTCTGAGGGAAACAGGGAGAAAGGAGCCACTTCTGGCACTATTCAGCCTTCACATTTTCTGCTTTTTGGGAAAATTGCTGTTTTAGTGCACAGAACCACTACAATTTATTTCCTCTGCAGCACTTTCAGCCCCGTCAGCCCAATCTGAGGCCCGGCTGTGCTCCCTGTGTCAGAGCGTTAATGGTCCCCTTTCTACATCAAGATTAATTAATGCAAAAAAAGTGTTAAAAAAAAGTGTCTGCACAAACTGAGAAGTCTCGGCTGTAGAGCTTTTCTACTGAAATCAAATCGAGTCTGGAGTTCTCAAACTTCCCACATTCCTTGAGAAAAATGAAATGTTGCTGTGTAAGATGAGAGTTACCTTTGAGTAGGCTGAAAAGCCATTATTTTATCTTGATTTTTAATATGTTGGGGAGGTGACTAATGCTTAAAGAGAAAGAAAATTAAAGTCAGATGGGCAAATATTAGAAGCTAGTGAAAATAGTAAACTATTTGAAGCCTTTTCGCTTATATTTTTATTTGAATATTTAAATAATAAGGGCTTAATATCTACTCTGAGCAGCAATCTCAGATCCTCTCTAAGGTGAGGCTCTGTCAATCTCCTTCTCTCAAACCACAGGGCTCTGACCCACCCATTTAGTGCAAATAATCATGAAAAAAAGGCAAAAGTGCTCACAGATCTGCTGTGGCGGGATGGAATTCCCTGAATCCTCTTCTCTGAGGGCTCTGGGTGGGCAGGAAAGTCAAGCAGATTTTATTGGTAATTTGAGTAGATGCTTATTGAGGTTCTGCAGTAAAGCTTCACACCGGTAAAAGGCATTTCTAAGTGGCTCTGAATTTTCTTATTGTGATTTTTATAGACCCTCATCAATGAAAATAGTATTAATTAGCAATAGGAACATGAAGGGCAGCAGCGATGCTTTGATTTCCAGGATTCCCTGGCTAAAACTTGCTGAAGGAATGAACATCAGCAGGGATTGCGTCAAGGAAGGATGCAGCACCACTGAGATATTCATCCAAGCAGCTGCTTCCTTGCTCTCCGTCTGGAGCAGGAGTGCAGGGAAGTAGGGAGTTGTTGATTCTGGGAACACGGGTTGGAGATGGTTAAAAATGAAACAAATAGGGGCAATGATGTAGCTACACTTCATCAGGTGAACGTCTATTATAGTTAATGGTAAGGTATCAGGAATTAAAATCTATAAATGCTGCATCATTCTCACAGGGACACAGAGGGAGAAAAAGTGGATTAAAACCAGCAAATACATTCAATTTTCTCTGTGATTTTTGCATCCTTTGAAGACTTGTGTCTCACTGCTCAGCACATTTCAGCCCTGCAAGAAAATGCTGGGTGTAAACATTAAAAAAATCCGTCTTCATTTAAAAGAAGAAAAGAAAAAATACGGATATTTCATTAGGAACTGTAGGGACAGGACAAGCGGGAATGGCTTCAAACTGAAAGAGAGTAGGTTTAGATGGGATATTGGGAAGGAATTCCTTCCTGTGAGGGTGGGGAGGCCCTGGCACAGGTGCCCAGAGAAGCTGTGGCTGCCCCTGGATCCTTGGAAGTGTCCAAGGCCAGGCTGGACATTGGGGCTTGGAGCAGCCTGGGATAGTGGAAGGTGTCCCTGCCCAGGCAGGAGGTAGAATGGGATGAGATTTAAGGTCCCTTCCAACCCAAACCATTCTGGGATTCTGTGATATCGGTGTTAGAAAATGATACAAAAAACCCTTCAAGTGCTGTTTCTCCCTCCTTGTTCCTCTGGTTCCTTCATTTCCAGCCTGATGTTAATGTCAGTGGGATTAGATCCATGGGAGATGGAATTCCACCAGCTCTGTTTTTCCAGGCAGCCTCCCCAGGGCTTGCCAGGGTGATCTTTGAGCATTTCTGCCTTTCTCGCCATTTGATTGAAAATACGAACAGTGCAGTGCCCATGGCCCAACAGTGGCTGTAATATCAGCCCTTCTTTTAGGGAACCAGTATATAAAATCCACTTATTAAAAATGCATACGTGAGAAGAGTGAGTGGGGTTTTATAGATCCGGTTTTACTGCAGAAAATGTAGTTATTTGGGGCTCACAAAAGCTGTAAAGCTGTACCTGGGTTTTTACAGCTCGGAGTAAGCTTAGATGAATTAAAACATAACATTTTCCTGCACCCTTCTTTGGATTATGTTTGAGGACGTTTTTCATTTGGGTTATTATTTTTTTTTTAATTTCCAGTGGCAAACACAAAATATTCCTCTTTCCAGCTGTAGATAAATTTAATGAGGAATATAATATTCAGACAGGGATCGTCTGTATGAAGTCACTTGCTGGATGCTTTGTACAGAAATATCCTCGTGTTTTGACACACTGATTTCTTGTTCTCTGACAGGGCTATAATTTGCTCTAAGAATTGTTTCAGTTGTTCCCCAAATATTTCTCATGCTGCGTTGGGAAGAAATAATTGAATTTGGTAAAGTTATCCCAACTTTCATTACGCTGAAAAAGAGCTCTCTTTATGTAATCCCATCAACTTCCTCCTCGAAGATCAGCTTAATTAAAACTCCGCTCTCTTAAAACAGACCATTGCTTATGATTATAATGAAGTGGAATGAAAACTAATGAAAATTAGCTAATGCAGGCCAGTTTTTGTATCCCACAGGATGATTTTGTATTGCTGCTGCCTTGTAGAACTGTAATAAGAGGGGCTGTACCCAAGGATCAGCCTGGCTTTGTGTTTTAAACCCCAGTATATTTCAGGGGTGCATAAAAGCCTACAAGGATAAACCTTGCAGAGGAGGCAGCTTAGTGAGAGGCAAAGCTCAGCTCAGGAAGGGTTTTATTTGCTCAGAATCTTCCCAAAATGTTGGGGACACCTACAGGAGGTTTGCTCTGGATGCTCCTGGTCCTGGTTGGGGATGTTTATGGGGCTGATATCGATAAATAACAAACCTGACAAAGAGCAGCTCGCAGTGATTGTTTTGGCTTTACTGGAGTCAGGTACTTTCATATTTTTCACAGAATCACAGCACCATTAAGGTTGGAAAAGACCTCTGAGATCACCGAGCCGAGCCTCTGCCCAAACACCACCATGCCCACTACGCCTCATCCCCAAGAGTATTTTTAGAATGCACTTTTACACGGCTTTAAAACACACACTTCGAGGTGTGTATTTGAGAATCTGATTTTCACGTCCCTCCTTAAAATCAGAGTATTTAGCCCATTCTATTTCGCTCTTACTCAAACAGTTCCCAGCAGTTTAACATCACTCTTCCCATAACACAGGCACCATGTAAATCTTTCTGGGGAGAGTCTTCTCCACTATCCAAATCTTTGTGTATCTTTCACCTGTGCAAGGGATTTTATCAGACTATTAAAAATAAATTATGCAGGCTTCGTGCCACACAATCAAATCTCTGCTTGTTAAGCATTTAGTGCCGGTGATCAAACCCCCTAAATGTCAGCAAGGTCAGAGCTTGGTTGTGTTTCCTGCATAAAAGAAAAGCTTGGCTGACATGCTTTTTCCCTGTGCGGAAATGTACTGGATAAAACAGTTATGTGAAACATTCCCTTGGAAATTCTGGTGCTTCTTCCACAAGCTTGCACTTGCAACTGTTGGACAAAATGTGTGAGGAGAGGTTGGACTTGATGATCTTGGTCTTTTCAGACCTTAAAGGTTCTGTTAAATGAGGGACATTTTATGAGATGTTTTCTATTCCTGAGACTAAGTCTAGACCTTTCCTTTTGGCTCCAGCATTGAACACTGAAATCCAAAGGGATCCACGTCCTTGAACAATTTGCCTTCAGCCTATGCCACTGCTATTCTGAAAAGCTGGTCCCCACATTTCTGCCCGATTTCATGAAATTTTACGTTTTGGGGAAGTCGGCCCTGCACCTGGTCTATTAAAAAAAATTTGCGGCTTCAACCTGAAGTGTTGAAGAGCCCCTGGATGGGGTTTGCAGCACCTTGGGATAGTGAAAGGTGTCCCTGCCCATGTGGAGGGTTGGAACTGGGTGGTCTTTAAGGTCCCTCCCAACCCCAACCCTTCTATCACTCTGTGAAATGGCACAAGGAGTCATTACCCGCACTTAAATCCCAAAAACATTGATTTAACTTCTATCAGTGCGTTAATCCTGGGTGAAATGTCCCAGCTCCTCAGCCTACTTCTGCAAGAGAAGACAGGAATGATTTACCAGGATCCTTTTCCTCACAGAGATCTCCCTGTTATCTCCTGAACACCAGTTATTTCAACTTGCTTATGGAAATTGCTCCACCAATTTTTCTCCTCTTGGTGCATAAAGTGCAGCGAAAAAAACAAACATCTCAAATTAACTTCACAGTAGCTCATTTTAATTTTGTCTTGTGCTATGAGAGAGCTGATAACCTAAATCAGCCTGATTGTTATTTCAGCTGGTAAACAGCATATTTTATCCTCTGTGTATCTCTGGTAATAGCTGGTGCTCAATCCTTAGGATCTGTGTATACTTCTAATTATTAATTTATTAGTATCACCCTTGTTGAAACTACAGGAATGGTTTGGGGTGGAAGGGACCTTAAAGCCCATCCAGTGCCACCCCTGCCATGGGCAGGGACACCTTCCACTGTCCCAGGGTGCTCCAAGCCCCGTCCAGCCTGGCCTTGGGCACTTTCAGGGGTGGGGGTACCAAGCAAAGGTAGAACGAGAGGGGTCACTCTACAGCCATGTGTCAAAATCCCTCATTAAGAATGCCCCAGATGACTCTAATTAGCTCAGGGGAAATGATCCCTCAGGCTATCACTGGGTAAAATCCCTTAAACCCTTTATTTGCACTTTCTGATGTCTTAGAGTGAAATTAAGAAGTGGAAGAGTGAAATTATCTCAGGAAAGAGAGCTTTTATTGCAACCTTTCGGCAGCAAAACACTCTTTAAACATAGAGCCCAGTAGTGTGGTTTGGGGTGTGGTATAGGAAGGGTAAAGAAATGTCAGCATTTGAAGGAGAATCAAAGAGATTTCCAAAGATTTCCAAGGATGTTGATAAGAAAAGCCCTCGGAGGTCACAGATTTCAGCAATGACCTCCTGTGATCCCAGCAGTGACTCCCTCATCCAGCTTCCCATGCTCTGCCCTGCTCCAGCAGCACTCCTGGAAGTCACTGGCAAAGGATTCTCTGGATTCCCTTACAGAGACTCGTGTGCATAAAAGATAAACTGTCTATTATTACCCCCAGTAATGGATTTACTCCTTTATCTCCAGCAATAAATGTCTGTAATTTGGACCTGTGGTTGAAAGCTTGTTCAGGAAAAGGTCAGTGTTATGGAGGTCGTAACTTGTCACCGCAAAGTGGGACTGTCCTGGTGGGGAGCCTTTAGCTGATATTGGGCACTAGGTTCTCTGTTGTCTTGGGGAATTAAAGAGATTTTCCACAGATTTTCACCAAAGCAGATCATCCTTTCGTTCCCTGAAAGGGAAACTTCTCTTGGCTACTCAGACTTCCTCTTGCACTTGTAGAAAATCAGAATGAAATATTTAAAGTGGAATTAAATCCATTATTCTCAGTGTTGCCAAGCACAAATACTCTGCAGTTTTGTGTTGGTGAGAATAAAGACAAAGTTAAACCCCAGTCTGAGTGACAGTAATGGTGGGCTGGAGAGCAATTTGGGCTGGTGATACTGGTACAGAAGATTTTGGGTTATTCAGTCCAAGCTGGAACGTGAATGGACACGAGGGAGGAAATGGGTGGCCGTGTTATTGCTGTGTTCATGGAATTAGTTCACTATCCACCTCCAGTTTCTGAGGAATAAATCTGTTTAAACATCAGACCTGTGCCCAGGTCAGCCATCAGCACCAGGCAGGACTAAATCATGGGAAATATCCCACTAAGGATGGGAGATGGAGCCTTTTGTGAGTGCCATGTGCGACAGCCCTGCAGCTGCCGTTGCACAAAGAGGCCGTTCCCATATGGAGCCACATTCTTCCTCAAGTGCTTGGCATGAATAGGTTTTATCACTCTCAATCCCACAGAGGAAAAAAAAACCCAAATGTGGCTATTGATGCTGGTGTGAAAAGCTGCTGTTTGACATCCAGTTCATCTGGCTGGAGCTCCAACCAGTTGAGGGATGGCTGCCACGGCACTCACAGGGATGACTTTTCCCCTTTCCTGGGCTCCAGATCTCTGGTTCTCACTGGGATCATCCCCAGGGTAAAAAACCCCACTCTGGAGCAGCTTCCTTTAGGTGCAGCTGTGGGCTCTGGGCAGTAATCCAGAGGGGCCAAATTCAGGGGCAGCAGTGCTGGCTCTCCCTTGCCAGGGGTGCTGGGTGTTGGTTGTCAGCCCTAAAAAACCCCTTGGTGATCAGGGATCATCCCTTGGGATCATCCCACTGCTGGAGAGCTGCCAGCTCTGCGCTTCGGTGACTTCTTATGAAAATGAAGCAAGACTGCCACAGGGTCCCCAGGTGCCCGGGACTTGATCTTACTTTTGTCACTGACAAGTCTGATGAATTCAGAGGTTTCAAGGTCAAAATACTGAATAAAAATCCCAACTCTGAGCCTCATGTACTGCTTAGAATTTTCCAATCTCGGAGCGGTGCCTTTCGGGATCATTGATAAAGCTGTGGTCTTAGGGAGGTCAAGACTACTCGTGAAATGTTGATTAAAAAGTTGATTAGTTGGCTGATTAGATGTGAGGTTTAGATGTGGATTATATTTAAGGATCAGCAGAAGTTAAGAGAAATTTATAGCACATCCTAAACACCTCAGTCATAGCAGTTAATGATATTTCAGCCATAAAACCTCCCTTTCAGGTGATAGTCCTCACCATTAGAACAAAAGAAGAATCAAAGGATTTAAGAATCTTTCTTCTCGGTTTACAATCTTCAGTTCTTTTTCCCTCTCTGGAAACCTTAAAAAGAACTGCAAGAAATATAAATTTTAGGAAAAGAAATCAAGCTCCAGTTTGAATCCCAATGAAATTACTGAGAGCATTCCACGGACTTTATCCATGAGCACATTAAAACACCTTGTGTTATTTATCTTCATTATATGACCGTGATCTTCCAGAGCCTCAATTTTACAGGAAAAACCTTGCCCTTCCAGGTGAAAGACTCAGAGACTCAGGATCTGGATCTTTAGGAGGCTTTTTTTTTTCCCCAAAATAACCAGGGCAAAGTGTAACCAGGCAATGAAGCACCAGCATTCAACCACCCACGGAATGTTTCCGCATGGTGGCTTGGCAGAGCTGCAGTCACAACGTGTAATTCACGTGTCTGCTCTGAGCCCACTGATTATTTCCTCCTCTAAAGACCAGGAGATGTTTAAAATACCCCAAAATATTGATCAGAACATGGAGTGAAAGTTAAAGGAGGTTACCAGTAAACAAATTCCTATGAGTTGGTTTAGGTAAATCCAGTTTTCACTCTAGCAAAGCATCACTTCCCTCTCAGTAATGCCAAATAATGTATCAGCACATCAAAATGTCTGTTGCCTCGTGGAATAGCCATTTATTAGTGCAAATGGTGCACGGTGCTGATTTGGAGGGCCCTGGTAGGTGAAAACCCATTTCAATTCTTTTATTGCAAATCTAAATTTCCCTTTTTAGTGTTGCAGGCTCGTATAACTTTGTCACCTGCAGCCGAGCGCTGTGGGATGCACCAGGGGCTGCATTCTTCTGTACTTGAAATTATAAATGCCACCCATATTTGTTTCTTTTTTTTACTATTATTTTATTTCTGCTATAGGTCTTTTTCTACCTGCATAATTCATGGCTTTAAATAGAATTACTGAGCATTTTTGCAATAGCACTTAATCCCCTCTATACCTTAAAAGAGATATTTGATCTTGAGAAGGATTTGTTTCTTGAGACAGCTACAGCAGTAGTTAATTATTTCTGTTTAAAATCAAGCAAAACTCACAGACAACATTTTTTAATGTTAACCTCAGTGGATTTGCTGTTAATAGCATAAAAGAAGTGTGGCTAATGATAAGACTCTTAAATTCTTTTATTTTAATCCTTTTTTGACCTTCTTGTCTTCTGTAATCTTTGGTAACTGCAGCAAAAGAAAAAATTTTCTCAGTTTATTCTTCTGTAATGCAGTAAAATCTGCAAATTACGGTGATTTTGATCCGTCATCTCCCAGCTATTGCTGTTTCTAATTCCATTCATGTCAGCAGCAACAAGAAATATTGGAATGTTTGAAGATCCAGCCTGGTTTGTGCTGGATCACAGGCAAGACTCTATGCAGACCACAGTTCACCCATCACTTCCCGTGTGCAATTAGGATTTAGAAATATCCAAATTCAGTGGACAACTTCAGGCACGAATTAGGCCTGAGAGAAGCTGATTTCCGCCCTCACAACTGAAGGCCCACCTTGGAAAAAGAGGAGTTAATTGACTGCTTCCAGTAAAATCCCAGCTCTGGTGACACTGTAGGCAAAATCTCTCGCTCTGCATATTTAAGCTGAAATTGTCTCTTTGTGGGGGAAAAAAGCCCTGCTCACTTATTGATGGTTGTGGGATCGTAATGGAGTGAAATGTTTTAAAAATCTTGCCTCCTGCCTTTCAAAATAAATAATAAATACCAATGTAGTGATCCCAGGCACCATGACTTGTTTAAGAGCATGCGGGAACAAAGCCAATATAAAGTGAGTTAGGATTGATTCATTATAACACTTTATTTGTAAAAAAAAAAGATGAATTCCTTTTTATGTCATTCCCAGTCATTAGAATATAAACAGGCACAATACATTCCAAAAATCCAGTTCTTGAGGACCTCAAAAGCAGCTTCTTTCTCCCTGTTTACTCATTTTTAAATGAAAAAAAAAATATTCAGAGAGACCAAAAAAAGGATTCAAAGACACCAAAAAGATCAGCAACATTTTACTTCAAACAAAGGCAGAAAACAAACCTAGGCTTCTGTTTCCACCCCTGCTTTGTTTTGCTTTGGGTCTTTAAACACACCCTTTCCCAAGGGGAAAGAAAAATCCATATTGTCCAATTGTCTTTCCATTAAAATCTGCAACAAACTCCTACAGCTTTCTAGGGAAGCGAGATCAAGGTAGGAATATTTGTCCAGGTATTGATCACTGCTGCAGGATGTAGTGCCTTTTCCCGGGGTTGAGAATCTCCCATCGCTTTCCGATCCGGAGACTTCTGCTCCCTGAGCAGGAGGAGATTGCTGCTTTTTGTCTGTGTAATTGCTTTGAAGATTTAGGTCTAGATTTTAATCTCAGGAGGGCGATATATCTGGGAGAATCTCAGGAGAAGAAGGGAAAAAAATGTGGCTAATGGGTATGCAGGGAGCATCACAGCAGCACTTCCCATGGAACAAGCAAGGCATGACCTGGACCTGAGATTAGGATCTGGCAGTCGTGAAATTTAGATGGAGAACCTTGCAAAGAGCTCTTAATTCCTCTGCCAGTGGTCAAAATCTGTCATATGACAATCTCAAGAATGCTCTAAATATATTTATTTGAGGATCTTCAGGCACTTTTGCATCTAAGTCCAGGTTTTACCTTTATTCCTTCCCTCAAAAATGTGAAATTATTTCCCTTTCCTGAAACAGCCACATTTTAATTACAGAGCCCATATCTGGACTTATAATTGCTTTATTTTAATTTTTATTTTTTTAGCATTTACTTAGATTTAGCCATGGCCTGGTGGTGTAGTGGAAGGTGTCCCTGCCCACGGTGTGGAGTTGGGATGAGATGATCTTTAAGGTCCCTTCCAACCCAGACCATCTTATGAGTCTATGAAATAGCAATGGTAGAAAAAAGTCCTTAAAATGACAATTGTGACTCCTCAGAAACAGGATATCTGCCCTCCCCACACCTACAGTTTTAGAAACTGTAAAAACTTTGAAGTCACCAGAAGTATTTGTGAGCCTGAATTTGAATTTTCACTTTCAGGTCGGATTTTTTTTATTTTTATTTCTCTTACAATCCTTCCACAGAAACAAGAAAACTCCACTGCTTTCCTTGGGGTGCTTATTATGATCTGTGCTCTAAATACCTTGTCTTTTCCATTGATTACCGATTCAGTCCGTGGGTAATTCACTCCTAATGCCTTGCCTGGGCTGAGGTGAAGTCCCTCCGGGACTATCAAGGTTGTGGTTCTTGACTGCAATGGAGCATAATTTATAATTTTTCCCCCTCTAAACACTTGTATTGCCTGTAGGGAGCTGTTATTTCAGCTGGAATTTCAGTCCTCGCTTTGGAATGTTAAAGAGAGACTGGTGTTGGGTAAGCAATGGGTGACACTGCTTTCCTCACGTTTCAGTGTCTTCTCTATTGCATTATTTGGCTTGGAGCTGCTCTGTATCCATATCCGGGATATAATTGCCACTAACTTATTATTAATTATAACTAATGGTTAAAGCAGAGAACGCAGCCGGAGTTGAGGCCCTTTTTGGCAGCTTCCAGCATTCCCTGTAAGGCCACCAAATATTCCACCTCTGTGGCCATGCTCAACCTTGAAGGATCCACCAACAGCGTCACCAATATCATGGAACCACGGAAAGGTTTGGGGTGGAAGGAACCTTAAAGCCCATCCAGTCCCACCCCTGCCACGGGCGGGGACACCTTCCACTGTCCCAGGTTGCTCCAAGCCCCGTCCAAACTGGCTTTGGACACTGCCAGGGATGGTACAGCCACAGCTTCTCCAGGAATTCCATTCCAGTCCCTCACCACCCTCTCAGGGGAGAATTTCTTGCCTATGTCCAACCTCTTTCAGCTTGAAGCCGTTCCCCCTTGTCCTGCCGCTCCAGTTCCTGATGCAGAGTCCCTTTGGCTTCCTTGTGGTACCTTCAGACCCTGGAAGGTTTCTGTGAGGGCTCCGCAGAACTTTCCCTTCCCCAGGCTGAACATCCCCAATTTTCTGAGCCTGTCCTCATAGGGGAGGTGCTCCAGTCCCCCTGGACTTCAGGTTGTGTTTGGTCCTGTGCCAGATTCCCCCATGATGTCATACTGCACCTAAAACTGGGAACCCAACGAAGAATCCTACATTTTATGCAGCCCACGATGTTAACAAGCCTGAAGAAATTTGATAAAATATTTTGGATGCTTTGTACGAACATTGAAGCTTTTTCTTCCCCCCAATTGTTGCTACTGAAGTCGGAGCGCGTTTGAAGATCTGAAACTTTTCTTTTGAGGGAGAAGTTGCCTCCTTGTTCTTTCCCTCATGCTGTGTTGACATGTTTTCATCAGCTACATCGTGTTACCTCTTCTACATTAAAGCCTAATCACAGCCTTGGAGTTTGCAGTTACCAGCTACAAATAGAAAGATTTCTCCCTGTGAGACCAGAGCATTCCTCAAGCAATTTTCCACCTTTATGCAGGGTTTTGTTTCATTTGGGTTTATTTTTTTTGGTGTTGTTTCTTACCATCTGCCTTGCAATTAAGCTATTTAAAAGCAGCCACATCAAAGCAGGGCTCTGCTTCTCTACAAATAGATCTCTCTGCTGCACTGCAGAAGTGACAGAAATAATCCACCCAGTTGCGTAGTTTATAATGATGAAATAAATATTTTTCCCTGGTATTTTTTATTGACTTACCAAAAAAAAAAATCAGAAAAAAGGGCATGTTAAATATGTGTAAATTAAGCAATTCTTCTCTGGAGAAAATCTAACCAGCAACATCTTTGTTCTTTATGAGTCTTTCTATGCAAACACAAATGATATTATAAAATTCATGGTAATTTCTGTATTTCTTGGGTTTTTTCCTTTTTTTGTTGTTTTTGTTTTTATCGTTTTTTTGTTTGGTTGGTTGGGTTTTGGTTTTGTCTGTTTGTTTGTTTTTGGGGTTTTTTTTGTTTTTAATTCGTTGCCTCTATTAAAACCACAATAATAAGATCCCATCCCTATATTACATTTAAAGTTACTTTTTTCTGGAAAAAGGTAATAGTGGTCTGAATGTTATTTCTCGTGTTCAGGGTTTATGGAGTGTGGAGAACAGGAAGCTTTGAAGGAAGAGGTGGGAGATTAAGGTTGAAGAGCAAACTTAATGCTGAGCCAGCCAGTGCTTCACTTTAATTGTTGTTGTAAGACTGTTGTAGGGATGAGTTCCTCAAAGGATACAATATTGAAACAAAAAATGTAATAATGAGTGTAAAGGAAAAGGGGAAAAAATGGATTAGAGAAGCTGTTTAAAGTAAATGGTATTTTATTTTTGTGGCTTTTTTTCCCGCTTCATAGAACGAATGGTTTGGGTTGAAAGGGATCTTAAAGCCCATCCAGTTCCAAACTTCGTCCATGAGCAGGGACACCTTCCACTACCCCAGGCTGCTCCAAGCCCCATCCAACCTGGCCTTGGACCCTTCCAGGGATGGGACAGCTCCAACTTCACAACATAATTTATTATAATGTTAATAGAATGAAAGCTTATGGAGGAAAAAGAAACAGATACAACCCAGTGTCTGGGGAAAAAGATTTCCAGAGGTGAAAAAGTGCCGAAGGTTTCCATGATGTGACAACAAACCAGCTGGATAAAAAGTGGTCAGGACTTGCAGGTAATTTGAGGTAACGTTTCAGTGCCCAGGTGGGTGATTGCTCGCAGTGACCTCCCTAAACAGCTTGAAACCAAGCTGAGAAAATGGGATTTTCTGTTGTCTTCCTTGCTGACCTCTGCTGTCAGCTCAGAAAGAAAGTAAATTAATCAGAGTGTGTTTGCTTTATTCAGGGAGTAATGTTTTCTTTTTCACATGTTGTGTTTTATTTCAGCAGCTAATGGTCCAATACATTAAGAAAAAGCCAGGAATTTTGCAAATTACATTTCTCTCATTAGAGCCTGATGAGGAGACTGAACTGGGCAGCTCCAGCTCCCCAGGCACAGAGGCACAGCCCAGCAGGTCACTGTTTTTAACCTGATATTCCACTGCCAGGTGGTCCCTAGGGATTTCACATCAAGTCTCGTGCAGGCTGTTCCTAAGCTGGGAATGAGCTGAGCCTGGAGAGGCAAACCCCAAACTCTGCTGTCCTGTGCACCACAGTTTGCCTCAGAGTGAGTGACAACCCCATTTCCTCCCACTTGGAGATTTGTTTTGGAGCCTTAACCTTCCTCTTTATTCCTAATTTAAATCCCCCTGGCTGTACTCACACACAGCTCTCCAGAATTCACCCTGATTTATCTAAAGGAGTACAGGAATTATTTTCTCACAATGTCTTTTTTCTAGCCAGCAATTAAAATTTCTGCCATCCTTCTGCAAGGCGAGTGCAGGGGCCTTTTGACCCTGAGAGCAAAACTTCAGCCTTAGAAGTAATTTAAAACCCTTTCACTTCCTAGACATTTATTTCTTCTGTACATTTCAAAAACTTCAGCTCTCTTCTGTAGCCCCAGGTGTGGAATCAGTGCTCAGCAATGCCCCTGGGACTGATCCGTCCAGGCTCTCCTTCATGGAAATCACATTTTTCTTCCTTTGCAGTGGCTGAGCAGAGATCAGTGCATGGAAATCCAGCACGTGGTGCTGGGAGGGATTTAGCCAGCTTTATCCAGCTGCTGTGGATGGCCCCTTACTGCCTCAGCCAGCTGGAATCACCATTGCTGGGGATTTGACTCAGTTGGGCGTCTTTGTATTTCCATGGACGTTTGACTCCTAGGTGCCACCAAAAGGCTCATCAGCTCTGAAGCAATTAAAACAGAGGATTTGCAATTTATTACCAGCTTTGCGTTGTTACGCTTTTCCCTTTTTGCTTTCATTCCAGGGACTGCAAGTAACCAAATTTCAATTAATTGTCAAATTTTGAGAGAATTAGGCTGAGTGTTTTCAAAGCGATGTCAGGGCCGTGGCAATCACTTTGTTACTGCGTGGTGTTGTCTTAGAAGCTTCCCTGAGATGCAACTTCCATGCAAATGCAGGAGCTGGTGTTTGAAGAGCTCTGGGAAGGCTCAGATCAGAGGTGTCGTCTCTGGGCTCTTCTCATCTCACGTCACTTCACAACGAGTTTGTTTGCACACATTATTTACCCTTGGATTTCTCCTTTTTACTCCAGGACTGATCCAAAGCTTATGCCAGGCAGCAGAAAAATTGTGTCAGGTAGAAAAGTTTCTGTTGCTTTCAGAGGAACTTCTCTCCCATGTGAAGGGAAAGGAGTCAGAGCCATTCCTGGGAATGCTGGTGCTTGTTTCCTGTCCCATCAACCCGCCAGCCTGACCCATAGTGAGTCATCCTCCCTCCTCTGCTGAGCTTTCTTCCTCTTAAGGAAACCCCCTACACAGGAGAGGTTTAATTAGCAAAAAGAAAGATACTGTAGCCTTTGTACTAATAATATTAATAATATTCTCATTTAAAGTCCATGGGGACGAAATCGGTGGAGCTGAAAGGGTGGAAGGAAGAGCTGGATTTCCACCACGGCTGCTTGTGGTACATTGAGTGTATCAGGTGAATTTTCATACCTCCTTGAGCCAAGTTTTACGAAATTGTAAGTAAAGGCTGTCAGGATGAGGACCATCAAGTTTAGCAGTTCTGAATAATGTAAATGAATACAGGTTTTTAAATCATATTATGGCTAAAAATCACGTAGCATCACCGTGGCTCAATGCTGGACTCATCATATTCTTGTCAAGAGTGAAGGAATGAAGTTACTCCTCGAAGGAGTCCTCCAGGGCTGCATTTATTACAGGGACAGCAGCATGGAGCTGAAAGCATAAAACTGTAAGTAAACCTTGTAATTCACCCCGAAAAAAAACCTTCTTAGAGGAAATATGGAGAGTGAGCTCTGCGGTGCCTGTGTGTTCCTGTCTGAAATGTACACTTTAACAGGCAGGTGTTAATGAGCTACAGCTAAAGCCTGATCTGTTCTCTCACAAACTGCTTCGGAAATAAAGTCTTTTAATCTAAATAGAGTAAAAAAACTTAAATTTTGACTGTACGTGGAACTGCAGCCTGTGTGAGGAAGAACGATCCCAGTACAGAAAGCTGAACAGATTTTAACAATGCAGAAACCAGGAGGGATCAGGAGTGCGGAATGTCACAATTCTGCTGAATTTGTTAATGAATTGAGTGATTCAATTTTTATGGGGGAAACTCAGAACAGGATCTGAAGTAGCCAACAGGGAAGACGGAGGGACTGGAGTGACAGGAAAAGAGGGAATGGCTTCTACTGCCGGAAGACAGGGCTAGATGGGATATTGGGAAGGAATTGTTCCCTGTGAGGTGCTGAGGCCCTGGCACAGGGTGCCCAGAGAAGCTGTGGCTGCCCCTGGATCCCTGGCAGTGCCCAAGGCCAGGCTGGACGGGGCTTGGAGCAGCCTGGGACAGTGGAAGGGGCCCCTGCCCATGGCAGGGGTGGCACTGGATGGGCTTTAGGGCCCTTCCAACCCAAAGCATGATTTATAACTGATCAGAGCTATGTAGGTTGTGGTGTTTTGACTTTTCTTTCAAGGTTAATTTTGACTCCAAACACATCAAGATCATTTTCACGGGACTCCTTTAAAAATGAACCACTGCAAATCCCAAACACACGTGGCTCCAGCAGAGCTTGAGCAGGCAGAGCGACGGCCACAATTCATCATGAAAAGCAGGTGTGAAAGGGAGAGAAAAACTATACTCAAAATGAAAAATGACCAGGGTTTGTTAGGAAAATTGTTATCACTAATTTAATCGAAACATTATATTTTTATGCACATTTTTAGGAGGGTTTTTCTTATGTCCCCCTTTAATATTCTCAATTTTCTGGATACCCCAGCCTGCAGCAATAACAGACATTATATATCTTCCATCTATGTAGTCTCTGTAAAGATTCTCAAGAGATTCATCAACTTTACAAGGCATATAGAAATGAATCCTATACAAATTACAAATCCCTGGGGTATCACCGATCACATCCTAGAAAATATAAATCCTTGCCTTTCCATTAAAAAGCCTTAAAGCAGAAATTTCCGAAAGTAAAAGACCTGCAGGAGTGAAGGGTTAATAAATTGCATCGCTCCGTAGAGTCAAAAAACAAGACTGCAGGCAGAGCTGCGAGTGCAGAGCTGTCTTCCTTCTGTGATAATGGAACAAACAAGGTGATTTCGGCACAACTAATTGTCAGAGATAAGCAGAAAATGTCAGGCAGGGAGGTGAATCCGAGCTCTGACACTCGGAACATGTTAAACACCTTTACCTGCCTGAGCCCGCGGTGCTCCTGAGCTCGGAGAGATCCGAGCAGGGAGATTAAGCCTCATTTGCTTAGCCGAGAACTGTGGATGTGGTTTGTTTCTAAAACACTCTCGATCAGGAATGCGCTTCAATAACGGCCCAAAAAACCAGGCGGGTTCAATACCCTTTCCCCCAGGGTTTGCCTGCTTGGGAAGAAGTCTTTTCCCAACTCCAGAATAAATCAGAGCGCTGTGTAAATAAAGCCTTCGCAAAAGCGTGTTCGCTGTCATTCTCCAAACCACTCGTTGCTGCAAGTATTCCTTGGAGAACCATTTCATCCCAGCCTCAGCAACGTGTTTGTGCTCCACAAGCCTTCCACAAGTGCTCATTAAAGTCAACTGCCCAAGGAGTTAAGTGGAGTCCATTTATAAATAGAACCTGGGAGTTAAATGCCATTAGTCATTTTGAAAGTACTGATAGAGCCTCTTATCAGAAGGATTAGAGATATTCCTTGTCCAGGCGTTTGCTCGGGAATGGGAGTGAGGGATGGGGCAGAACTGGTGCTGCTCTGCTCAGGAAAGCATTTACTGATCCACAGAATTTGTCTGCAAGCAGGTTTTGATTTAGTACAGTCCCACCGTGTTTAATGCACGCAGAGCAGCCCGAGGTATGGCTGTGTTTAGATATTCCATTTGGAGCATTCAGGAATCCCAGGATCACTGAGGTTGGAGAAGCTGTCCAAGACCATCAAGTCCAAGCTGATCCCCACCTTGTCCTCAGCCCAGGGCACCGAGTGCCACCTCCAGCCCTTCCTTGGACACCTCCAGGGATGAGGACTCCAAACCTCCATGGGCAGTCCTTCCCAATTCCTGACCACCCTTTCCATGAAGAAATTCTCCCTGAATTTCTCCATGCACATGCAGGAGAAGCACTGCATTTGCTTTCCCCCTGTTTACACGGAGTAAGGTTGAAATGTTATAAATGATCAAGGGGTGAACTGAAAATAATTCCAATTTTTAATGATGTTTCTGACTGTTCCAAAGCCAACTGCTGCCAGGCAGGGAGGAAGAGAGTGTTTTCCCAGGCAGAATTCTTGCTCAAACGCAATTAAAAGTAGTAGAAGGTTAAAGTAAAAGTTATAAGAGAGCACAGCACAGCAGGACTGGGAGGAGCAGGGCAGAAAACAACGATTCCCTCCAGACTATGAAATGAAAAAGGCTTACTAATTCATAAACTTAAGGTGTCTGAGCTTTAAAAGAGAGAACTTGTGGGACCACAGCTTCGATTTTTCCGTTTTATTAACCATATGATGTGCTGTAGGCATGTAATTTCGTGAGTTTGGAATTCACTCACTTGCTCAACTCTGTCTTACAATCCCTGGCAGCACCTTGAAATAAGAGCATTCCACAGCAGCAATATCCACTGGCAGAGGCTCCCAGCTGGGGGGGAAAATCCATTTCATGTTCTGCAGGGCTGGCAGGAAGGAGAAGAATGAGGGAGCAGGGAAAGGGAAAAGGAACAGTGATGAAAAGGGAGGAGAAGCAGATTTTTTCAAAACTGTACTGATTATTTTTTAAAGAGGTATTCTTATCAAATTTATTATTATTATTATTATTATTATTATTATTACTATTACTATTACTATTATTACTATTATTATTATTATTTTACTGTGTTGTTACAAGAGCAGCATCCTGCCGTGGTGCTCAAGTAGCTGAGTGAGGTGCTCTCCATTCATGTGCACCTTCTGTGTCCTGAGAATAGGATTTGGAAGTTCAAAAAAACCCCACACGGAATACAGGAAGTGCTGTTATCACCTTTCTCCAGGCAGAGCCACAGAAGTGAGGGCACGGAGAAGAGAGGAAAAGGTGGGAGCAGCGTGGATCAACTCCACTCTCCTGGGTCAGAGTCTGGATTCTTCGCTTATGACAGCTCCAAATGGACAAAATTTGCCAGGGGTGATTTCCAAGAGGAGGAAGGATTATTCTTTACCTGTCAGGTAATTAAATCCTTCCATAATCATCACTGCCACAGAGCAGAACCTTGCTAAATATACCCTTACCCTGGCCAGCTGGGGCTGTTCTTATCTTCTTTATATTCCTTGAGAGTGGCAGCACCAGAAACAAGATATTTCCCTTCTGCTTGAACCCCGGTTGATTTTTAACCCTGGCTTTCAAACAGGCCATAGGATGAGCTTATAAACCGCTTTAATTGTTTGAATTTTGGTCTCTAATTTGCATCTGAGCCACCACTGTGGAGTGATGTGTTAAGGAGCTGTTGCACGGGGTGTGACTGGGAAGAGCTACAGGTGATGCCTCGGTTCTTCAGCAGGTGATTTATGGAGCCTTCTGGCCAAAGTAGTGTTAGCAGTAAAAAGCAGCTCTCTGGGGAAGAGTAAAGCTGGAGCAGAGAGTGGGGAATTGAAAGACACAGTAAAGAAAGATTATTTCACTTAATTATTCTCCTCAGTGCGAGGCCTGGCTCCTTCCACTGATGGCGAGTGCGGGGAGAGGGACACACACACAGCAGCTGCTGGTCCCCGGGGAGGTGCCTTTAAAAAACGTGCAGACACAGCTCATCTGAGGACCTGTGAGAATTCCCAACTTCCTCGTTTATCTCTGTATCCAGATGGCTGCCTAAATGCACGGGAAACTCCCGAGGTGCAGACAGAGCTGCAGCAGGATTCAGCTGCCCAGCAAGGCAGGGAACGGTCCCACTGCAGGGAGCGAGCACTGCCTGGCATTTACCACAGAACAGATTCGGAGACAACGTGTTTGGGCAGTTGTTACTCCAAGGCTGGGGCCTTTGGGAAGGTGATCTGTGGTCTGGCTGATGTGGGAGCTGTCAGGCTCAAGCAGTCCACAGAGGAGTGGGATGCGTTTGGCACTTGGAGCTGTTCCAAAGCGCACCTGCTTAGCCAAAGCACGACCTCCGGGTTTAAACTCTGTCCCAAAATATGCAACACCCTCATTTTCAGCCCTTCACACCTCATTATCTGCACTAGTGGGGTTAGCTCTGGAATAAGGAATTGCTCCATAGTCCTTGAGGATTTTGCCTGGCTGATCGCAGAATCCTGGAATGGTTTGGATTTTATTAAAGCCCCTCTCATTCCACCCCCAGGCAGGGACATCTTCCAGCACCCCAGGTTGCTCCAAACCCCATCCAACCTGGCCTTGGATTTACTGCTTTCATTTTGGAAAGTCTCCATTGAAAGCCTTAGACAAAGTACCTGGCACCAGAGTTTAGACAATAAATTAAATAATTGTGTTGCCAATTAGAAATATTTTTTTAAGCATTTTCATGCATTGTCTTGCGTGATTAAACTTTGCTGTGACATTTCAAACTGCTAATATGTGCTGCTTGTAAAAGTTTGCCAGTTAAATGGAAATTGAGACCTTCAGGCTGAATTGTAACTAATTATTCCAAATATTGCTATTAGTAGGCAAGAGTAAATGAGAAGAAAATGAAAATGTGGCTCAGATGTCTAAATTTTGTGCTGTGCAAAGTGGAGCTCTGAGAGATTTACACGCACATGAGTTCACAGCACTCGATATTGCTGGATAGACTGTAATTCCATCCAGGAGATTCTGCAGGAATAACGTTCCTATTGCTGCTGGCAGAGCAGTAATAAACCCCACATATTCCAGGTGCTCAGATCTGACACGTAACATCCACTTGGTCAATAAAGGGTGAGTTTTATGGGATGTGCTGGAGCGGGGAAAGAGGGGAACAGTCTTCATCCTGATTTTATGGGACTGGATCAGTCTTTAAGCACCAGCAAAGCTCCTTGCAAGGGTGACCCTAAAAACTTCAGATCAGGGTATGGAAAAAGCATTTTCAGTACAAGGAGCAGCTGCGACTTTAATGTAACTTTAAAGCAGCTCTATAGAAATGGATTTATACTATTTCAGACTTGACCTTGAGTGTGTACATAATCTCCAGCCCTTATTTTGACTCTGTGAACCACAGTCACCTTTCCAGTGGCCAACAAATTCAAGGCCCAGTGGCTTTGAGAAGGGAAAAGCAGCAGAAATTGGTCTGAAGTCTCCAAACATCAAAACTTGGTGAGATTTAACTGAGTTTAGTGACCAAAAAAAAAGGTATATATTAAAGAAGTAACAATCCCAAAGATCTTAACATTTCTAGTTCCACTCTCTATAACGACAGTCCCTGAAACCATTTTGAAATGCTCCTGAAAATATTTAATGAACTGTGAACTCTTCTGGTATAGAGTTTAAAAATTCATCCCTTTCTAGCTTTCCTTAATTCACGTGGGTTTTATTCTGTGTATATCTAAAAGGGAGCAGGGATTTCTGTGCGAAGTCACAACCCAATATTTATATGCCAACAGCAAAGGCAGGCTAAGTCTAATTACAAGGGAAATTTGAGTGATTTCCATACTCTAATAGCAAATCCTTGCTTTTTGCAGTGTTGCAAAGCTGATGGAGAAAATGAACTGCCATAATCCAATTACATCTCAGGAGCTGTCTTGTGATTTTAGAAAAACAACATTTACTAATCTGTTAAGTAAGTCACTGATATGATAAAAATTATGCTTAATATGGTAAGACTTCATTTTGCATTAAATCACGATCACATCTGGGAATTCCAGTCCCACTAATGCTCTGCAGCAGCTTTGTGATTTAAATGACTTTAGGTTAAGGAAAACAAGAGAAGCTTAATGATTTTACAGCCATTTCAGTGCAGCAACATTGAGGTTTTCAGTCCATCCCTGGTAAAAAAATGACGTGCTTGGGTAAGGAGCAGGATGGGAGCTGATCCAATTCCAGGATGATGAGGATGGGGAGGTGGCACTGAGAGCTGGAAACCCCTCTCTGTACAGCCCTTGACCTTCAGCTCAACTTCCCCTGCGAGCTGGGATGGATCCCTTAAAAAGATAAATTGCCCCCCGTGGTTTGAACAGAACAGATCTGAGTTTTCCCTGAAATGTGGAAACTTTTTACAGCCAGGAACTGCTGCAATAATGTCAGGATATTAAGAGGCAGTTTCTGCTGGTGTTTTCCACAGCTGACAAATGTCCCCTGCTATGGGCCGCGAGTTTGCTGTGGAGACATCGCCAGCTCTTTCCCTGTGTGGATACAGGAATTCATTTCCTTCACATCCATTGGCTTTCACTTCCACATTTGCTCTCCGACAAGGAGCTGGCACTGGATGCTTCGGAGAGAAGTAGATGTCTGGAACATGCCAATTTGGGCTGTTAGGCACTCCATCTTCATTCATAATCATTAACGAGGTGGCTCTAAACCCAGATGCACGAGGCTTTGTGTCTCCTTTAAAATTTCGGGCTAAATATTCTCTAAATATGTGCATGTCCTTCTATTAAAGCACAAAGAGGTAAAATGGTATCAGTTAGAGACTGGCTGCTTCTGCTATCCTTAGCAATGACCAGCTTTTAGAATCCATCTCCGTTTTTTGCATCAATTAACTTCTCTAACTAATCAGGCGCTACATGAAAGCAGCTCCTCTTTATCCACTTGGGTTAAAGTGGATAATGTTCAACGATCCCTCACTTGCACAATCTGAGGTGGTGAGAACCTCTCTCAGCCATTCATTATTGGATATAATGCCCCTACTTTTTCCGTATCCAAAGGGAACAGCTTTGCTTTTACAAATTCCAAATCCCTATCATCATGCCAAAGTTGTTTCCATAACTAAACCAGAAATACCAGCAAGTGCTCAGCAAACCTTTATTCCACGCAGTTGCTGGATTAGTTTTCCAATCAATTTATATCATATTGATAATTTATGCTGTGCCTTATCCCATATATCCTCCTCATCTATGATTCCCAGTAAATATCCTGTTGGAGAGATGGGGAGGGATAACTTAAGACAANATAATAATAATAATAATAAAACCTCAGGCAGGTTAAAGGAGAATTTTGCTTCGAATTCTGACAGGAGGGGACCAGAAACACCACCCCGACCCCAAGTGTGAGCAGCTGGGGCTGTCAAACCCTTGGGAATCTTTCCCAGAGCTGGGATCCTGCTGCACCAGCCCAGAGCACCAAAGCAAAGGGAGGTTTATCCAAACTCCAGGCTGGGAAGGGCAGATGCCACTCAGCTGTGCCTGTGACATATTCCTTGTCAAACAAAGCTGAGGGGAACTGTGAAGGTTATGCTGGATTACGAAAATGAGGTGGGAGATGGTCTTCACTCTGCCAGATAAATAAGTGTCATGATTCCTCCAAGAGAAAGGAGTCTAAGAATAACTCAACCCAGGGCTTGGAAAGGGAAATGCTAAAGAGTTTAAATCAAAGCTCATTTGCATGTGAGAAGGCAGAGTCTGTAAGGAGCTGTACAGTAACTCAGTGCTGTGTTTGGGGTCAGCCAGCCCCGGAGCCTCAAGGCTGTGCGCTCGGAGCGGGGCCGCGGCTGCATCGGACACACTGCAAAACCATGGCACCACTGAGGCTGGAAAACACCTCCAAGATCACCAGTCCTAACCTTCCACCACATCCCCCCATTCCCACTGCCCCAGGCCGTGCAGTGCCACATCTGCTCGTGGTTTGAGCACTCCCAGGGACGGCGATTCCACCACAGCATCCCCAGGCTGCAGCAGAGGATTCCAGCCCTGCCTCCCTGGGACCGGGCACCCCGAGTCACCTCATCCCTCCTCCTGCATTTACTGCAGACAAATCTGGGCTCTGCTGTTTGTTTACCCTTGGACTCTGCCTCCCTGCCTCGGCATGCATTTTTAATTAGGTGCACTCCAGTTCCTTCCCTGCTTGCTCGCACTTTAATTTGGGAAGCGCAGTTTTCATTAGCTCTGCAAATATCCACTGTTCTTTGCAAAGTCAAATCTATTACTCGCAAAATAACCTTGCTTAGCCCTGGTTATCAGTTATCCCAATAATACTGGGCTCGCTAATTAGTCCAGCTGTTAACTGTTCAAATTCCCAGGGTTTAGCTGCGTCAGGCAGCTCGGCATGCACACGATCAATGCTGTCACTTGGCAGGTGTTTTCTTGCAAAAAAAAGTGGCTTTTCCAAGCTCCTGGAAAAGGGACAGGTTTGGCTTGGGCTTTTTTAAATTTCAAACGATTTTCTGGTGCAGTTTGCACTTCCCTTTGTAATCCCACTGCCATGCACTGCTTGTTGCTAATGCCACTAAACCTGCCACCCACAATCGGGGATTTCCCCAGCTCCAGGATCTCTTCAGAGCGCCTCAGTTCCAACGAAAAACACGAGAGCTGTAACCTTCCCTTCCAGTCCTGGGCCACGATCAGCTCCTGCCTCAGAAATTCAGGTGGCTTCCTCTCCTGCCAGGGGTTTCCTTGCTCCTCACACCCCACAGTGACCAGCGGCTCGTGGGGGTTTGGGGGGGCATCAGGAGGTTTAGGATTTCTGGCTCCAAGAAGTAGAACAGGAAAATGGATCCCTTTTTCACTGGAAATTTGGGATTCCGCTGAGGAAGGACTCAGTGCAGGTCTTCCACACTTGAAAGGCTTTATCGACCATCTTATATTTTTAAGAGCAGTCTCAAAAATCAGTTTTTGTGTTAACTTCTCTACCCTGAGCATCAAAGATCAGTGTAACCTTTCTTACGGGCCATTGCAGAGAATCTTAGAATCTGAAACTTTTATTAAACTACTCATTTTTGCCAGGTTGATTCAGTCAAAAGAAACTGTAGGGAAAAAGTCCCCCAAAGAGTAAACCCCAAACCCCAGGTATGTCCATACTTCCTGCCATAAAAGCAACACGTTTTTTAATTCAATGTTTCTGTCCTAAATATATTTTCATCTCATTTGTAGATGTTTAAGCAAGCTTTCAAGTAGAAAAGGGCGTTTAATTTTGGATTTGAAAGGAACATTCTGTTCAACTCCGAGAGAAAGCTTAGTTATTATTTTTAAGTCTGCCAAAAGCTTAGACAAATTTTCATGCCATGTTGACAGAGTTTGGGGGCTTTTTTTTTAATAAATTGAAAATAAGCTACAAAATCTTTTCTCACGCTGTACCTCCAATTCTTCTTTGCAGTTGGAAATGAGATGCAGTGTGAGAGGGGTTAATTCTCATCCCTTTTCCATCCTCGTGAGGGGTCACAGAGTGAGAACAGCCGCACTGGTCTGAGCAGAACCTGTTTACGGAACTGAGTGACAGGGAGAACTCCACTTTCCAGATCTCCTTGTGTGAATTAACTGGGGAAAAGTTAAACCACAATAGAAAACAAATGCACTGCAGCAAGGAGAAATTTCAGCTGTTTTGAAAATAAAGTGATGTTTTTGCATATTTGCGCACTGAAGTTTTTTCAGATGATGTTCAGCAGCACTGCAGATAAAGGTTTGCCTTGCCTTTGATGTAGCCAGGGAGCCTGATAGAGTTCCCAGGTGATTTGAAAAATGGATCTGATTTGCATTTAAAGGTGAGCCCAGCAGCATCCCCTGAGGAAAGGAGGTTTCACCAGACTTGTGGTGGTGACCAAGTCACCATTCCCTGTCAGGTCCCCTCCGAAGCCCATGGGTCCATCAGGACAATTCAGGGCACATTATTAACCATAATTTTTTAAGATTATCATTTCTCCACAGCAGTATCTCCCTATTTTAACTTTGATTTACTGTGCCAAGCAAGAAAGGATGAAAGTTACTGCAGCAACTTAAATAAATACCCCAAAGCTCCAATACTCAGCAGAGACTGTGCAGGGCAGGGGGAATCCCTGCAGTTTGGGAGAAGACAGGGAAAAGCTGTTTTCCAGTTCTTTCAGGTAAAAGCAGAGGGAGTTTTGTGGAGGAACAGAGGCCTCTCCTCACCACTCTTTCCTTTCTCCTCAGCATGGAGCATGTCATGAAGGAGCAGCATCACCCTGGTGGGTGCCTCTATTTGGGAAAACCCAGATCTCCTGTGTTTCTCTTTCCTAAGGTCATCATTGTAGACAATTTAGACAAATCCATGTCAAAATTTGGGCCAGATCAAGGCTCTGCATGAGTAGAAATATTTAGAATTCTCAGGAAAATCGTGCAGGAGTGCTCTGGACAGAGCTGGATGGAAAACATTAGTCAAGAAAGCAAAACATCATAATTCAACTGAGCTACAGCCAGGTGGAAAACAAAAGGTTTGGAGATGAAGCATTTGAGACAAATTTGCGGGCGGAAATATGGAGAGCTTAGGCAAGAGCAATCCCTGCCCAGAGGAAGCAAAGAGTGTGTAAATGAGTGCTGAACAGGCAGAACCATCCTAATATTCCAGATAATTTATTTATACCGAAATAGTTCAGGCAGCACAAAAGATGTACTATTCTTTCCTCAATCTGGAGAAATAGCTTCCAAAAGCTTTATTATACAATATAAAACTTCTGAATAATGCTGGCCAGTGGTTTCACATCCTTCTTAGCCCACAAAGAGACCTTGGTAGTCCGCAGAGACCCCTAAAATTTGTTCTGGACAAGGAAGGTGTCCAGCCCAAACTGTGTCAATAATTTGTGTCTACAGTCACTAATTGTCCTTCAGGCATTGCTGGAATAACCTCCCTGCTCCCAGGATCTAATCCAGCTCTGGCAAATCTTCCTGAGGGATCTCTGCAGAGGGCAGAGAAATGAGGGAATGTCAGTGACAGCTCCACAGAAACACAAAAATAAGAGCTTGGGCAATTTTAGAACCCCAGTGATCAGCTCAGCTTCAGTATCAAATTAGCAAATGTAAATATCTTTATCTCTTTCTTTGTTAAGTTAACCCCTGGATGATAAATAATGCAGTGAATTTACATTCCAGTCTCTCTTTTTGCATCCACCCAGGTAGGGAGTAAAGCAATATTTGCTGCAACGTTTTCCTGGAGCTTCCAGAGAGTTATCCCTGCAATAAATAAATAAATAAGGCAATGAAAAAATGCATATTAATTGGGAAGGCTGATTTTCAGCAGGGACACACTGGCTTGGCAAACAGACATTGGACTCAGTCTCAGGCACCGTTTAAATCCAGGCTTAGAATTCATTCTCACTTCACTTCATGGAACAAAAAAAAAAAAAAGAAAGAATGAAAACATAATTTTCCAGGATGCAACTTCCATTACCTTGCAAGAACTATGAGCCAGCTGGAGTTCAGATGGATAATTCCTTACCTGAAACTAGGGATATATTTTTAAATCTTCTAATACTTCCACCTTAGGTAGGATTCTTGAGGAAAACTCTCACTGGGCAACATCTCAAGAGCCCAGAGAACTTCTCCTCTCCAACAATTTCAATTTCATTCCCACTCTTTCCTTGGGTCAAAGTGCTTTATTCCCATTTATTTAGCACTGCAGAGGCCTCTCGTGTCATCTCCTGATATTTCCCACTGGACCAAGGCAAGAGAGAAGAACATGTGCTCCTGTGGGAAACCAAGGGGTTAAAATTTCCACAGGCAGTAATGGATTTGATTTACAGCCCTGGAAAAAGCTGGGGTTGATGTCATGACAAAGATATACAGACCCCAAGCAAGAGAATCACAAACCTATGCCCCTGTAGCCATAAATAAGAAAATGTATTGCGTGATAAGGTGAAGGGTTTTAAGTATAGTAATGTGATTTCATAGTTTAAGTGAAGAATTTAGATGTTATAATAGAAGTATATGGGTGTACGTGAGCTCGAGATAACTGGTTGAAACACAGACACACTGCAGTAAAAGTGACCAAAGGTGAAAGGCTATCAAGCCAAAACAAACCTTTGTGTTAATTGCTTATTGGACCAAAAGGTTATAAATTGCCATGTAACCCTGAAAGTCGTGATCATCCTTCGTTATGGCAACTTGTTGCTAAACCTCACGGCCTCTGAGACTGATGCCTTGTTTGTTATTTTAAGTAATAAATCGTGAATAACCGTGATAGTCCCATCTCTTCAATAAAAGCTCTGACCCAAAAGAAGTGCAGAAGCCGACAGAAGCTTACGTGCTCCCTTCTTTGTTGTCCTTCAGGATAAGAAGTTTTCCTGGCTGTGGTTTGAGTTGCTGGGCAGGACAGTGATTTATGCATCCAGAAAGCTGGAAATGTGATTTCAATTATTTGTAGGTAATATATAGACTTTTTTTTTTTATGAGTGATCCTAATAAGTCCTTTTTAGCGTGAGACAGGCAAAAGTGTGGGCATTTTCATCAAGGAAATCAGCTGGGGGAAAGAAAAGGGCTTTGATTACACCTGGGGGTAGGCAGGTGGCTCCTGGACACAGAAAAGACAAGATCAGGTACAAAATGTAGGTGCTAAATGGCAGATTCTGTTACTCCTGCCTTCTCTGCCTTGCAGGAGACTGCAGAACCACCGTTCTCCCTGGAATCACGGAATGTTTAAGGTTGGAAAAGCCCTCTAAGATCATCAAGTCCAACCATTAACCCAGCACTGCCAAGGCCACCGCTAAGCCACAGAACAACACCACCACGGAGTTCTTACTGCACAAGAAGAAAAGAGCACCTGAAGGTCGGGCATTCAGAGCGTCTTTTAGGCAGGAACAACACAAGTGCATCTGCTTGCAGCTCAGAGGATCCTGCACCTGACTGCTGAGCAGGAAAATTCCCAAAAAACTCAGGCTCAGCAGATCCACGGAGAAATCTGAGTGCACAAGCAAAGTTTGAGCTCCAGGCCCTGCGACGGCTCCTCCAGGGCTGCAGCAAAGAGGTGCTTAAAGGTGGCCTTAGAGGTCTTTTCCATCCCAAAAGATGCTGTGAAACCACCTCTTTGGAATCAAGGGCTTTCTTTAAGCACCAGTTGGTGGGAGGACAAAGCTTTTAGCAGGGCCTGTTGCAACAGGTTAATGGTTTTAAAGAAAAAAAGGTTTTTAAAAAAGAGTTTATTCAGATCAGCTATAAGGGACAAGCAGTGGGCCATGAGGGTGGGAAGACCTGGCACAGGGTGCCCAGAGAAGCTGTGGGTGCCCCTGGATCCCTGGCAGTGTCCAAGGCCAGGCTGGATGGGGCTTGGAGCACCCTGGGATGGTGGAAGCCATTCCCAGGGCTCCCAGGGCTCCTGCAACCCCAAGAGCTCAGCAGTGTCTGTAACAGACCCAAAGCTCTTCCCGCCAGTGCTGAACACTTACGGGCTCCTGGGAAAACATTTCCTTACAGAAATCAGGCTCCAGGCTGGAGAAAACACTTGGACACTTTCCAAAACCGATATCTAGGGCTGGAGTGAGGCAGACACCTCGCTGTGGGATTTGGGGCAGCAGCTTTTGGGACTGGTGGTGGACCCACCCCACCATGAGGCAGAACAAGGTGCTGTGCACAGCTAAGGAACAGCTCCAATGAGTGAGGACAGAGATTTTTGTGTTTTCAAGATACATTTTCGCTCTTCATATCCACCCACACAGAAGCAAAATGCCAGCAGGGACGGGTTGTATTTCTCTTTTATGTAAGATAGATGCTCCTGTGGTCCTGTTACCTAAACGTCTCAGCACCTCCTAAATCTGTCATTTCCTTCACAGCACCATATTAAATGGATATTATGGACTGTGGATGTACCAGGGGACTGAGCAGCACAAACAAGTCTGCACAGGGGGTCCGGAGTCCACGGAGCAGGGAATTGGTGCTTCATTTTCTTCGTGTCCTGACTATCCCAAACCACTTTCCTCCGTTTTCATCCTTCGCCCAAGATCAGCTCAGCTTCTGCAAAAGCATAAATGCTTCAATTTCCTTCTGCTGTTTTCTCTGAAAACTTCAAATTTCATCCATGAGCTTCACAAATTTGAAGTTTATTTGCTCTAGAGGGGCAAGATCAAAAGCTTTTTTATTTAAGTACCTCGTGCCATGAAAACATGAAAAGCATTTTGCTTTGCTGTTAATTTATCACATTGTTACCCAGAAATACATCAGTAAAAGGGAAACCTGGGAAAAGGTAAATTCCCAAATGCCTTTGCAGACCCCAAGTGACAATGTGCCCAGGGAATAAATCACCTTCACACCACACATTAGTGCCCATGCTTCGGTGCTTTAGGGGATGTAGTGCGGAAATAGACCTTTCTCCTCAGAAGAAGTGATCTCCATGATGTTCTTTGTGTGAGGAAACAGTGGGGGCAGTGAGGGCAGCTTTTCTCTGCTGCTCTGGGGAGGATGTCACCAAGCTTTGGAAAAACCTCTCCAGCCAGCCCTGGCGACAGATTTGTTTCACTAATGAGTTCGTTAGTGAAACGAACCATTTCCACAGGTGTTATAAATCTGCAGTGCTGCACAAAGCTCTCCCTCCATCCCAGCCTTTGTGTTGTGGCTCTTCTCACTCCCGGAATAAACCTGGGAGCATCGTGGGGTGTGAGCTTAGGAAAAGCTCTTTGGGTTTCCTCCAGCCAGCTTGGGAGATATTTCATCACCTGATGTATTTACTCTCCTCTGATGAGGACACAGATCGGCACACCCAGCTTCAGACACAGGGAGGAGCAGTGGCAGTGAACAGATGTGGTACAGAGGTGCCATGAAAAGTGCTGAGGAGGTGGGTAAATAAATAAAAAGAAAGATGCAGGAGATGGATGCAAGAGCAGAGGGGCCCTGAGCATCCTGTGCACAGTTTATTGCTGGGGGCAGTGTTTGGTAGACTCTGTTTGCCTCTAAAGGATGGGGCACAGGGTTGATCTGACAACCCTTTATGTAAATACTTCAGGAAATATTTGAGGGCAAAAGCCACTTCCATCTGCAGAGTCCATAAGGCTGAAAGGAACTTGCCACGAGGCCTGTTCTTGTCTGGGTAATTTTCTTTTCACTCCCCTAAAGGCAGAACTATTAACCAGCGGTGAGAACTTTATTGTTTTTGTGTCAGTGCTGGAGGAAAGGATCCTGCAAGAAATGCTTGTTAAGAGGGAAGCTGTTCTCATGCTGCTGTGTAAGGGTTTATATTTTTCTGTTGTTTCGCTTTTATTGAGTTGTTTGTTGTTTATTTTTAATGTAGACTTTGCAGAACATGTTTCTGCAGCTACAGATCTACTTTTCTCTCGTGTAATTGAATTATTAACCTGCTCCAGGGTCAGCAGAACAGGCTGATTTCTGTACCAGTGCAGCCCAGCTCCTGGTGTCATTATTCACATGGAGAAGCGCCATACTCAGCATGAGGCCTCACTGAAGGATCTACCTGCAGACTCTGCTGCTGGGAATTAAATTGGTGCTCCCTAATAAATCGAATCACAGCACAGGCTGCAGAAGATCCAAAGGGGTAAAACAGGTCTGGGTGGATGAAAAAAATCCAGGTGCACTTGGCTGCAAACGACCTCAAGCTTTGCTTATTCCAAAAGACCTGGGGCTTGAGAAAACAAAACACAGAAAGAAAACAAAAATCAGCAGTAGACTTTAGGAAAATCTCTAATGGATGGGCTGAATTCCTGAGCATTAATAGAATCCCTTTTCTGTTTCAAATAGCAGCTGCAAAACTTTTGCAACCCAGAATGAAACTGTTCCCTCCCTAAAACTGAATATTTTCAGTTTCCAGCACTGAAATCTCTCAAAACTTTGTGTGTGCTGTAATAGAAGATTTCCTGCTAGACATCAGTGTTATATCCTGATTCTTTATATATCCTGGCTCTTCTTTGTGCTCTGTTCTGCACTGCTTGCCTTAGCAAAAAAAGAAAATTTCAGGTCTGGTCTCTGCAGCCTTTTCTCCACAAATGAAAAAGAAATAATGATGATGTAAATCACAGATGTCAGATCACGCCATTGTGTCACTTTGAGAAGGGAAATGTGGTGTTAGCTAGAGAGTTTACAAGTCACACAAGCTAGAGGGCAATTAAGCACGAGGATTTCTAATCAGGCACTGAGTAACAGAGCAATGAATGAACTAAAGGAAAAGTGGGAACCCAAAGCACGGTGTGTGCACTCCTCTGGAGCTGCCCGAGATCAGAAATCCGGCACTGACATCATTTTGTCCCGTGTAAAGTAAACATCTGCACTGCTGGAATTGAAAAGCAGCACTGCATGCTGTGGGTAGGACTTATTCTAGGGAATATTATCCAGAAAAATAGTGGAATTTGTCCTCCTGACTTGATAGCCCCGGTGTCCCTGGCAGTCCTTGGAAGCAAACAGATCCTCCAAGGGTGCAGCGAAACATCCCTCTCCACCTAAGTGTCTGTATGGCAAGAAAGAAAACCTTTGGAGGGTTTTATTTCTTCCCTCTAACTCTAAAATTGGCATAAATAATGCTCAGAGTTAGGGAGCCTTTTCTTTACTCCCAGTTTACACCCTGGAATGGGAATTACACTCCGTAGTAGTCAGGCTGCCTAATGCACCACTGAGGGCTGCTCAGCCCCTGCCAGGAGACTGGTGGTGAACTTCCAGCTGGTTGGACTTTCCTGGCAAACCTCTCCCACTGGGAAATGTTGATATGTCACAAATATTCTCAAAATCACCATTATTATTATTATTATCATCATCATCATCATCATCATCATCATTAGTAGTATTCATCGGGTTTGCTGCTGGTGGGTTTGTTCTGTATTACATCCCAAGGAGAAAGACTGATTTTTTCTTTTTTTTTTTTAAATTTAAAACTGTTTTCTGGATGTAAAAACTCTTCTCTGCTGTGGTCTCTCTGCCACGGAGCAGATGGTCGAGGAATATTTCCTGCCTAAGGAGGAATATTTTGGGATGGGTGTCCAGCAGTGTGGCCCCTCCGCAAGGGCCCACAGCACCTGGGAGGTGAGGGATGTGGCAGTGAGCTTGTAAAGAGCTCCATAATTTAATTTAAGGTCCAAGCGTTAAAGTGTTCTTAGATTCTTTTTGGTAACCCCGGAAGGAATTTCACTATATGGAAGGAAATCTCAAACAAAAAACCTGCCCAGTGACTTCTGTGGAGTTTTCTGATTTCAGAATCTTGCTCTACCTTAAAAATAATTACAGCTTTTCGTGTCTCCTGCTGCGTTTCCTCCCCATTCAGCTGAGGTACAGCCATGGAAGGAGCAATTAAAGCAAGCTGAGAGGAAGAGCAACGTGGGCTCTGTGTGTGGGATGGTTTCCAGGTGGGATAGCTTTCATAAGTGCCTCAAAAAACATTCTGCCACATGGCTCTTTAGAGGCCTCCCCACAGAAGCAGCTCAATTATTCATTCAGAGCAGAAACTGGTTTATTACATGTCTTGTAGTTCGAATGGTTCCACTGAAATGTGGGACACTCTGCTCTCAACAAGGTTCTGGTATTTGCATTTGTACTTGCACTTGTCCTGTGGAGCAGTAAAAGAGTTGCCAGCACCAGCTGGGAGAGAGGAATATCATTAGCACGTATTTTGTTTTGTATCTTCAAGGTTAGTACAAATCACAAAATCTCTGCAGCTGAAAGAGAGGGGGGAAAAAGGAAATAAAAGCACAGCTCTGGAATTAAACTTATTTTTCAAGTCAGTCAGAAAAATCGGAAGATGTGATAGAACATTTGCCCTTGGCCCAGGGGAAGATCACTGTACTATGGCACAGTCACACTTTGTTCTCATCCTTGCTGGAAAACTGCTTTTTCTGCCCCCAAATCTGCATTTTCCGCTCTTAGACTGTCAGAAAGGCAGATGCAAACCTGAGAAATGCACAGCCCATCCCTGGTGTCCCTCTGCCACCTCTCCCTACCGGGGGGGACACTGAGGACCTGCACTCGGGGTCCTGTGTTTCCCTTCACCTGCCGCCAGGGTTCTATCCAGCTTTTACGTGGCTTTCACCTCAGAGCTGGGGATTTATACCTGCTTTGGGTTAAAAAAATATTTTTAAAAATTAGGTGAAGAAAAATGAAGTTTCCCCCTTCACATCAAGCAGGAAGTTGTGTGAGTTCAAATGAATTCTGTGCCGTGAAGGTCCAGGGCTGGATGTGGGGCAGTGTGGCCCCACAGTCTGGCACTGCACGAGCAGCGAATGATTTCCAAGGGTTTTCCTTGAGCTAACATTGACTTAATTGTGTGCAACACATTCCGTATTACCATATGTACACATTACCCAGGCTCTTGATTATTTTCTGATTTGAATTTCTCCAGCGGTTCTCCAAAGGACACTAATCCAGGATCAGTGGAAAGATGGAGGTTACTGAGCACCACGATTGCCCGGACACCTCCCCAGTCTCCGATAACTGTGAAGAATGCCCTGTTAATTGTGGTCAGTGTTTACGCAGGCAGCGAGTGTGATCTCAAACTGCCCTGCTCTGTTTTAAAGTGGGATTAATTAGGTTATGATTCTTCATAAAGCCACTGCGTTCTTTTGTCGTCAAACCAGCAAATGAATCATCTCATCAAACACGTCAATTAATTATGCCAGGCCATGCCCTGCAGAGAGGCTGAACCCTTCATCTCAAGGACAAAGCTGAGCCTGGGAGTTCTTCCAGGGGGATGTGGTGGGATAACCCCCTGGAGCAGGGGTGGGTTTGCTGCTGTGCTACTCCTCATTTTATATCCCTGGGAAAAATCATCCCGGCTCTGAGACACCACAACATCTCCCTTCTCCCATGTTTAAGAGGAAATGCATAATCCTAGTGGCCAACAGGCTCGGAGTGGTCACTCACACGATTCCATTCCCCTCGTGCTGTCCCAGACCGAAGGGATATGTGAGATTTGGGAAGCTGTGCCTATTCTGCTCCATTATTCTGGGTTCTTCTCCAGTGTTTGCCACGAGAATCAAAAGTTTCAGGAACTCTTCAGGCTGCCAAAGAGTGGACAAACAGAACACAAGATCCAGTGGAAGGAATTCTGCTCGGATCTGGGCACGCAGCTCTGCCCGGAGCTCGGCAGCTGTGGCTCCCCATGACTTGTGAACCCCATTTTCCTTCCTGATCCTCCCAAAATCACCTTCCACTCCCTGATCTGCCACTGAGGAGATCAGCAGGATGTCCCTGCCTGTAATTTAGGCCGCAGTTTTGGGAAAAGAGAGGTCCCTCATTCTGCACACGGGATCTCTGGCACAGCCACAACACAAAATAACAGCGAATTCACCCAGGCTCACTCCCACTCCAAGAATTTTTCAAGGAGGGGCCCGAGGTTTTAATTTATAATCTAATCCAAGCTCAGCTGAACTGCAGCTCCACGATTTCCTGCCCAGCATGGGAGCACCGCAGTCAGCACAGCCAGCACCTCACGGTTAATGAGAATGCTAATTGGGGAGTTGGGGAAGGAAAGGAAGATGGGAAACCTCTGGCTAGAAGCAGCTCGGAATTGAGATGCCCTCTTCTCTACCTGTGCTAACACAGCTTTCCTGCCACTCGTGCCATTCCTAGTCTGGACCAATCTCCTTGGAAAGGGAGACCATCATAACAAAATTAAATAACTGTGTATTTCAGTACGGGTGAAGAGCTGAACGGCCTCAAGAGAGGCCAGATCCCAGCTCAGATTAAAGACATGGCAGTCCCTTACCAGGGGCGGGTTTCAGCTCCATCCTCCTGAATGTGACTGAACTCCAGCACCGAGCAGTCCCTGCTCCTGCCTGGAGCTGCTGAGGATTGCAAAACAGGGAAGGGTCAGAGAATACATTTTAAATGGAGACATAAATATGTGTATGGCTGGTAATGCGATTATTTGGGGATGGCAGGTCTGGCCTGAACTGGTCTCATAAAATGCACAGAGGGAGAGTGGCCTGTGGGTGAAATTCCAGGTGCTGCTGTCTTTTGGGGAAGAAAACACAGAAAACGGCCCATGAGTGAAATTCCAGATGCTGCTATCTTTTGGGGAAGAAAACACAGAAAACGGGCCATGGGTGAAATTCCAGGTGCTGCTATCTTTTGGGGAAGAAAACACGATTAACACAGAGCAACACGTGGATTTTCGCGTGACCCAGGCATTCCTTGGGTGCAAGCACACTTGTATATGTACGGGCACTGGCATTTTTTGTGCTTTATCACTTTCTTCCCATCCTATTTTACTAAATTTTGAATGTATTGTGCACTGGGATGTTCTCCTGTCACTAAAACATTCCTAGACAGGGCTCTCTCAGGAATGCATTCAATTGTAAACCACTTTCCTTGCTTTCAGACAAGTGTTTTTAGACCCTGTTGAATGTGAGTTTAAATAATCCAAGGGAAACATGAATGTTCAGTCTGTAGCACATTCACAGCCGTCAGTGTCTGAAGTGAGTTTATCCAGAGGATTCTGTTCGTACACGAGGAATTGTTCTGAACATCACCACATAGCCAGGGATCAGAAGAAAACACTGGATTTCATTTTAACCTTCAGTGAAAAGGAGGGGACACCACAACGGAGCTGCTGGATATTCTGTGAGGAGTCTACAACCCATTTTAGATATTCCCTCCCTTTTACATCCCCCAATTCCCTCAAAATTATATAAAAACAGCACGTTTGACTTATTGTTTCCTTCACATGAAGTATTTCTCATTCATGAATCCGTGTTTTTAGCAGTTTTATTTAAAATCACGCTGCAGGGACAGGTGAACTCACCCCGCAGTCCCACACGGGTGTGTGTCCCCATAAATCTGTCCTGGGGACGGTGTGGGTGACATAAAGACAGTGCTGGGGAGCAGAAGGCAGAGACAAGACCTGGCTCTGCTTTGAGCCCGTTGGGACAATTTAGGGAACTCAATTAATGCTGTAACTGTGAGGCAGGAAAGGCTCTGCCACGTCCCCGGAGTGTGGGCACTGCAACACTCCAAAATTAAAATATTTTTAATTTGCAGCTCTGGAGGCCAAAAGGGAGGTTGTAATTAACCCCAAATGTCTCGTTTTACCTGATCCTTTTTGTCACAACAGCATCCAGCACCTCAGTCCACCACAGAGAGATGCTCTTGCTGTTACTCTGAGCTCAAAGCCTGATTTTACAGCTGGATATTCCAGAGAAACACATTCCAAAGAACAATACAAAGACATAGAGTGAGGATCCTGGCCTTTTTTCTGTTTTTTTTTTTGCAAAATATTTCAATTTTCCATGTAGCAGGCAGCAATCCTCACGGAGGCCGTAAAGTGGACGAGAAGAAAACAAGAGAAGGGAATTCTTTGCCACACTTATTTAGAGCTTCGTCCCATGGAGGCGAGGGAGGGGAATCCTGACGTGATATCCCTGCTTGTGGCAGTGCTGATACGGAAATGAAGACATTTCTCAGCAGAGGGGCAGAGCATTAATTAGGATAGTGCTGCTGGAATTGTCTGGGAGAGGCCTCGGGAGGGGAAAGGCTGTAGGATTAACTGCTTGCTATTGGGGTTCTCTTTCTTCAGCTGGGCAATGGAACCGTGACCACGAGAGGGGATGTTTTGAGCAGATTAATTTGGGAAGAGTGCTTGGGACCGAGGAAATGTATGAACCGTCAGCTCCCCAACAGTTTATGGCCGCCCTCTCGCAGTGTGGGGTAGTTAACCAGCCCGGGTGGGGACCCTGGGGTCCTCTCAGCACGGGGACAGGATTTGCACACAGAGGTACCAGTGCAGCAGGGACAAACTCTGATACCTTGGACAAATTGCTGGCACAATTCCCGTTACAGCAGCTGCAAAGAATCCCGTCAGCAATTTGTCCAAGGTATCAGCGTGACTCCTTGTGCACAAATCCACCACGTTTAACCTATGGGATCCAGAATTCCCATTCATTCTGGGTTTTCGCGTGTTCCTTGAATTGCAAATTCTCATTTTGGAATGTTCTTAACTTCTGATCTGTCACGGCAGTCTCTGGCTGAGATCCAGGGCTCCCTGATCTGCTTGTCCCTTCCTGGAAAAGCAGCTCCAGACACAGCAGGACACATCCAGGTGGATTTCCTGCTCCCGTCCACCACTCCACAGACCGAGAAACACAAAAATTTAATCACAGACAGGAACATATTTGGAAAGACTCCATTTTTTTTTCAGCACCCCTGCTTTGCCTCTTCCAGGGAGGTATTTAGAGGACTCTCAGATTCAAACTGAGCCGTAGCTGTGAGGGTTTCCAAGAGCCAGTGGCCCTGGCCAAGCCATTCCCAGCCTTCCACTGGTGCCCAAATTTGCAGCAGACTGGGAGATTTGAATATTGCCTGGCTACGTTGTGGTGCTCACTGATGATTCATGTAGTACAACTAAACAAGTGAGGTTGTACAGGAAAGAAAAGCACAACAAACAAACCCCAAACCCAAATTAACCCCGAAATGAGCTTTGTGATGTTGCTGGTTGTGTTTTCCAGCCCACGTCCTCTGGTGCTGTGGTGCAGGGGGTGATGCTTGGTGAGCATACACAGACCCGGACTTGTCAAGCAAATGAAAAAAACCAGGGATTTGATGAGCAGAGCAGCAGGAACCATCTGGGTCCTGGGTCCTGAGCCAGTTCTGGGTCCGTATGTGCCTCCTGCACATTCCCAAGGTCCCTCCAGTGCTGGGGAGCAGTTGGATAATCTGAATTTCTGGCTGCAGGAGCAAGAGCTCTGTCCAAGGCTGTGATTACCCTGCCGTGGGCAGTGGACTTCGCGCTGCTCTCCAGCCCTTTCCAAAGCTGGAAGCTGCCATTCCCACCAGCTCATAAAACCCCTCCGCACTCCAACAGCTGTCACTGCAGTTTGGCCACCCGGAGATGCTCAGTCAGAGGGTCAGGAGCTGTCACTGGCTCTTTGCTGTCACCGAGGGCCTGGTGGCACATGAGGCTGGGAGCTGGAAGGAAAAGGTCAGGGAAATCTGAGTTTCACAGGGGATTTAACTCTCCTGTCTCCGGCTCTACAAAGGGGAAAAACTGACCACAAGTCTTAATTAATGTGCCGTGAGCTGACTGCTAAACGAAACACTTTAGGATATTATCTGAACCTAATCACTTAACGGAGCACCAGGTGAAGAGCAGGGAGCTTTGGAAAGGGAAATCCAGGCTGTTCCTTTCCAGAGGTGCTGGTGGCAGCAAGGTCAGGGTTATTTAGCAATTTGCTGGCTCCCGGTGAGATGCTGCATCACTAAACCTTCCCTTGTGGAAAACACCATTTGTAGGAATGAGTCCTGATGTCGTTAGTGCTACAAAAATGAGGTTTTTATACAGTCATAGCTCAAAATTTTCACAGTTTTATGTTTTTATTGTTTTTATAGTCATAGTTTTTGTTATTAAAATTCGTTATTTTTATGTATACAAAGCACTTCTATGCTGCACAATTCCACTTTTCCTTTCCATCAAATGGTTTTCGCACACATCCCTTCACTTAAAACCCCAAAAATCGCTGTTTGAGTGTGTTCTCCTTCCTCCCACCCTGCCCTCCAGCTGGAACACCACTGTTGCATTTCAAGGTCCTACCCAGGAAGGTGTCCCTGGCCGCTGGATGCTGCGCAAACAGAGATAACGAGAAGCACGTGCTCTGGGGAGATAAAATCCACCCTCAGGCAGGGTTTGTGCCCTCTGGGTGAGCTGTGCTCCTGCAGGGTGGCCTTGCAGAAGTGGAGCCTCGGTCTGCAGAGCCACCTGGGTTTGGGAGGTGACAATCTGGCCTCGGGAGGCTTGGTGGGGACAAGCAGCCAAAGGTTTGCCTTGTTTATTATCCTCGTGTTCCAGGTTAACATCAGGCTCTGTTTGCAGGAGAAAGGACACTTAAACTTTACACCATTTATTTTTACTAAATTAAGTAAAAAACCAGTTAAAATACTTTTCATGTAAGCAACAAAAGCAATAAAAAAGTAAATAATAAAGTAAAAAGAAGTGAAAAGGAAGGAGATGGACTTTTTGTGTGGGCAGAGAGCAAAAGGACAAGCGCAATGGTTTTAAAGTGACAGAGAGAAAGTTTAGATCAGATATTGGGAACAAAATATTTACTCAGAGGGCGGTGAGGCCCTGGCACAGGGTGCCCAGAGAAGCTGTAGCTGCCCCTGGATTCCTGGAAGTGTCCAAGGCCAGGCTGGACGGGGCTTGGACCAGCCTGGGACAGTGGAAGGTGTCCCTGCCCATGGCAGGGGTGGCACTGGATGGGCTTTAGGGTCCCTTCCAACCCAAACCAGTCTGGGATTCTATAAAAAATGAAGTGCGGGCTTTGGGAGGGGTCAGAACTCAGGTGACTGAACAATTTCTGAGGGGTTCAGACAATTAAAAAGCGTATCTGTAAATAGAATTCATGGCTATTATAATAACACATAATAGAAGATTAAATAGATATTTTGATCAAAGTCAATATCTACACTCCACAATCCCAACAGCTCTGTATTTTACTGGGCAGCAGGTTCTGCAGAGATTATGGATAAATCCATCTCTGCTACCAGCTCGAGAGGTTTGTGTTTGTGTCCCGCAGCGCAGCCCCTGCAGGGATTAGAGCCTGAACTGACGGCGTTCGAGGCCCGTTCTCTGAAGGGCAGCACTTCAGAGGTGTTTGTTTAACAAACAGCGCCTGCAAACCATCCTTAGCGAAGTTTAATGAGGGATCAGCCATCCCTTTGCTGCTTCTTCGCTCAGGGTGGGGACAGGTCGCGGGCGGGTCCCGCCTGCTCCCCGGCTGCACTCCTCAGCCTGAAGGCAATTTTGTCGCTAATCACAAAAAGGGCTCTAATTCTCATTAATTGCTCGCATCCTGGTGGGAAAAAAACAAGTTCCCCATTTAAGGCTCGGTTATAGGAGTCCTGGATGTCCTCAGGCGGGGCCCAACGACTGCCAACAATCCCGAATCTATCCCCGATTTTAGTGATCCGGAATCATAAAACCCCCGCAAGGAAAACTTCCACCTTCATTATCGGCTTTGTTTCAGATATCGATTAAAACGGGGCAAACATTAATTAACACCATTAGGTTGATACTCCCATAATTAGGTGAGAGGATTGGCCTAAAGCTGCCCAGAGGCCTTTAAGAGGTTTTTTCCTCCCCTCTCTCTCGTTCTTTATCTCCCCCTGGGGATGCCCGTCCCGACGATGCGGTGATGGGTGCGCTCCTCTTCCAGTTCCTTTTCCACTGATGAGTTTAAATGCTCCAGATTTCTTTTTTTCCTTTCCCTCGAAAAGTTTAAGCGCTGGAGTCAGGCGGTGGATGCTGGAGAACTTTGTTTAGAGAAAAATGACCCAAGAAACATCAACATGGGAATTCGTGAACAACCGGGCGTGGAAAAAAAGGTAATACACGCTCAAAAATGCATCGAATCCTTTTGGGGTCTGCACTTTCAATTTGGTTTAGAGGAAAGTTTCCAGCTGGTGCTGTCTGGCTTCCGCTCCTGGACCCGCCCTGCCCATAGGCATCGCCCCCAAGGGCCACCCTGTGCCAGCCGCTGCTGGGATTTCCCAGCTCATTCAGCTTTTCCTTAAGTGAAACATCCCTGAGGAGCATTTGGTATTCCACAGGCTGTAATTGCTCCGCCAGGTTCGCTGGATGCGACCTCTGTTTGTGCCAAAAGTGTTTTTACCCCGAGACGGCGAACTGCAGCCGAATATTGCAGTATAAAATCCTAATGGAGCGAGATACGAGCCGCTTCTACTCTCGTGGCCGTGATTAAATCAATAATGCAGCTGCCCCCTCTAATCTATTCAGCTGCAGAGGTTAAAAACAATCAGCGTTTTGTTTCACAAGAATTTTATATTAAAATGTACTTAAAGACACGGCGAGGCTCCCAAATGATCTGGAGGGGCTTGGGTTCCACTCGTGCCGACCCCCCTGGGTTGGTTTGTGTGTAAATCTGTCGGAGAAGCGGGCTGTGAGTTGCTGGGTTGCTTTTCTGGCTTCATTTCACCTGCGATTTGGGAGATGTTTAAGTGGCTGATTAAGTGCGAATCTTTTGGGGATGGAAGGTGCTTTACCGCCAGAGCCAAGCAGAATCTGCATTAAAACGGAGTTAAACACTGGGGGTAAAGGAGTTGGAAATCTGGGTTTGAGTGTGTTCTGTAAAATAGTTCGAGGGTTTTGATAATTGAGATGTTTATTAGAAAAGATGAGAGTAGATAGCACCGTGTGCCTCTTTATTAATCTTTATTTTTTTTTAAGTTACTGTCAGTGCTTTGGTTTGATTACCGAAGTTTTGTGGCGTTGGTGATGATGTGTGCAGAGCTTGTTTGCTTTTAAAGGGTTTTAACAGACGAAAAACGTTGTTGTTGGCCCCAAAAGCACTCCTGGAGAGGGACTGAACCAGGGCCGAGTCTGACATGATGTCCTATGTCATCCTTTTCCCCCGAATTCCATCCCGTTTCCAGCCAGGTACGGGTGAGGCAGCAAAGTCCTGCTTAACTCAGAATTTAGGACAGACTTAAGGAACGCAGCCGCTCAAAGGTTCCCATCAGCTTTCAGGGTGAATGGCTGAGAAAGGTTCACCTGCTGTAGGCTCCTTGTTTTTTCCGCCCTGGAAGGAGCAGGGCAGAGCTTCCCTGGGCTCTGTGACATCCCAAATCCCGCTGCACACCTCCTCTGACGGCACATGGCCCCAAACTCGGCCGTGCAAAACCCCCTCCGCTGCTCGCTCGCGTTATTTTTAGCCGTATGTGGAGGTGCTGGCTGAATAAATCCTGCTTAAAAAATATTTTAGCAAATTAAAACGTCATCTCTGTGTAAGCCTGTTAGGCTGGGCTGTCACTTGTGAGATTAATTATTGCATAAACAGGGGCTGGCCGGGGGGGCTCGCTGCTCCCCTCGGGTGACCCCAGCCGAGTCAAACCTGAATCGCTGAGAAGGACAGTGACTCACACCATTAATCCAAGGTAAATAACCCGCCTTTTAATCTAAGTAAAAGGGAATCTGCGCCTTCTCCCGAGCTCTGGTGTCACTGCTGGAATTCTAAAGCAAAGATGCTTTTGCCAAAACCCCGTGGAAGTTGAGAGGTTTGGGGACAATTCATCCTGCTCGTTTTTAACTCGTAATTTTTGTCCTTTCACCTAATTAAGTGTTTTGATTGGAATTAATTGGGGTGGAACGAATTTTACTACCGACAACTGTGTGATTCTTTTATAACATGAGATATTTCAACAGGAGATCTTACAATAGAGAGAATGTTGCAGTATTTTAATCAGTATTTCAGCCCTCCATTTGGAAAAGTATCCAAGGAAAGATTCATTCCAGCAGCCCAAAACGTGCTGGAGGAGATAGCAAAGGGACTGAACCCCAGGGATGTTCCTGTTCCGTTGATTTCAAAGAATCTATACATATATATCTGTATATATATATATCTTTGAACATGTATTTTTGCAGCAAGGACACTGAAAAATCACGACTTTGATCACTCCAAATTAGAAACAAACAAACAAAACATGAGACAATCCGTTATTTTAAGGGTTTCTCCTCTGAAGCACAGATGCTACAGCAACAGAAAGGGACCAGAAGTACAATCTTCGTCTTCAAAGGCATTAAATAAAAGACGTTGAATAGCTTCGTTTGTGCTCTCTCCCCATAATTACAGGAAATAATTAAAATTACATCACACCTGCATTTTCTTCTACTCAGCTGCTCTGAGGTACGGTTGCAAATATGAGAAGTGGAGCACAATTTGCCCTTTTAGTCTCGAACCCGGTTAAGTCCAGCTCTCTGTAGGCTCAGTTTAGTTGGCTATTTTGTTTGCAGACCATAAGGGGCACAAAAGGCACCACACAAAATGGCAACAGGGGACCCCACAGGGCACTTTTGTTTAGGATGCACTCCTCAGCCTGGCTGGAGGTGCCCGTGGCAGGTTCCAAATGAGTCCAGGATCGGCTCCTTGTGCCTCATCCCCCTGGAAAGAGGGAAGGAAGCTCCATCCAACACCACCAGCACCAAGAGCCACCCTCAGGTTGGGAGTTGTGTGCCCGCAGAAAGGCAGCTTCCTTGGAGGAACTCTGGTGGAAACTGGGTTAATTTATAATTAGGCTCTCCAGGGTCTTGTTTCTTAGGATGTGTTTGATACTGGAATAACTCAGAGGGCTGTAGCTGATCACATTGCATTAAAACATTATTCCCCACTAATAAAACCACTGAGTTCAGCTCACTGCTTCAGGCACAGCTGATAAAATCAGTCGCTGGCTTTTAGCAGACATGTCTTATTTTGATATTTCTCGTGGAAAATAGTTAATTTATTAAAGGAGGAAAAAAACCTAGTGCAGAAGTTGGAGCTTTTCTTGAGCAGCGCTTTGGGGATCCTGAAAAGCTGCTCAGAAACAGATATTTTTGGAGCTAAGTGAATAATCTAATGATTACAAAATCCAGTTTAGCTCTTGGCAGCTGTGTTCAGTCGTTATCCTGCCTTCCTTTGTCACACACCCTGAGATCCTGGGAAAGCTCTGATGGGCTGCTTTATTTATTAAGCATTTATTAAAATGGAGCAGCTTGAAGTTTCTGAAGTTCTGTCTAAAAGGAAGAGAAGCAGCCTGTGTTTGCAGGAAGGGATGGGATAAAGCTGAGCAACAAAGAGGGAATAATCGAACGGAAAGATATTGGACAGAACTGCTTCTCTAATTACTGCACTGAGTGTTTACTGCTGCTTTTTTCAAGTTATTGTGGCCAACTGTTCCATTGCAATGCAGCTGAGAAGTGCAAACTTGGAAAGAGAAAGATTTCCAGAAAGTAGGAGCTGCCCCTTATTGATTTTTCTATTTAAATAAAAATACTCCCACTAATCTGTGGCAAAAAGCCGAGCAAACAAATAAACACAAAACCAAGCAAAAAACCCCAAATGTGTTTTCAAACAATGTTTCTGTTGAGTAAGAAAACATGATTGTTTCTAGCTTAAGTGAGCTCTTCCTGCTGCTGCTTTGATGGCTGAGGCAAAATCTGCTTTACAAATAATGCATTTCCCACAAAAAGTTTACATTTTTGTAAATAATGCCGTTATTTTTATGCTGGAGAAAACCCCCAGTAAGAGTGAAGCAACACAACACAGCAGGAGGGACAGGCAGGGAGGAGGTAATGGATGCTTTAACTGAAAGAAAACTTCCAGCCTGTGATTCAAGGAATAAAAATAAATAGGAGGCCTTATTTTATCTCACACAGTTGTGGAGAACTGCTCTGATGGATTTAAAACGATGTCTGTCCTTATGCTAATGCAGAATAATTCCCTTCCTGTAACGTGGCCCTGTGGAATTGTTCTTCAGGGAAGTGAGAGAAGGTTTTAACCAGGGAAATAAAGCCTTTCTCTGCAGTCCTAGCACTGAATAAAGGAGTTTTTACGATGATATTTGCTTTTATTTCTCAGGACAGAGTAGTGGAAGCACTGACAGACCTGAATCCTGGTAAAATTACAGGAAAACAGCGCTGGGAGACCTCGGGTTGGTGCTGGTGGCAACCACTGGGTCAGAGCTTTACTGTTGGCTCTTTGTAACTTTTCCAGAATCAACACTGATGTGATAATAATCACACAAAACTTCTAATTCCCAAAACTTCCAAAGCTCAGAGTGAGGAGAAGGAATAAGAACAACTGAGAAATTGCTTATTTTATTAAAAAAAAAAGAAATTCAACCCTCAGAAATGTGTCTGGTGACTGTGGCTGAGCCTGTGAGGTGCCAGCCTCCAACATATCCTAAGGGAATGACATCAGCAGGGATTGCAGAGCAGGAATTCCACAGGTTCCTTGGTTTTTTTGGACTTGCAATGATTCCTTGAACAGTGGGAACGGGCCACTTTTCCTCCATAAACAAGATCTATTGTTGCAGTAGAAAAATTTCCAGGGAAAGAGATTGCACCGACTTATTTTGAGGCTTCTTTAATCCCTTTTTGTAATGTCAGGTACTGCCCTTATTTGGGTCAGCTCTAAAAGCTGCCGAAGACTCAGGGTGGAATCTTGATCCAAGATTCCAAGTGACTCCAGTGGTGCCATCACTTCATCCCTGAAGGCTTGCAGTCTTTATTTATCTCTGGATTTTTCAAGGCTCCTGATTATGGCATCTGATTTTGTGCCCCAGTTTTACAAACAGCTCCAAACTCCAGCCCAACATCCCGGAGAAACAACCTCCACGTGGGAAAGTTAAACACTTCCTGACGTGCTTTGCTCCAGGGGGTTTAATGTACCACTCTCTCCATCACAGGATCACGTTATATCATCAAAATCCAGGAAAGGAATTGCCACTGGAGCTGAGAGTGGCAGCAAATATATAAAATATCACTGTACAGTATTTCAGACGGGGGGAGCACAGTCGGCAGCTGGAGGAGGGAAATATTCACCTTGGCTTTACCATGGCAATTCGTTTTGTTTTCTATTTCCTCTCTGTTATTTTTAGTGGTTGTTCAGACAAACATCCTCTCAAATACTGAAGCTGATCGGAGCAGAGTTGCTAAAAGTAAAATTCAAGTTACGACTTCAGTTTTGTCCTCAAGGTATTTGTCTTAAAATCAAATTTGCTTAGATTATCCAAATCTCCATTGTCCACCTAGAACAGTGTGTTCTAGAAGCTCTCCATATCTGCTGGTGCCAGAATTCAGCATTCATCCTATTTTTATAAAAATTGGTGTGCTGGAAACCGCAGATTGATAAAATAAGAGATGAGCATCTCACCATCAGGGGTTCAAAGTGTTCTTTGCACTTGGAGGGCACAACCCCAATTCCTCCTAAATGTAGCTCCATTCTCTGTAAAGATTCCGTAAAGTTTTTCAGTCCTTTTTTGCCAGAAAGCTCTTTCTGGTGGTTTTGTTTCTGCGTGAGCTTTGAGGAACGCGAAGAGGCTTTGGTGTCTGTTCTGGAGCTGCCGTTCGAGGAGGGCGTGGAATATTTGCTGAAAGCTCTGCCTGAATCCTCCTCTGCTGGGCTGGAGGGATTTCACATGAGGAAGTGCTGGAGCAGGACTGAGGTAGAGACACTCCTGAGGCTCTGGCAGGGACAGAGGAAACCATGGAATTGTTTAGGTTGGAAAACCCCTCTAAGACTGAGTCCAGTTGTTCCCCCAGCACTCCCAAGACCACCAGTAAGCCACATCCCCAAGGGCCACATCTACACAGCTTTCATTTCCTCCAGGGAGGAAGGAGAACAAGGAATTTTACTCTTTATTAGGTAGTTTTGGCCACTTTTAGAAGTTTCTGAATCCCTTTGAGAGCTTTAAGTAGTATCTGGTTACACCAGTTCAAAAGTTGCTTTACCAGGATCCTTGATCCCGAGCTTTATGGATTTCCTCTCAACTCTGTTTACCCTCAGATATATTTTTTTGTAACATACCAATATTCCCTTCCCTAAAAGATCCACTCGAGAATGCTTGTGAACTTTTTAATCTACAAGGAACAACCCTGTTATCTGAAGTGCTACCTGAAGGTCTGTAAATCCACCAGGATAAAAGTGTTCCTGTCTGACTGGAATCTGCATCCATAATTTGGTTTAAAAGATGCTGGGTTTATAATTTCGGTAAATGCAAAATAATAGAATACACTGATTAACAATTCCTCGTGGCCCTTCACTGTAAAAACCGACACTGACTCTGAAAGCTTCCCAGTATTTGAATATATTTCATGACAGAACACTGGCAGCATTTAAAAGGTCTGGGGTGCTTTGAGTTCCTGATTGGTCTGACAGCTTGACAGTGATCTGTAAACCAAAGGTGTTGGCACAGCTTGCTCTGCGGGAGGAGCAGGGACAAAGTTCAGGCTCCAGACCAGTCCCTGCTGGAGCACAGAGATGAAAAATTGCTCTGATAAACGTTTGCGCTGCGGGAGGAAAAGAGCTTCTGCTCCTGAAAATAAGAAGATCTGGTCCAAAAAGGATTCAAACCAATGGAAAGGTTTCTATTGATTCTGGTGGCTGTTGAATCAATCACTTTTTTCACATATATCCCATTTTATGGCATATTGGGTCTGTGTTTGAGGTTTATCCAGAGCTAAAACACCATGTTCTACATCAAAAGGAGAGATTCCACCAGCATTAAAGAGGCAGCAGTGCTTAACAAGATGAAGCAGGTAGACAGAGTGATTTATATTCTGTAATCATATAAAACGGGCTGAATATCAAATCTGAGTGTCCTTTTCCCCTCTTTCTCAATCTCATGAATTCATATTTTCTCTTCATACCAAAATCTCAAAGCAAATTATTTTAGTTTTACTGGGATTTCTCTTTCACACACCTGAAGCACAACTCTGCCTGCGACAGGGCCACTTCAGCCAGCCATATTCGCAATTTTACATAAAAGAATCTGATTTTCAAAGATGGTTGGTTTCACGATCTTCTGCTGAGATCTCTGCAAACCCAGAAATAATTAAACGGGGCAGCTGAGCATGAATCACCACACCTGCAAAGTTTGTTAGCCATGAAAATTTACAGTTGTTTCCCTTGCAGTGCTGTATTTTACCCATTACACCGAACCCACATTCCATTATGAAACCATAAAGTTTCACGGCCTGCAAACTTTGCAGGTGTGGTGTTCACCGCTCAATTGCGCCCGTTAATTATTCCTGGGAATTTTTTTTCCCCAGCCTTGCAGGACACTTGGAAGCTGCACATGTGGGCACTAAAAGCCCCTGCCCCGGAAAAAGGCTCCGCGGCGGAAATATTCCGATTAAAATCGGGTGTTTCCTACAGTGCTCTATTTTTAGCTAAACTCGGGGAGTGCTGGCAAGGCACCGATGCTCCGCAGGGTGTCACGGAATCCTTTCCGTGGGGAAGCACTGGAATGAAGAGGTGTTAAGAGCCACTCCACAAGCTGAGCTGTCTGCTTGGCTTCTGACTCGTTGAGAGGTGGCAGAACCATTCTCAGCAGCTTCGGGCACCTCTTGCTCTCCCTGTTCTCCTCCTGAAGTGTTTTCTCAGCTTCTCCCTCTTCCAGGGCTGTCCCTGAGAGCTCCCCAGCAGCGAAAGCTGAGCTGGGAAGTGCTCCTGGATGCTGCTGCCCAGCCCAAGCAGCTCTCAAGAGGTGAGCACAATCCTAAGATTTTGGCTCATCATCAACTGAATATCCTGGGGAAAACAGGGGAAAACGGCCCAAAATCACCTGTTGAGGTCCCTCCCGGCCTCATTAATTTCTGACACTGTGTCAGAGGGACAGAGAATAAATACTTTGAGTGTGTGAACATCTGACACAGTCAAATGCTGACTCCTGTATTTGCTGTGATTGCCAAAGCCTCGGTAACTTCATATAGAACTTCATCAGTTTTCCTGTATTTTTTAAGCTAATAAAATTTAATTTGCTCTATTTTGGCAGCCTGGGAAGCAGATGCAGACGGAGATCCATACCTGTTCTCTTAGCACTAGCTGTAACTCCTCCATTTGTGTCAGTCACGTCCAGTTTGATGTGATTTAGCCACGAGGAAAGCCCCTGGTGCAACTAAAAATAGAATCAGCATCCTAAATCCCAGCCCTGTCCCTATCCCAGATGATTCCGACTCGGGGACCCGGATGCTCAGCATTTAAGGACATGGCAAAATCTCAACTGCAGCCCTGAAAACCATGGATTTTATGGCGAGGAAAATGGAGGAGGTCACTGGAAACACACCATATGTAAAATGCTGTTTGTGTGCTGGGTTCTGCTGCCTCGCATCCCTCAGCTTTCCATTAGGCTAATGCAGAACAATATTAATGAGGGAATCAAGGTGTAATGTTCTTGCAAGGATGCTGACAGGAGGGAGCTCGAGTTTTAAGCAGGGATTGCTTGCTTTAGCATTATCTCCATTGCCGTTAAACATGCTCTACATTTTCTGGGCAAATATCATTTGGAATTAATTGAATGGAAAGGAGGATGTTCAGAAAATGCATCTTCAGAGCTGTTGAAGTATGACTTTTTAATCAAACTGAGTGATTGTAAACATAAATTAGTTCTTGTTCTTCCTGCTGACTTGGAAAGGGAGAAATGTGAACGCTTTGAGGTTAGAATCTTTTTCTCCTGAATTTGCAGTTTCAAATCTTGTAGATGTTTTGCTGGTCTGGTTGAACCATCATGTAATGGTTATTACTGGAATGTTCCTTGAAGCACAGACTCTCTGTATATAAATTGATTTTTTTTTTTAAGCTTTTACTATATTCCACCATTCTTCACGTTCCCAAAATGTCATCTTGTGGCAAAATTCTTCTTGTCCTTCTATCTCCTTCCTCTGGGAGGACACTTCAGGGTGTCCTTAACAGTTTCTGACACATTTTCTTCATAAGGAGTGACCTTCTTTAGGACAACAGTGAGCAAAACCACCAAGTGTACAGTTTCTCCATGCAATTTTTATAGGAAGTGAATAAAGCTTTGGAGTGTTGTAGGTCTTCAGCCTCGGTGGAGTTCTGAGAGAGGAAAAGAACATGATGTGGATGTTCTGAGTATCCAGAAGAATAATTAGGTCTAAGCTGTAAAGTTGAATGATCTCATTTAATATCTGCTGGATGGTCTGATTAGAGTTTGGGCTGGAGCTTGATGGGAGAAGAGGGAAATCTGAGCAGCAGTGCCAGGAGGGAAGGAAGGAAGGAAGGAGGGAAGGAAAGAAGGAAGGAGGGAAGGAAGAAAGGAAGGAGGGAAGGAAGGAAGGATGGAAGGAAGGAGGGAAGGAAGGAAGGAAGCAGGGGAGGAAGAAAGGAAGGAGGGAAGGAAGGGAGGAAGGAAGGAAGGAAGGAAGCAGGGGAGGAAGGAAGGAAGGAGGGAAGGAAGGAAGAGCATCCAGGCATATTCAGGGATTTTTATACTAAAGTGCAATTCCTTTCATTTGCAGAGTCCCAGTTACAGGAAGGGGAATTAAAAGATCTTAAACATGTAACTTCATGATCCATAGAACACTGTAAACTAAACCCCTCTGCAAGGTGTTTAAACCCCTTCAGCCTGCAATGTGCAAAATGTTAGTGGGTAAAAATAATGGGAAAATCTGACATCACCTTTGGGCAGTTTCAAACGTTTCCCCTGATGTGCCCTGAGTGCCTCTGCAGGTGGTGAACACACTGAAATGTCAGTTCAAAGGGATCAACAGCACAATTTGGTTTAATAGAAAATACTTCTTCTGGAGGTTCAGAAGACCACTCACTCTGAATTTTGATGATGTCTGTCTGAAATTTAAGGGTTTCTTTAAACCTGTAGTTTAGCAATAATTGTTATTCCCAAGCATAGAAGGACTGCAAAAATGTAGTTGAACAAAAGAGAATGGCTTCGAAGATCTGAGAGGGCAGTTTTCCATTTTGTTTCTTTAAAGGAAAAAAGTAGATCCTCTCTCCACCCTTTCTAACGGAGAAGTCAAATGAGAATGAGGTGGGCAGCAGCTGCAGTCCACAGAATTCTCTGTTCACTGCTGCAAAATCAATTCATGCTCTGCTGTCCTGTGCTTGCTGTTTCTGTTTCTGTGCTTGGAGAGATCTGGGGGCTCAGAGTGGGGACTGTATTTTCATTCCGTGTCTGTAAGGTGTCTCTCAGTGCTCATTAGCAGCCTCCAGATGTGTTTCACTTCGTTGCTGCTTTTTATTCAGAGTCTTAAAGATGTGCTCTTCTCCTTGTTCTGGTTTTTAAGCCAATTTTAGAATCAGATCTTTTTAGGGAGTTTAGGATGGTTCTGAAGGTGCTCCTGACTCATTATTTTGTTGCATATGGGCTCCTAGAGATATAAAAAATGCTCAGGCTGTGGCAAAGGTTCATGTCAAAGACTGCCCAAAAAATGCCAGCAGGAGAAAGTCTTTCCCCCTCCTTTAGGAATTGAGCAAGTACTGGTGTGATTATTACAGTACATAATGTCCTGGCTCTAATAATTCACTCCAGGGCCTTCCCTCTGCCCAGGCAGGATCTGTGGGATGCCCTAGGCCATCCTTCTGTCTAAAGAGTTAGAAATCTCTCTGTGTCAGAAAAACCTGATTTTCTCCTGGTTTGAGCAATGTACCTAAAATGTGACTCTCTGGTAATCCGCGTTTGTTTAAAATCATTAAAACTTTTTTGTGCTTCAGCTTGATCTTCTTTTTCTTGTCTTAGGAAGATCTTTGTCCCCAAACCCTACTGAACCGTGCAGAGCATGACCTGATTATCCAGCAGCTGTGACATTCAATGACAGGGGTGGCACTGCAGCTCTGAGTTTTATTTACTTATTTTCATTATCTTAACACTGGGCAACATCAAGGTCACCAGGGACACGATGTGTTCATTGCCTTTCTGAGACTGGGTGATAACTGGTGCCATTGTTGGGCTTGGCGGTGCTGGGACAACAGCTGGACTTGAGGATCTTGAGGGGCTTTTCCAACCTAAATGACCCCGTGATTCTGCAATTGCAAAGCATGTTGCACCAGGAATCGGAAAATTTGAAATAACAGAACTGTCCTTTTCCTTTCAGTCTCCCACAGTGATGATTTTCCCCTTTCAAACCATTTTCTCCCCAACTGGCCAATCCCAAAAGATCAATCCCAGTCCTTTATGTCTCAGCCTCAGTGCAGGTCACCTTCCTTGAGCCTCTGGCGAGCCCTGGCTGGCGTTTGAAACACAAATTGGCTTCTCCTTGTCTCGTTCTCATGCGGCAACAAGGATATCACTTCCATCTTTGGGACGCCATCGAGCAGAGGCATTGTCTCTATCTCTTTGTGTCCTGGCAAAGCGAAACAAAACAGCAGAATTTGCTGTTTACTAACAAGGCAAAACACCTCATTTTGTCTGCAACAAAATCAATGTCCTCTCTTGGGCCCCGTTCCTGATAAGAGAGTACAAATGTGAGAGAAGCTCAAGCCCTGCTTTCCACAGACACCTTTGATGGATGCAGCTTAGAAACTTTTCAGCTGAAAGCTGCTTTACCCTTTGTAAAAGATGGGTGTAGTTTGCCTCTTTTAGGACAGTCATTATTGTGGGTCCCCAACAATTCACCCTTCATTCTCCTCCTCCCACCTTCCCTCCACACTGCTGTGGGATACCTGCAGATACTGAGATGTGGCAAATGGTAACGGAAAAGCTCCAGCTTTACCTTCCCGAGAGAAATAACTCTGTCTTTGCTAATTAATGTGTTTAAATGCCTGGGTAAATGCTGTTATTTGACCCTCCAGTAGAGGAACTAAAATCCCATTAACTCTAACAAGGGCTGCAAGGCTAAAGGGCTCATCTAAAGCGAAGGTGATATTGTTAGTTCCTTTTTCCCCCTCGGATGGAACAGGACAGGAACATAAAAGCAAATGAACCAGAGCTGGAAACTTAGAGAAGGTCTGTCCACAACAGAAATTGGTGTTAAAGGGTGAGAGGAGAGAGCTGGGGGTGTGGAGTAACTGAGGGGAGAGGGACAGCACAGCTCTCACAGGGGTGAGGCATCTCCTAAAAATACCAAAGAATTTGGATATTTTGTGGGTGACAGCAGTACAAAAACATCCTTAAAAAAATTGAGAGGATTCAGCATTCTCCTGCATTAAAATGAACAGGAATTGGAGTAATTTAGGAGAAAGAGGAGTAAAAGAGGTTCAGAGAGACCCAGCCAGCTTTAGTTTGAGAACACGGAGACAAACGAAAGAAAATTCACCTGACAGTACAGACCCAATCCACCCCCTCATTCCTGCTTTCATTATTCCCAGTAAATAATTCAGATTGTTTCAAATTCAGGTCATGAGTTTACTTTCAACAGTTCCCAGCTTTGATTTTGGTGGGGGAGATCATAAATTATCCCCTGGACTGTTAATGTCATACAGAACTAATCAGACACAGAATCATGTATGATATATTATAAGTTCCCCTGTACTGAAATAATGTTAATTACGAGGATTTCATTTATTATTAGCGTGGCAATATGTAGTTCTACTGTATAACTGAAATTAATGGACTGTAAATTTTGACAGGTTGCTAACATCATCTTTAGTGGCTCTTAATTAGTCACGTGTTGTTTCTTTTTTGGCTGCTGTGTTTGTGTTACAGACTCTTCATTGCCATAAATCAGAGCTAGAAGGTCAAACCCAAAGATTTAGGGACAGAATTAATTCTTCTGTGGAGATCGTCTTTCAAAGGCAGGAATTTCTGACTTCCACAGGGACTGAAGCTAACGAAAGTAAGAACAAATATATTACAATTTGTTTTGAAAAAGCAATAATGTGATTATTGGTATTGAATGAAAATCCTGTGCAAATTCACTGCAAAATAATAGCAAAGCTCAGCTGACGAATAAGGCAGGGTTAAGAGCAACGCAAGCTTCCATCCCTGGCAGTGTCTAAGGTTGGATGGGGCTTGGAGCAATCTGGGACAGTGGAAGGTGTCCCTGCCCACGGCAGGGGGTGGGACTGGACGAGTTTTAAGGTGGGACTGGACGAGTTTTAAGGTTCCTCCCAACCCAAACCATTCTGTGATTCCATGAACATGGCCAACATCAAGGGCAAGCCCACATTAAAAACAAATATCTGTACGTAATTCACCTTGAAAGAGAAGCTGAGCACATTTATTAATAGGAAAATTGAAAATTAAAAAAAAAAAAGCTGAATTAATGCCGGACCAGGAATTGCAGCCAGCCAGGCCTTTGGTTGTGCCCCGGTGTTCCTGGTGTGCTCAACAAACTCTACAGGTTGTGGGTGTTAAATGCTGTGAGCAACTGGAAATGCAGGGCAAGAAAACAAACCTGGGTGAGAGGAAAGCACCAAGTTATGATTTTAAACCTTCAGTCCATCTGTCTCTTCGCAGCTGCTTGACCCGGTGCCAGGCACCGAGCTCCCCCAGAGTGGAATTAGACTTGTACAGGAACAAACCAAGAAATGCCAAAACCCAGAAACAAACTCCCACTGTTTAAAAGTCCTAAAAAGAGAAACGACATGGAACAAAGTGTTGTTCTTACCTTCCTTAAACTGTGTATTCAGCAGTGGTGAATACTGAAGCTTCCCAGAGAGACCCTGAATGTGAATTTTAGTTTGAGACACACTGAGAAAGCAACAGCTCAAAAAAAGAAATGCAGTGCTACAGAACTGGATTTCCCTAAAATGTCTTATCTGTTAATGTGACTTTGGGTGTTGAATAATGTGAAGCAGAATGCATAAGAGATTTATTTATTTATGGGCTAGATTTTAGTTTTCCACTAAAAAGCCAAAGACCAGCTTTTGTACAGGAATTCTTGATCCCGGACATTGTTTATTCGAGGAGCTATGAGCAGGAGCTGTCAGAACTGGTGAGCACAGCACCAGCCCAGGCTTTTCAGATGTTCCTGGCACTGAAACACCTTTTACACAGCAACTGCAGGAAATCAGAGCAAAACCCTCCGCAGAGGCTCAGTCGATTGCTCTGGAGAGCTGCAATCAAGGTCTCCATTAGCTGCGTTTGCAAAACTGGTACCTATGGAAACCGGAGGTGGGATGGCAGGAGACACCACCCTGTCCATATTCATGGCTTCCAGTTCAGGCCCATTTCCAGTTCTGCCTTCCCACCCTTGCTCTCTGTACTGGAGCTGAAGAGACACATTAAGCCCTGACTTAGGAGAAGTTTGGATTGGGATCGTGAGATGAGTTTAATTTCCTCTTTTGAAAACGCTCCTGATTGAAAAAGGAATTTCTTCTAGGGCTCAGGCTCTGTGGTGATCTGCTGGGACTGGCAGCAGAATTCTGTTCTGTCCTAGTATTTAGGATCACTCCCAAAACCACTCCCAAAACCAGTATATTTTTGTAGTATTTTTGGCAAGGTTTACCTTCACTGGTAGCCTCCAGAAGGGAATGGACAGCCTTGGCTGTTCATATGAATGTGTTTCTTATGATAAAACTGTGACTGAAGACTTTTAAAATGTTTTCATTCCAAATTATATTTTTGTGTTAGATCAGATTTTGACGAAACGAAATTTGCAGAGAAACTGTGGTGGTAAAAATAATATTTGGAAAATTTAAAAAAAATTCTTTTCAATTCCATGAGTGACTGCTTCAAAAGAGAACTGAAAACCACAGGAAATATGGAAAAGTTATTTGCAAACAGCCATAGAAAGCAAAATAAACCTGTCTGACTTAATTCCTGTTTTAAACACACACTGATCTTCCATTTCTACAGCCAACAATGAGAAAATAATTTATAAATGTTATATATATGTAATTAGTTCACTGGAATGAGGTCCTTTGAAACCCTGGGAAGATGGTTAGGTTTGTAACCGGAGCTGCTGAATTCTCTGGGACTTGGCTTTGGTAGGAAACTCCTAATCCTGGAAGGGCAAACAACTCTTTCTCTGCTGTGCTGGTTTTCCAGGGGTGTGTTGATTGCTTAGAGGAAAAAAAACCAAAAAACAGCCAACTTAGCAAAACTCAACTCTGCTCGGGAGCTGAACGCTCTTTATTCCTGGAGCCTTTGGTCACAGAGGACACCTGTGCCTGTAGATTGCTCTGGGGTGGTGAGGGATGAAAACTCCTTCTGTCAAATGCCCCCCCTGTGCAATTATAGAAAGGAATCAATTGGGAGAGAAATGCATCAAAAACTTTTGTGCAAAAGAATTGGGAGCGACAGATGGTCTGAGCCGGGAACATACGGATTTTGTCAGACAACAGGAAAAAATACGTAAGATCATGTTGTGGAAAAGGAGGTGCAACCTCTGTGTGTGCCACCTAAGAGGGAAAGGAGGCGGCAGAGTGTTTCAAAACTTATCATTTTTTCTTTGACAATGATTTAGAGAAAAGTGGAGGAGAAAATACTTGGTCCTCCACCTCTGTAACCTCCCAAGGAATGCTGGCGCCAGGAAAAACAGATGGCGCTGGGGTCTCTCCTGAAATGATAGTTATTCCTCTCCTGCCAGATCGCCGTGGTGTGCAAAATGTATGGTGTAAGTCACTATCAGAAAACAAGCCATTAATTAATAACATCTCAGTGCTCACAGATCAGGCAGGTGAGGTGCCAGGCAGCTGCCTCCAAGAAACCTGGCTGGCAGAGCAGGAGAGCGGGCACGGTGAGAGATCACTCTCCCATCCCTGCCTGCAATGCAGGCATCCATCATTACAAGTAATCAAGCCTAAAAGTATTTGTCATCCCCAGGGCATGGAGCTGTTTGAGGTTCAGAGTATAAAGAGAACATCAGCGCAGCAACAAAACGATCAGTCAAGTGGAAAAAGGAAAAAAAAAAAGGTGGAAAAAACAGATAGTAGAATAACAGAAACATTCTAATTACATCCTTACTGTAATTAAATTCAGTGTGACGAGACAAACAGCACTTGCAGCGTGATTTTTGCTGTTGATGCTTTTGCTGTACAACATTCATGTCTTCTTTCTTAGTGGGTATCACTCTTTTGGTGGGGTTCAAGCAGGAGCACAAATTTTACTCCAAGATTTTACTTCATTTTACTCCAAGATTTTCAGCGGCTGCAGCTCCACAGGTGGTTTGAAACTGGGGCTTTCCAGGGAAACCAGGATGTGCCCTTCACCAAAGCAGAAACGAAGACATTTCTCATCATCTTCCCCACTCTTCCACTGACACTCATCACTACAAGCAGAGCACAGTAGACTTGGCTGCAAATCAGGAATTTACTAATAACAGCATAATTAAAATGAGAATTCCTTGAAGATCACTTTAAAAGTACCTTTGGCAGTAGCTGTTCCTAATTAAACTGAACAAGTCTATTGAAAAAGAGTAGTTTTAGAGAGGATATTAGGAGGAAATTGTTCCCTGTGAGGGTGGTGAGGCCCTGGCACTGGGTGCGCAGAAAAGCTGCCCCTGGATCTCTGGAAGTGTCCAAGGCCAGGTTGGATGGAGATTGGAGCAGCCTGGGATAGTGGAAGGTGTCCTTGGATGATCTTTAATCATCCAGGTGGCACTGGATGATCTTTAATGTCCCTTCCAACCCAAACCTTTTGTGGTTTTATGAACCCCAGGGTGGCTGTGGCAGGCAGAATGGGGTTGGAAGAATATTTCTTTCATGGGTAAACAATTTCATGAGTGCGCAGAAATTAATTTCCCTTCATTTTGTTCAGACTTAACCAGAAATTAAAACGACGGCGAGCACTCAAGAAATATAAGCTCGTTATAATGAACAGATGGCAGCTCAGTGAAGATTGGTGTGAAGAAGATCACCAGTCCCTTTGTTTATAACACATACATGTCCTGTTTTGTTTTAATTATAGTGTTGTTTTTCCACCCAAGCTATTCACTTAACAAAACAGCAAAAACACCCCCCCTCCACCACCGTGTTTGTGTCAGCAAAGCTAATAAGCAATCCACAAACTGGAACGGGGGGAGCAAATGCTCATGAATATTGAGAGCTCTCTGATAGATATGGTGTCTGCCTGCGTTGTTCGGATCCATCTTGATGTCCCCTGCGAAGTCAAAGGAAGCAAGAAAGAAAATCATCTTCAATCGCTGTCTGGCCAGGAGCTCGGGGCTTTCCTACCTGGTTTTGTGTTAGGCTTTGTTAAATCCATTTAAGAGTCTTATGTTCATGAGACTGAAATATATCAGGGAGGAAAACCCAAATGCTTTCCCTTTTGTCGGAGGCTGGAGGTTTAAGAGAGGATTTAAGCACTTTCTAACTCTTTTATTGTCTCGTATACTTTGCACTCTAAATGGCAACGTTTAATTACAGGTAATAAACACAGAAGCCCTTAATAGGATTATCAACACCAGCTTTCAGTGCCTGGTGCTGCCTGCTGGAACAGGGAAAGGTGCAATAAGTGACTGGAGCCTCAGCAGAGGGACACAGAACACGGAGCAATCACCACGGCTGGGTCTGAAGGGTGTGTGTTTGGCAAGAAAAAACTATTTCAGCTATTCACTGAGCTTGGTTCGAGCCTCGTTTGTAAGAACTTGTGCTGCTTCCCATGGCTGTGACACCCTCTAGTGACACAGAGTCTGTGATTCAAGGATTCATCATTCTGTGCCACAGAGCTGCTGGGACACAGGGTGGGGGACACGGGGGGTCTGCGCCACCCCCAGCCCGCTGCCCACCCTCCCAGAGCTGCCCAGTGCCACCAGCATCTGGGGCTGAGCAGAGTCTGACAGCTGAAAATTAACCTACGAAAATACCATCAGCAGGCTAACACTTGCAGTAAATTCAGGAATAAATCAGGTGAAAGCCATACCTTTCCAGGACCTTGATTTTCTTCTTTTCAGTCTTTTTTCCTAATACAGTGCTCAGTAAAAAAAAAAAAAAATCAATCTTCTACTTCATTTCTAACTTTTCTCAGTGTTTTATAATAAACCCCTGAGCTGTTGCAGTCTAGAAATACCCAAATTCTAATAGCCCTGCACCTCAGCTGTCAGCTGCTAATACTCTTCAGTCAGTCAGTATTAAGCAAGGTTTAACAACATTCTCTCACATAAAAAAGCCCAAGCAAATTACTGGTTCTGTTTGACTCAAACCGCCATCCTTGCTGAAACAAAAACGTGGAGTCACCGGCCTTCTGACGATGATAAACTTCTGGTGGTACATTATATATTACTTAAATTAAAATAATTTAATGCTTCAGAGAAGCCCTGGGAGCCTGCAAAGTTCCAGGATTCGTTTCTGTCAGCATTACTGTCAGCACTATATACACAGCGCCCTGTGCCTGCGCCGTATTTCACGCTGGGCTTCTGCTTCCCTCAGTGAACGTGAGGGACAGAGCCCATAAAATTAACAGCTACTTACTCTAATCTCCGGCTCCAGACCTTGAGGAGGTTGTAATCGAAGCCCAAGTGCAAAACTGTTTGGTTTTCATCGCTTTTCTCCCTGCTTGGCAGCAGTCTGGGGGAGCACAAATGATGACCTTGTTGGGGAAAGGTGCAGTGGGTGCAGGTTCAGAAACTGAGGATCTTTAATTTGACACTGATGCCAAAAACATGCCCTGATTCCAACTGCCAGCGTGGAAGGTCTGTGAAATGATTTTTTTCAGAGTATTTAGCATTTCCCAGGGCTGTGGGAATAATTTTAGTGTGCTTCAGCTGCTCTGTTCTTGTGAAATACGACCTGAGACACAAAGCTGGCAACATGTAAAACACAGGGTACGAACTCAGAGGCCATCTTTCAAAATTTAGTTCCAGTGATTTACTTGTCACCACACAGTTAATCTGAGTTCCTTCAGCTGTCTTCCTCACAGAGGCAACCTTCCTTCTCCAAAAATCCCCTGTTTTTGGGATGTTTGTTCTTAGGCCTCATGGCCAAGCTCGTGCATTTCCATGATTGGGTTTGGTCAAACACAACTCCCTGTGTTTGACAGTGATTGAAACTACTCTGGGGTACATCAGAACAGCTGTGCACCCACAGCCGTAGAGGAAAAGTGCTTTTACCTCTATACCCTATGAACCCTCAGGTGTCTGAGGTGTAGGACAGTGCAGGCTCTAAGATGTGATGAACTGGTGAAGCTGAAGGCAAAGATTCTCTTTCATCCATTTTGCAAACAGATTCCTGCTGTAAGAAGCCTTCAAGATTAGCTCGCTTGTAGATTACTCCCCAATATAAGAAATGGATCATTTATAGTGCTTGCTTGTGGTCAATGTTGAGGAAAAAAAACCTCAGCAAGTTGCTCTTTATTTTGCAATATCCCTTAAAATTCTCATCAAATTATGGGGGAAAAGGAAGTTTGGTTGTGCGTATTGGTGACATAAACACAAATTTTTCTATCAGTGACTTTCAGTGGAGAATGAGGGATGCACAGCTTTTTTTCAGGGAACCAACAGCAAACATTCCTCATCAAAAGGTCTATTTTTCATCACAGTTCAGCCACTTACTTGATTCAATTACCCCTTTGGCACTTCGCACAGACAAGACTTGAAATGACCCTTCAGCTTTGTCCCCGTGGCTCTCAAAGCCTTTCCACACTGCCGGGCTGCTGTTTGCAGTGTCAGATGAAGAAAACAAGCTTTGGTGGGGTTGTCTCTCGTTAAAGTGCTGGTTTTAGTGAAGGCAGAACACTTGACCTGCTTTATTCTCTCAGTTGCTGCCTTTACTCCCCTGCTTTGGTGAGCTGGCGTGAGGCCGTCACGTGAGGCTTTACAAGAGCAAGCCAGCCTGGGAGATCTTTATCAAAAATCCCAGGAACTCCTATTAAAAGCTTGCTTAGCTCTCTTTCTCCTCGACAACATCACAGTCCGAGCCTGCTGCTGTTCCATATCGATTTTAGCCTCAAAATGTGAAAGCTGTGATTTCTCCTTGCCCACCTGCCTTTGTGGGCCCTCACACTCGTGTCTGACCCTACAGTGTGACAGCACCGGGTGTCAGCTGAGACTTTAATAAACTTCTGCTTGCTTAGCCTGACACAATAAATAACTTCAGCTTTCATACCCTGGGACCTCCAAAAATCCAGATCAAAGCGGCCTTTGAGATCTCACTGAGGTCTTGCAACACTCCTGTGACCATTGCAGCTGTTGAGAGCAGGAGAAATACTGTCCTAAATGGAACAAATGAGGAAAATGTCATTACTTTTGATAACATATCCCTGTTTTCATCTCAGCAGCTTAAAATATCTGGATGAAGCATGAATTAGTAAATAAAAAAGATAAAATATTCAGTATTATTAAAGCTTTCATTAAAAAAGAAGACAAAAGATCACTGTTTTCCAACGTGGCATGACGGCCATAGGATTAAGTGTGATTTTTGATTTTTTTTGACATTTGCATAAAACCAACTGAACAGTTGGCTGGGTTAAGCCATGTAACTGTGGCAGTATTGCTGGAGCTACAATAATCACTATGGAGATTAAACCATTTTGTTAGATGAGTGTTTAACCTGCTACAGCCCATTCAGAATTGGTGAATTGAAACAAACTTTATGAGGAGTCACTAGAAAATGAAAAAATAGGTATGGGGAGGCCTGAGGTGATGCTGCTGCATTGATCCCTGCTGCTGCTGGCATAACAATGTCACTAAAGCACTGAGTGTAGATCAGGCCTGAAAAATATTGCTGAGTTTGAATGTTGATGCGGTAAAATGGTGCTAAATGTTCATTGCAAAGCCAGAAACTGCTGGGACCCAGAACCCCCCGAGCCCTGGGCTGATCCCAGCAGGAAAGGGGGGATTGTGCCCCTGTGCCCCTGTGCTCGGGTGAGACCCCACCTGCAGAGCTGCCCCAGCCCTGGGCCCAGCACAGGAGGGACCTGGAGCTGCTGGAGAGAGCCCAGAGGAGGCTCCAGGATGAGCAGAGGGATGGAGCAGCTCTGCTGGGAGGAAAGGCTGGGAGAGCTGGGAGTGTTCAGCCTGGAGAGGAGAAGCTCTGGGGTGAGCTCAGTGTGGCCTTGCAGGGCCTGAAGGGGCTACAAGAAAGATGGAGAGAGATTTTGGACAAAGGCCTGCAGTAACAAGGGGGAATGGCTTCAAACTGACAGAGACTAAGTTTAGATGGGCTATTGGGAAGGAATTCCTGGCTGTGAGGGTGGGGAGGCCCTGAGACAGGGTGCCCAGAGAAGCTGTGGCTGCCCCTGGATCCCTGGAAGTGTCCCAGGCCAGGCTGGACGGGGCTTGGAGCAACCTGGGACAGTGGAAGGTGTCCCTGCCTATGGGGACAGGAGTGGGACTGGATGGGCTTTAAGGTCCCTTCCAACCCAAATCATTCCATGATTCTGTGGGATCTTGTGAATTAACACCAGGCAGTGTAGCACCCTCATGGCTTGAGGGATTTCAAATCTGGCTTTTATTTATATTCTTATATTCTGGTGAAATTTCGAGTACAAGAAGTGGTGAAGCCAAAGAGAGATTTTTTGACTTGATAAAGATTGGATCAGCACAGCTGATTTTGTTTTAATTTTGTTTTAAACTACACCAACACAGTTTTTCTGGCACTTCTGGAAAAAATCAGTGTACAATAATGATGTGTTCTACTCAGTGTAGTTATCTGCTTGTGTAGCCCCTCCCACATGAATAACTTTGCATTCCTACCCATCTAGATGACATTAAAAGCATATTAATGCATTGTTTTTACCCTGTGAAAAACACAGAATGTCAAAGGAGACCCAAATGATTTATTTTCATAAATGCACTTTCTTTGCTCTAGGAATGTAGCATTTCATAAACCTCAATTTTCTCCCCAGTCACAAGTAGTAAATAACTTAACTGTATCACATTATAGCCATTTAACAAATATTCCCAGACCAGCAGCAACATTTAGCTGTGTGAAATAGATTTGTTCTGGATATAAAGCGGGGAGAGCAGAATACACATTCCTTGGCCCTTGTGGACCGACGTGATGGAGCCGTGCGAGATGACTTGAATTAAGATGGAGCGTGTGCGCAACGAGTATCCCCGGACAGGGATGTTTATACACATTTCCTCCCAACCTCCCCTTTTCCCTCCCTCCCAAATGCAGCTTATTATGCCTCTTTTTCCCCCCCGATAAGTGGATTTTAAAGTTATGTCGCCGTTTTCTCACTCCCGGATAAATGTGTGTAATATATCTCTCATAAAATGTTACTACACAGATGGGACTGAGAAAAGTTTTTTTTTTTCCTTCCCCAGTTTATGGAGCCATCGTTAGTAATATCTACCACTTATGAATAATAAAGGAAAACGGCCTTTGGCAAGTTTTAGAGCTTTGTTTTGCTTTCTGTGAGAATCCTTGAAGGAAAGGAAATCTCTGAAATCAACGGATCAAAGGCTGTGCTACACAATTTCCTCAGGTGCAGTCGCAGCCAGCCCTGATTCACATGGGTGATATCTCTGGCACGTGCAGCAAATCCTTTTCGTGTCTCTCTTCTTTTTGCTACCACTCTTATACCAACAGGAAATCTCAGCTGCAGTCAGCTCTCAATCTGTGTTTTTAATGAGTAAACAAAGATAAGCTTGGGTACTACTTTTATTTGGTGTGATGGATGGGCCATAGATCCTTTTCTCTCTTTGGGGTGGCAAGTGAAAGAAGGTATTGGTAATAAACGGGAATCAACACAATCTGGAGTAGAGACTGACCAGAGGAAGAGATGGTAAAAAGATAAAGTTTGATTTTATTAGGAAATAAATGGTGAAGGGTAATTGTTTCTCATATAACTGGAGCTGTAAAAAATGGGAAAATCTGACTGTTCCGGGCTATCAGTGCCTCAGGGAGCTTCCAGGGCTGTTCTGAGTGTGCTGTCCTGTTCAAATAGATTCATAAAATCTCCTGAGTGGGAAGGGATCCACAGGAATCATCAAATCCAACCCCTGGCCCTGCACAGGCACCCCAACAACCCCACCCTGTGCATCCCTGGGAGCGGTGTCCAAGCGCTCCTGGAGCTCTGGCAGCCTCGGGGCTGTGCCCATTCCCTGGGGAGCCTGGGCAGTGCCCAGCACCCTCTGGGGGAAGAGCCTTGGAACGTGTGAAGGCTGAAAACATCCTTGGATATCTCACACTGAGCATTGATGCTTCAGTAGGAAGGAAAATGTTAAAGTGACTGGGATTTGCATCATAGTTCTCAAGAACCGGTGATTTTCGAGACCAGGTTGGATGGAGCTCTGGTCTAGTAAGAGGTGCCCCTGCACATGACAGGGAGTGGAACTGGATGAACTTCAAGGTCGATTCCAATCCAAACCATTCCATCTTTCTGTGGTTCTCTGAACTGGAAAAGCATGAACGGGAATTTTACAAAGAGTGCAAAGACACGGGAGCCAGCCAGGAATTTCCTGCGGGCTCAGGTGACTTAAGCAAGTTTGAGATTTGACGCAAAGTCTCCAGTTTCTAAGAGAAAAATGAAATATTTACCTCATTGTGTCTTTGGCAGTGCTCAAAGTTGCTTTTGTTCATGTTTTGATTTACGGAACGAGTCTCTATCAGGCATCTGCTGCTGGATGGATTAACAACACCCAGTATTTATTTCTCAGCATGTGATGCAAACTTCTCAGTACAACGAGAGAGAATAACAGTGACTATAAATTGATGCAGTATTTCAAGTGAGAAAAAACCCAAGTTCACTAATCAAACAGTAAATTATTAAAACATTTCTTTCACTTATCATAACAACAAAGGATGAGAGGCAAAATAACATATATTTCCGAAAAAAGAAATATACTTATGTCTATATTTATATTGGCATGTTCTGCTCCTAATTTACTGAGCATTGTGCTGGAAGCTGTGAGCAAATCCGAGTCATAATTCTGCAGAGACAGGATCTGTACCTGATTTTAAGCATATGAGTAACATGATTGACACAAGTGGGCTTACCTGGAGGTTGAAAATTGTCTTGCAAATTCTTGACATAGCTGGAGCCTTATTTTCTTGCTAATCCACAAGTAGATCAAATATCAAGCCTTCATCTAATTTGATTTAATTAGTAAGTGGTGAAATGAACAGTGTCAATATGTGAGGTAAGAGGTGGGAGAGTTAAAAATATGGCACTTGAGACAGAAACCTGAGTGCTCTGACTGAGAATTCAGAGGGATTTGAAAAAGTGCAGCATGATGCTATTGACTCCTGATTTATGTCTTGTTGGGGCTTGTCTGAAATGGATTTTCAGGACCAGGATTTACTCAGTTCTGTCCAAACAGTAAGGAAATCTTAAGCTCCCGTTAATTGAATGCAAACAGATAAATACCACAGATGATATGACTTTTGCAAAGTTGGATGCTTGCTGCTGAGAGCTGTCTGATCAAGTAAATACAATACAAGCCACTTGTTTATGTCATTTTTCTTCCTGTAAAAGGGAACTAAACCTAATAATATCTATAAAATGACTGATGATGGAAAAATTCAGATATATATATATGTGTGTGTACACAGGTGGGTGCAGGCAAACCTCAGCTCTTCATTCCCAGCTGGTTAAACTCTGACAGTTCACATTGGAAAATCATGTAATATTGGAAATGGAATGAATTAAATCCTCATCAGCCCAAGAACATTTGAACAAAAGACTTTCACATGAGACTCTGGAGAAAAGGAGGCTCAGAGGGCAGCTTACCCCTGAAAGGAGGCTGTGGACAGGTGGGGACTGGGCTCTTCTCCCAGGTAACAAGTGACAGGACAAGGGGAAACAGCCTCAAGTTGCATCCCGAGAGGTTCAAGTTGGATATCAGGAAAAAATCTTCACTGAAAGCGTGGTTAAACATTGGAACAGGCTGCCCAGGGAAGTGGTGGAATCACCCTTCCTGGAAATGTTAAAAAACCCGAGTGGATGTGGCACTTCATGATATGGCTTGGTGGCCATGGGGGTGCTTGGTCAAAGGCTGGACTTGATGATTTTGGGGGTCTTTTGGAGCCTTATGGTTCTGTGGTTCACTGAAGGGAGCTGGGATGCTGGGCCACCTGTGTCAATCATGCTGAAAATTTCTAATTGTGCATGATGCAAAATTGGGGTTAAACCTTCTGTCCTGAGCTTCTGTGGGTTGTAACACTGAAGACTTTGAATGACAGGAAATGGCTTCGTGGGGGAGGCAGAGTTTGGCTCCTGAAGGGGTAATGGACAAAGGTTTTTTCTCGCTTGAGCTTCCAGTTTTCCACATTGTTTTATTGTTTTAAAAATCTTCATATGAAATTGGTGAAGTACAACCTGCCCTCTTCTTTGCTAGCAAAGCTTTGAAACAAATCCCTGCAAGTGATTTAGTAAATATAAATAACTTCATACTGAAGCCTCAGAACTGCAACCTGCTTTGTTGTTGCTTTACCTATTTATAAACTTCAACCCCAGCCCTGTGTGTTTACCCTTTTTGAACCCTTCTCGGGCACCCAGGGCGTGAAGCTGTCTGATGCAGAATCACACTGGGCATGCCTGGAACTATTGATCCATCGGGAATCTGAGGTGGATTCCACCATCAGCGGAATCAAAGGAGTTCAGGCACTCACAAGAGAACTAATTGTGCTGCTTGATCTGTGTTCTCTGTGTACAGAGCAGTGTGCAGAGCGGGGTGACTTTTCAGGGCAGGATTTCTCGTAATCCACCTTCTCCATCCTGCTACAAATGATCTGTAGCAGAACAAAATTATTTTCAAGAAAGGCTCCTTACATTGTTTCTAGTCAGTCTTTAATCACCTTTAGGTTTCCTGGATGTCTTGATATAAATTTTCAGTCCTGAGAAGATTTATCCACTAAAGGTTCAGAGTTACTTGTATAATGAATTCCCATGTTCTTTAAAACTCCTAATCAATGAAGATACATTTCCAAAATGACTTCTCATAACATACCTTGTGTGCTGCTGGCTCCTGAGAGATCCTGGAGATTTATGGCAAACATCATTTTCAGACTTCACAAACTTCCAAAGTTACAGATTGCCTTTGAAGAGAGTTTGTTGCCCCTGTTGTGCTGCAGTCTCGTGTCTTTCTTGTGGATAAACATAGGGAGAAGCCAGAGCATATCGCACCTGGCTTTGATAAATTCCATTCAAATTGAGCAGTAGTGAAAAGAACAGGAAATTATTGCTTATTTTATTAATTTCTAGTCCAGCTAATAAGAAACAAATCTTCTTCCTAGAACCTGCATTATTTGTTACCACAGTAGTGTTTTAACAGCATTTCTCTGAAATATTACCCAGAAATTGAACACTCTATTGACACTTTAGGTTTTAATTTCAGAGAAATTTTAAACCCCAAACCACAGGGGTTATTTTTTGAGATGAGTCCATTCTTCCGTGTGGGTACAAGTGACCGTAAGAGTGACAGGAAAAGAGGACATGCTTCTCATATCCCATATAGGAGCTGACTTCCACTATGGAAACTTTTCCCTGACCTTGTACGTCAGCAGGCTTTGTTTTAATGGAATTCATCATTACAGTGCCTCATTTTACTGGTTCTAATTCAACTGAAAAGGCAATTTTCTTTGATGATGCATGTTATTTTTTCACTGTAGAAAAGAAAGCAAACAACTATTTTGGGAAGCAGGTAGTTTTCCAAGAAACTGGGCACGAGGGATTCATTTACATGAGCAAAACAAATCTACTTTTGAAAGAGAAGTAAGAGTAACTTTCCATCATTCCATCATTTTCTCAAAGCAATGCTGCCAAATTTAGTTCTGAAGACTTTTAGGTTTCTGGAGCTTTCAAAGCCAGGACGTTCATTTTCTGTTAAGGGTCTTCAAGACCTATTCAAAGCAGAGTTAATTGCATCCTGCTTTTTGTTTGTCACTGTGGAGAAGAGGGTCTTTACAGGACATTTACAGGACATGTAAGGTACATATTCTCTACCAGACAGTAGAGATCAGTGCACATTAAGTGAGTTAAAGATCTTTTTGTTCATCAAAGTTCAGCTGTTTTATCCAGACACATTTTTATTAAAGCTCCTCTAAACTATTTTAAAGCCCTGCAGGCTCCTGGCTCCTCTGCAGTTGGAATTCTTATCTCCTGTGGTCTCAGGACCAACACAGCCAGAGTTTCCAAGGACACAGCCAGGGAGCCACTGGTGCAGCTCCTTTTGGAGACAGCCAGGGTTTTGCTTTTAATTGGAAGCGCCCCAGCACTGCGGTGTGACAGTGTGAATTACCCGGCTCTAACGGGAGCAGAGCACGACGGAATCGCTCTCCTGGCGTAATGAAAGATATCAACTGGAGAGAATGACCCTGCAGGATGGACTAATTCTCACTCACTGTTTCTCACTGCCAGTTTCTGTTCCTCACTCTTTCCGTGTGGTTGGACAGCTTCTGCTCCATATGCTGGAGATAAGGCAGAGAACAGTTTGGGGCTGTTTAAAACCAGTGGGTTTTTAATCTTAGCCCACGAACAACAGCTTCAAAATGTAAAGCAAATGAACTTGAACTGCAATGCTGAAATCGGCGTGTGATGCTTTGAAATGCTTCTCATGATTTCATAGAATCCCAGAATGGTTTGTGTTGGAAGGGACCTTAAAGCCCCTCCAGTGCCACCCCTGCCATGGGCAGGGACACCTTCCACTGTCCCAGGCTGTTCCAAGCCCTGTCCAACCTGGCCCTGGGCACTGCCAGGGATCCAGGGGCAGCCACAGCTGCTCTGGGCACCCTCTGCCAGGGCCTCCCCACCCTCACAGGGAAGATTTTTTCCCTAATATCTCATCTAAACCTACTCCCTTTCAGTTTTAAGCCAATTTCAGAGACTCCTTCATTCAAGGAGTTTTCAGCACTGGAGATCCCTTAACCTTCCTTCATCCCTCCTCCCTCGGGTCTCCATCCAGGTCTAGCCATGGAAGTAAAGGTCAAACAACACTTTTCTTCCCATCCTGGAAGGAACCTGCCTAGGGAAAGTTCCTGTCTTTTACCCTCCTGCATTACCTCAAAGATCCAGTTACATCCAACCTCGTAATATCAGTAATAAAAGATCCAATTTGAGCTCACAGGAGCTCCTTGCACAGGAATTATCTGTGAATCCAGGTAGCGCAGTTGGGCCCAGAGGAAAGGCTGTGATCAAACCCTTCTCCTGTCTCCCTAAGCACTTTAAGTCCCACCACTGGTAACTGCAGGTGGAGGCTTTGCTCCAAAACTCCCTCTCCCACTCCACGTGTGACTGACAGCTCTGAAGCGCAACAAGCCGTGGAAGGATGAGTTGGGACACACCGGTGGAAGCAAGTAGGTCATGTTTCATTGAGAAAAGTACAACTCTGAATAGTGTAAAAATCTATTAGCAGTCAGGTCAGGCCAGGAGCTAAAGCCTGGGAAGTGAGAGGGAAGTGTGATGCTGAGAGCAGCAACAACCGTTCTTTCTCCGTTTGCTGGAAGCCTAATGAATGTGTTAGCAGAAAAGGAATTTTATGCATGGAGAAACTGGTGCAGGAAGAATATTCCTAGGAAAAATACTTCTAGAAATACATCAGATGATGTAATGCTACAGAGAAATTTGCTTGTTAATCCTGTGTGTCATCACTGGCATTCTCTGTCCAGTTCTATAGACTTAGGCACGGACTCACTTCCTGATTCTCCCTACTGTTATCATTGCCTAAATGCCTTTAAAATTTTATTCATTGTTTCTCTGAGAATTTGTACTTTAAAAGGTTTTATTTTTGTCCAGTTTTCTTGGACTTTTGTCAATCCTATATGCTACTCATTTTGCTGGAAGTTTTCAATTCCAGACTGGGTGGGGCTTTGAGTGGAAGGTGTCCCTGCCCATGGCAGAGGGTGGAACTGGATGGGCTTTAAGGTCCCACCCAACCCAAACCATTCTGGGATTCTGTGGAAAACATTATATAAAACCCTGTAGCAAAGCAATCCCTATAAAGCATTGGAAAAGAGTGTCTTGATTACAGATATCATCTAAACATTCCTCAGTGCAGATTTGGAGAGCAGTTTATTGAGTTTTAAAATTATTTATTGGTATCATTTTTCATCATCTCAGTTATTTCACATTTAGCCAGCCAAACACTGGTATTTTTAATTAAAACTGTTAATTAAATTCTTAATAAAAAATGTGGCATATGTGGAAATATGCTGATGCCTCAGCAGTTTGTACTGGAATGTTAAAAAAAATCAGCATTTCATAATTCCCTGCTGAACAGAAAGTCTGATTTTCAGCTCTGATCAATATTTGCATGTTTCCAAAATCCTTCTTAAATTTATCTGAAAGAGTTGTGAAGGGATTTCTTTCCCAGGTAAAATGGTTAAATATTCAAGGTATACGTTTTTCAGCTTTCTTGTGTTGGATTTGGTGCCTTTTGAGGTATTTTCCTTTTGGAAAAAAAAAAAAAAGAATCTATTCCCTATAAAAATCTACTCAATTTTAGAAATTGGTTTTATGTCAAGGAATTAAACGGGTTTAATGGAGATTTATGCCAATGAAGGCGAAAGAAGAACCAGGAGATCCTTTGTAGAAAGACATAAAAGGCTGAGTTCTCCAGATGGGGAGTTACACTCCAAACCCTGCTTTATTCAATAGAGAGTGAAACACTAAACAGAACAGATCATCTTAGGGTGGAACAAATCACTCTGGATGGTTTATTCCTGTCCTCATCCAGAACAAGACTTTCACACTGTGGAGGAAGCACACAAGGAGTTTAAGCTCCAAACTTGTAATTGAGTGAAGTCAGGTGAAATGAATCCAAGTCATCATCTTTAGCCCAGTATCTGCTATTGTCTTGTTTCAGCAATAGACTCTTGGAGTTTCAAAGGATCACAGGATCACTGAGGTTGGAAAAGAGCTCCAGGATCATCGAGTCCAAGCTGAGACCACGCCCTTTGGAGTGTCAAAGGATCACAGGATCACTGAGGTTGGAAAAGTCCTCCAGGATGATTGAGTCCAAGCTGTGCTTGATCCCCACCTTGTCCCCAGCCCAGAGCACTGAAGGGCCACATGCAGCCCTTCCTTGGACACCTCCAAGGATGGAGAGTCCCAGTAGGACACTGCTGTTACTCCCTTGATTTCAGGGGCTTATTCCTTATCTACATCCAGACCCACAAGAAGGAATCCAATTCCCCCAATTCCAGCTTTCTAGCAGACCTTTCATCTGCTAAATCTGACCTTTAGCTTCAGTTTTTCCAGCAGCTCTTATCTCTGTGTTGAACGACAGGTTTCTGATTAGAGGACAACAAAAATGTTCAGGGAAAGAGAAGCGCTGGCCCTAACCATTGGTGTTCTGGTAGCAAGAGGTTTTTAGACCTTCAGACATTCCATGACCCATTTTAGAGGAAAAGTCCTACCTAAAATTCTTAATAAAGTTTGAATAACCAGCAAGTTTGCAAAAAATCTTCAAAATGCCCAGACCCTGGGAAATCTTCCCATCCCTAATTGGGATTCAGCAGTTCCTTCACTGTCAAACGTGTGATAAATGCCAAAGCAGCAAGAGCACGTTCTGCTCAGTGTGAAGTTAAAGGCATGTTTGCCTTTAGACCTCGGAATTTAATATACGTGTTTCTAAGCCAGCCTTATTTTTTCTGCCTTGGTCTGAAGGAAAAATCTCAAGATTTTATTTTTTCCCTTTTTTCCCCCACACGCTATTAGCTTGTCTGCTGGGAACAAAAGCACAGCTTGTACACGAAGTTAAAAAAAAAAAATCTTTTTTTGCTACCCTAAAGTGTGGGTTTTTAATAACACAGTATTGAAAGTTAAGTGTCAGCAGCATTTACTCTCCAGATGATCGAGAATTCAAAAATTCACTGCACCTATTTGCATATGTAACTGACAAAATGTCATTTCATCTGTCCCAACAAAGGAAAGGAAAAATTTGAACATTAATTTGTACTTTTTGAAAATGAAAAATCTTCTGTGGTGCTCCCATTAATAGGCAGAAAATGAAGAACTGAAGTTTTCCAGCCTTTTATTCACCTTTTTCCTTCTTTTTTTTTAAGTCAAAGACTATTGTGAAAATAAAATGAGAACATCAGAGGCTGATCTCCAGGTACTTAAAACTTTTGTTATCGCTTATTCACCTTATTAGAGATAGCAAGAAGTAAAAAGAAAGACACAGATTCTCTTGTGTGAACACCCTTTCTGAAGGCAGAGGACCCTTCCTGCATCTATTTTTCTGGGCATTTATCCTGGAGGAGAACCTCTGATCAAAGAGAGAGAGTCCTCCCCACATCCTCAGGAACAAAAGGTTACGGGGGAACCAGGTTCAGATCCAGGCTTTGTTAGTGGTGGAAGAGATTTGACCTTGAATATTCTCCATCTCAGGAAAGAAAAACATCAGGTCTTCAGAGTCCTCTGTGCATCCAGAGAGAGAGAAAAACAACTCAGTCACAGGCCTTGCTGACATAAACCTCCCTATTCCGCTTCATTTTTGCCCCGTATTTTAAGAACATGTGCAAAAGAACTTCTCATTTTGTTGGAAAAAGGGGTGCACTTCAAAGCTGCCAACACTTTATAACCACAACCGATAACTCTTGCTTACACTGAAACACCTGGTTTGAGAAATTTTGGAAAAATGCTACTTTGAGTCTGAAAAGTCTCACAGGAGCAGCGTTCTTAGGAGATGTTCTGTGGTTCTTGTGTTTAGTGTTGATCAGTCACTGTCAGCACTGCTGAGCAGCTTGGGCCACAGAGGGCTGGGAAGCCTCAGCCAAGGTGTTCCCTCAGTGCAGCGTACCCAAAAAAACACATTTTAATGCACATTAAGAATGAAGACTGATTTTTAAGGACTTGTAGCAATTAAAAGCTTAATTGAGGTCTTGACTGGCCTAAGCCACAGGAGCTGTGAGTTATTAACCCTGGCCGTTTAGAACTCTTTGGGTGGAAGGAACTTAAGGCTCATCCCGTTCCACCCCTTGCCATGAGCAGGGACACCTTCCACCACCCCAGGTTGCTCCAATCCCCGTCCACCTTGGCCTTGGACACTTCCAGAGATCCAGGGCCTCACCAACTCTGCATCATTCATCCCCTTCTCTTTTTTTGTCCTTGCTCCACCTCTAGTTTGCCAGAGGAAGCTGTTTTCACCTTGAATTGTGGTGTGACGTGGCACTTGGCAGCTGCTATCTCTGCCTGGATTTCACCCTTGAAACCCGCAGTGATTAGAGAAGTCAGTGTTACAGACAGGTTTGGAGAGTGTTTTGGAGATAAGAATGAGATAAGCTGCTAACTACCCAGCAGATTAATAGCCTGAGCTCTTGGAAAAACACATATTCCACAAAGTGCCAGCTGATTTGCAGGCAATCTTGGTGCTATTCCCTGTTTTAAGGTATTTACGAAATTTACTACTTAAGTGAGAGTTAAGCTGCTCTAGCTTTCTAGCAGACAAAGTTCTTATTGTTTCTTGATAGATTTTGTGGCGATTTAGAGGAAAAAGGTAGTTTTATGGTTGGTTGGGTTTTTTCTCTTTTTTTGGGTTGCACTAGACATGTCACTTCCATCTTGACCCGTGGTGGTGTTGAGGCCGAGGGTGATCACCGACCCTGTCCTTCTCAGGAAGCTCCAGCTGCAGAGATGAGCCCCAGGGTGAGCTGTGAGCCCCGACCCTGCCTCAACACTCCACCCCCGAGTCTTCCCTCTGGGAATTTTTTTCTTTTTCCCTTCCAGAGAAATTTTCTTGCCTGTCTCAGCTGACTCCCTGGAAGTTTAACTCAGCTGCAGACCAAAATCAATTCAGAGATCCAATAACAACACGGACCACTCAGCAAACAGGCTGACACCTGAACATGCACTTAAGATGAGCCAAAACCTCCAATTTTCATGTATTTTTTTCGTCTGTCACAACAGTTAGAGTATGAAAGCCTAAGAAGGCAGATCAGATGAAGGAGAAGATGCTGAAAGTGAAGAGCTCAATAGGAAAAGAAATGCAAGTTGTTAAGGGGAGGGCAAGGCTGGTGCCAGCCTCCCCCAAAGGTGTCACCTCGGGCCCTGCTGGGTCTCCGTGGGCTGAGCTGACTGATAAAAGCAGACACATGCTCTGCTCTTGCTGAAGGAAAAGCAAGGAATGGGAAAAGTTTGTCTCCTCTGATTACCTGACAAACCGTACAGAGCAATGTTCATTTTCAGCACAGACTGCCAGGCTCAAGTTCAGGAATAATCCACAGAGAGGTGAAGCATCCTGACTGTGGGCAATGGGAATTTTCCTTGCCTGATCCTCTGAAATTTCTGTTCTTTTCCACAAAGCAGAGCAGTTTCAACCACACAGGAGTAAAAATACAGCTAGCAGCACCTCCATAAACCTGTTAAATTGCTTGTTAGAATCACAGAATCACAGAGTCACAGAATGGGTTGGGTTGGAAGGGACCTTAAAGCCCATGAGCAGGGACACCCACCATGCCAGGCTGCACCAAGCCCTGTCCAAGCTGCTGTGAGCAGCCGCTCCACTATCCCGGCTCTGCTCAAGGAACCAGTTCTGAGCATTTCTAGCAGTTCCCTGCAGCTCAGCCCTCTGTGTCATCACCTCCCTTCCCAGCTCATACATGCAGCTCGAGGAATCCGCCTCAGCGTGGCCCCAAGACTTCATTAACAGATGAAAAAGGAGATCATTTTATTATTAGTTCTAACAAGGAAAGAAACCTCCAAAACCTTCCACAGCTTGCTCTCCTAGAGACAAAACTTCCTCCAGCGGTGTGGAAACTGGAGAGAGGAAGGGTTCTTGAACCTGCGCTTTTCCTCTGGCTCCAGCAGATAATGACGGTGATGGCAAAGCCCCTGCCCCTGTAATTCCATTAAGGGGGTTTGTAACCATCTACAGGTTGGGATCTCTGTGGGGAAAGGCAGGATTATCCAACTCCCTGGGTAGAGACCCCTGCTTCATCCCACAGCCTCAGTGCAGCTGCCAGTTAAGGGCAAAAAGGAAGTTCAACCCCATTAGGAGTTGGGAAAGAGGGTGTGTAGTGGGGTCAGGTTCGTTAGGGATTTAATTGTCTACATTTGCAGCTTGAAGTGCCCCATGAAGGTGGTGGTTTGGGCTCCCCTGCTGGGAACAGCGGTGCTGAGGGTGAGTAGCTTGGCTGAGGCTTTGTTTGGCTTTTGGGGGCCTGTTTCAAGAATTATGTTTCAGTTTTGAACTCGTAGACCTGGTGGCTGTTAAATTGGAGGCTGTGCGATGCTTTGTATTCCCGTGTGCTTCTCCTCCGCCGCTCTCAAAGCAACTGGGTAACAATTCTAACTCCCCCGAGGTTAAAAACTCTGCCAATTCCCCTTTATAAGGTAATGAGAGGAAATGTAGCCACAGGAAGCAGTTTCCTGGTTATTTTCTTTTGGGATTAATGATGCTGATGACAATATCTGAAAAGGCACGGCACGCAGGAATTAGAATTGTATAAGCAATGAAGCCTTAGGTTACCTTTACCTCTGAATTCCTGCCTTCCCTGGAACTACATCCTTGTGTATAATCTCTAAAACTTTCATTATCTTCTCCGAGTTTTGTCAGTAGCATGTTCACAGCCACAAAATGCCACAATTATGCAGATTCTGCACAGCCTTTACCCTTTGCATGTTTAAGGAGAATGCAGTAAGTTGTTTAAGCAGTCCCAGAAATCAGGGATAATATCACTTGACTCAGCTGGCACAGGCATAAAAGACTATGGGAAGCAGCTACTGAAAAAAATGGGGTGCTTGCTAAAGAGCGTTCGCTTTGAATCCCGAAAGCCTGAAAATAATTTTGTGTGTGTGGCTCTCTCAAAGCTCTGCAAATCTCGGGGATTTGTTTGCATTCAGAGCTGTGTTCAGCTCAGCGCAGGGAAGGCAGCTGTGCTGCTTTAGGGCTGTTGATTTTGCCATGGGAACTTGCACTTTTTGCTTTCTGCTGCCGTATTGTTTCCTTCCCTGTGGTGCCTGCAATTGAGAAGCAGAAATGATCAGAAGGGATTTTATTTTACTCTTGTCTGTAGGAGAGCTCAGGGGCTCTGGTGAGGAAATGATGATGCGAGAAGACAGGTCCCTGTTGCTCTGAGATGGTGAGCTCCTTGTGGAGCCTCTGCTGGGTGAAAGTGTTGGCAGTGGAGCTGAGCCTGTAGCAGTTCACCCCCAGCACTGGGTTAGAGGGTTTCTGTCGTGATGGGTCACTGGGATAAATCCTAAATCCTCTCTGAGCCATCAGGAGCTGCCCCAGTGCGGGGTTTGTAGGAGGGACTGAGCCCTGCTGCCTCCCACAGTCATCTGCTCTAAACTGGATCTCGGTTTACTCGAAACTCAGTGAAAAACTTCGTCCTCTTCGTGCCACTAAATCAAGTTTCAATTTGCAAAGAAACCTGACAGCAGCTGAATTTTATCTTGTTTTATATTTGATTTCATCTTAACTTCAAGATTCTGCTTGCTACACCATTCAGTTTTGAAAGAACCATCAAACACCTCTTGCAAATAATTCAATAGAGCAGAGCCACACGCGAAAATATCTCAGCAGACGTATTTAACCTTGTGAATCAGTTTCATTTCCTACATGTTTAGTGCTTTATGAAAATTCATGTTTTTATCTGCATCTCACAAATTCTTCATTGTATTGGGGCTTTCTCATTGAAAAAAAGTTCAAAAAGCTTGACTGATATTCTAATGAGTTCTGCTGAATGCTGATCAGCATTAATGGGCAGACATTCCTTGTAGCTGCTGTTTGACTTGAATGCTGTCAAAATAATAGAGGTTGTTACTCCTGCACCTCCAATTTACTCTCGTTAATGGTGCTTTAGTTGTTTCTGAAATCATCCTTCAAAGATGATTTTAAGTGACATCTGTGTAGGCCTAAAGACCTGAATTGCTTTCTAAATCATACCCACTTGTGCCCAGGGATTTAATTAAAATATTTTGAAATACAGAAAGAGGAAAAAAGCTTTGGAAGAGCTGGAAATAAGATTTCCCCCTACCCGCAGTCGACAGCCGTGCTTGGAGAGATGGGGGACTGTTCATAAATATGCTCTAATTGCCTTAATGAAGTACATAATCACATGATATTGGAAAAATAGGATGGAGGTGATGTTTAATGAGATGAAAGAGCCTCTGCTAGTTCTAATTACAGGCTACAATTTCCAGGCTCTCATATTTATCTTGAAACTTCTGAATTTTGGGTGTAGGACTGACATTTTGTACCTCTGGGTTTTACTATTTATTAAAACACACAGGCAACTTAGCAGGGTTTTACCCCACTTAAGCGATCCCAAACTCCATTGCCAAAGCAGATTATTTGGATTTAGAGGAGAAATTATTTGGATTTAGAGGACAAATAAAGGACAAATAGACAAGTGCTGGCATTGGTTAGGAATTTAAAATAGCTCAGAACTTTACTGTCCTATAAACTCAGGTAAAGCATTGACCAGAGAAGGGGTTTTTGTTATTTAAAGGCTATTTAAAAGCTATTTAAAGGGTATTTAAAAGGAGAACGATGCTGTTTAGTGGGAATGATGGTATTTGTGGAAGGTTGGACTTGGTGATCTTGGAGCTCTTTTCAAACCTTAATGAGTCTGTGAAAATAAAAAGAGTCAAGATGCAGGACTGGGTTCTTAGTTAACCCTTGCTGGGCTAAGAGCAACAAATACTGAATTCTCATGACTGTAAAACCTCTGTTCTTCAAGAGATCCAGCTCGGAGTGGAACCTTTCTACTGCAGTTGTCCCAAATTGCCGGGAATTTGCATGATTAAGGAGGGAAAAGTCCTTAAGCTGTTGTTGCCAGGGGAACTGGCACCTTCCCGTTCCCCTGGTGAGAACAAATGCTTCCATTTTATTCTAAGCAAAGGGAAGTGATGAATCAATTGAAGCTCATGTTCTGCTTGGAATGTTACATTTTCCTTGACTTGCTCCATGGCAGGAAATAATGAGAATGGCCTCACTGTGTTTTCAGAAGCAGAGAAGATAAATTTGAGGTAAACGACAACAAAAAAATCTTTCAGTATTTACATGTCGTTCTTGGGAGTTACTGTTCATCCTTCATCCCAGGTGAAATATCTTCAGAAGTTTCCAAGGAAGGCATTGATGTTGTGTACTGAGCTGGATCCACTGCAAGGGGTGTCCTTCTTCTCCAGGAAAGACCTGCCTGGTCCAGCATCCCATTTCATGTTCTTTGGTTTAAACTCTAGCGAGTGTAGAAATTGCAGTTGAACTCTCTTGAAGTTCCTAAATTTCAAGTTGTCCCTTAGCAAAATCCTGTATAGGCTCAGTTACGTTTTCTTCCTATCACTTTGCTTGGTTTTGCTTTGGTTTTTGTTTCTTGTGGGGTTTTTTTTTGAGGTTGAAGACGTTTTCATCAGGTTCTTCCTGGTCACTGGAGATGTAATGGATAGATCACAACCAGGAACAGCTGGACAATGTCTAAGTGAAACCTGTCAGGAAGCGACAAAAATCTTCAACTGCATTGAGAAAATAAAAAAAAAAAAAAAACAAACAAACAAAAATTACAAACAAACATAAAAACACAGCAAGGAAACCCCAACTAACAACAACCAAACCCCCCACAGTCCCTCCCTAAACATTTCCTTCATCCTTCCTTTCCTTAAGGAGATATCTCGTGGATATCCCTCTCTGTGCCACAGCATCCACTGGTGGTTGTAGGCTGTAAAAGCTCTTTTCTCTACTACTTGAGAAAGAAATAGGAAGGAAAAATGCAAACCATTTTTCTTTGTACTCTTCTCACATTTCCAAGATTATATCTGACCCTTTTTTTTCTTTCCCTAATGGTCTTGAGTACTAAAACTTCCGTGATTGTGTTTTTCAGGCACTAACTATTGGTTTAACAGAAGTCCTCACAGGGTATTATATTCCTGAAGTATATGTTTTAACCCATATCCATATAACAACATTAATTTTTAAAAAGTTTGGATGTTCATCTTATCAGACAAGTGCTTGAAATAAAATAAAAAAAGAATAAAAGATTCAAGCTTAAGATACAGAACACTTTTTGTAGAATATGGGACAAAGGAGGATATTAATGTTTGAAGTGATTTTAGCTTTCCTGCGCTCTTTGTGTGTCTTTAGCGTTCTCTGCTCTCTCTAATCTCCACTGCATCACTCAGTTCTTTTAATCCTTTGTGCTGCACTTTCTGGGTATCGAATGTGCTTTTTGATGCTCAAAACCCTTCACTCTCAGACATTTGCTCTTCAACAGAGCAGTTTTGATACATGGATAGAGAACAAGAATAAAGAAGTGCAAACAGTGTAAGGAAAGTCAGGAGTGAAGACAGAAGAAAGGGGCTCTAATGAGAAAGATGGTGAAGGTACTGTGCCGGCATTGAGAGGAGATAAAAGTCCCTGTAAAGCTGCAATAACAAAGTATTTGTTATTCTAAGGAGCTCAGCATCTAATGGCAGGCAGTGGTCTTGGAGCTCTCCAAGGCCCACCCCCAGGATTTCAGCTCCTTCTCAGCTCCTGCTTAAGGAAGGCAATGATTTGCTCAGGCTTGAGCGAGGCTGTGAAAGTGTGAATGGGGCCCACCATGATCTGAGGGGAGGCCAAGGCCAACTCTTCATCTAAACTTGGCCACAGCCCTGGTCCTCATCAGGGCTTTGCTTTGGGATGATGGGAACTCACTTCAGTTATCCTGGAGTTCCCTTGGACTCTTCATGGAATCACAGAGTGGTTTGGGTGGAAGTGACCTTCAAGATTATCTCATTCCAACCCCTGCCATGGGCAGGGACACCTTCCACTATCCCAGGGTGCTCAACATCCCAGCCAACCTGGCCTTGGACACTGACTGTCCAGCTCCCTGGCTACTTTCTGACAAAGCTGAGCAGTTTTATGTCCCTTATCTTACTACAACTCCCTATACGGGAGGGAGTCTCAGTATTGGGGCAGCAGCTGGTTTTAGCGTGAATTCCTTCCCTTGTAGCTTCTGAGGTGACTGTGCTACTCTACTCCAGGAATTCTTCCTTAAAATAGTGTCCTAAAATAGCTTTGTCATCTTCGGAGACTCAGCATCTCAATACCTGAATAACTTGTCCATAACTTTTCACTGCACGGCCCAGCAGTGCAAAGGTGTCTGACTGCAAGCCCCACGTGAGGTGTGAAACTCACGTAACCTCCAGACCAGGATAAAAGTGTAAATCCCAGAGTATCCTGAGCTGGAAAGGACCCACAAGGATCAGAGTCCAGCTCCTGGCCCTGCACAGACACCCCAACAACCCCACCCTGGGCATCCCTGGGAGTGGTGTCCAAACACTCCTGGAGCTCTGGCAGCCTCCAGGAGCCCACCACCCTCTGGGGGAAGAACCTTTCCCTAAAATCCAACCTAACCCTGCCCTGACACAGCTTCAACCATCCATGATCTTGCTTCACAACTGAGTGCTCAAACATGAGCACTTTTGCTCATTTATTCACTGAAACACAGCAGATTGTCAGTAGTTCTACCTTGAAAAGCCAACATCTCTCTTGCAAATAATCTTTTACGGAAGATGGACCTGAAATTAAGATCTTAGGGAACTTTTAGGGACCTAATTATGGGCCCCAGAAAAGGTGTATCACCTGGATTATAAAGCTGATCATGCTAGTGGCACAAGGAGAAAATCTGAATTAACTGAGGGAACTATAGTTTTCAATTGTACTTTTTATCACTCAGAAGGTTCATTAAAGAAGCCATAAAGACTGTAAAAACCATTCCAGGAGATTTCACTTTTTAAAATTGAAAAAGGAGCAAGATGTGGGGAACAAAAAAAGCCAGTGAAGCTCTCTTTTTGTCTGAGCTTGTTATCTGCAGGTAAATTTTTTACTGGGTTCATTTCACTTTTAATTCTTAATCTATATTCAAGCCTAGGTGTAATAGCAAGTGGAAAAGAGGGGACTCATGGAAGATGTGTCTTTGGAAAAAAAAAAGCCACTTTGTGGATTTTTTTTCCCCTCATCTGGAGTGAGGATTTTCCATAAACCAAAGGAGCTTCTAAACATTTGGATTAAATTTGATGCCAGATTTTATAATATATATAAACTAAAATAATGATGATATAGGGAAGATGTTGTAATAACACACACATATGTTATAGAAAGCAAGAAGAGCAGAGTTTTTCCTCTTCCAGGAACAAAGAATGATTCTAAATTGAGCAACTACTGGAAGAGAGGCAGTCAGTTGATTCTCAGAGTCAGGATGTTCCCCTGGGGGGGATTTCTTGGAGCAGGAAGGTTGGAGAAGCAGCTGCAGAAGGCAAGGGAGTCACAGCAGGAGAGACAAACATTCCTGCAGAAGGGGATTGAGTGCCTGCAGCTCCTGGTGATTCCAGCGGCAGCTGGAGGCACTTGGAGAGGCTTTCCAAAAACGCTAAGCATCATTCAAGGCGAGCAGTGTGCTTTTAATAGGCTTTGGATCAGGCTGAGAGCATGAGGTAAGCTGCAAAGAGCCTTTTCCTTGAAAAGGTCATTTGTGGAGCTGGGTTTTAATGTGTGACACTCGTGGTGAGTGCGAGTTTGAACACCTTAATGCCAGCCCTAAAGAACACGACTGGTTCTTCCCAAGAGTGGCAAATAGATTGCTCTGGATCGTGTATCATCCTTCTGTTCTATCCGTGGAGCTGCTGGAAGTGCAGGATGTGGGGTTTGGAATAAATTATGCCCAGCATAATTCCCGTCCTCAGAGAGTTGAGTACAGGAATATTACAGAGTGAATTTATTCTATTAAGTCAGCCAGGAGTTCCTTCTTTTCCAAGCATTCTGCTGCAACATGAAAGAGTTTTGTAGATGAGGATTCAATTAACCAGGGCCTTTCAAAATTTAGCAAAGCTTGAAGTCAACCCAAATCAAAGTTCTTGGACTTGGTGCATTTTTAGTTGGCTCTGCTCAGAGTGGCTGGAAATAGAGAGGCTTGGGGGTGGTGAGGGAGCTCTGTGCCGTGAGAAGTAATGTGCAATGATTTTGTGCAGATACCTCAGCCACTGTAAATAAATGTTAGAAAATTATCTAGCACAGGACAAACGTGAATATTCTTATTGATGGTGTCATCATGGAATCCTGGAATGGTTTGGGTTGGAAGGGACCTTAAAGAACATCTCATTCCAATCCCCCACCGTGGGAAGGGACACCTCCCACTAGACCAGGTTGCTCAGAAAAGCCAAAAAAGAAAGACTGTGTTGATTCCTCAAGAGGAATATCAACTTGAGTATTAAGGCACTAAAACCCTCTAGGTATTGTCAGATACTAACAAAACTTTCTGGAAAACAGGGTACTGCTTTTATATTAATAAAAGCCAGGCCTAAGTGGAAATTCCTTTGATGTTTTTCTTGCTGATCATTAAAATGAGACACTTCAGGAAAGACTATCCTGCTGAAACTTCAACCTGTTGCATAAACAAGGATGCTCCTGCTGTTTTCCAGACTCTGACATTCTCCATTCCTTCACATTTCTGCTTTTGTTCACAGAACAAAAAGGAAGTTGCAAGCTGATTCATGAAGGGCTGGGTTTTCTATCCATGAGCAGCCGTGTGTTAATTGACTGCACTGGGATTCCTCCTGGTGCCAGAAAAGACTTTTTGTGTGTGCAGAGGAAATTGTTCAAGGAGGAAGTTATTCTTGACATATTTGCTTATATGCTGTGTTGCAGTACTTTGTCAACAGCTGATAAAAAATACTTTAGGGATAAATATTTTTAGTTAGTCAAATTGGTTCCATTTCAGTGTGTTAACTCTAGTGGAGGTAAATATAAAGGTGCTTGGAGCAGCATGGATTAAGCCTTTCACTTCTGTGGGAGCTTCCAGATCAGAATGTTCAGCATTAAAACGTATGAGAAATAAAAAGATAGGGTGCTTTAATTCTAATTTAAATCATTATTACTTAATTTCTAATTTACACCAATAATTGAATAGTGGTAATGGGTTATATATTTTTATTTATTAGTGGTATAAAGAGATAAGATAGGATTTTCTAGAAATATTCTTGGAGATTGGTTCTCTGTAACCCATATCAGCTGTTCAGAGATGATCCCAAATGTATACTACACCTATTTTTTGGATATTGCTTTTGCTACTCAGGGTCCTCCTTCCTCTCCCTGTTCATTATTCCAGTGTGCCTGAAACCAAAGCAGCAAACAGTACCCAAAGTTTGTTCTTTCTGCATAAAGAAAAGGCAAAGGGCTGCAGATTTCAAAGGAAATTTCTCTACTTAACAGTCTGGGAATATGTAGAAAGGTATCTGAAACTATAGCTCAAGGCAAGGAGGAACAGGATTTCAGTCTGCTTGCAATCCCTTCTGAGTGTCAGGCGGGGCTTGAGATGTGTTTTCATCCTGGGCTCTCGAATATGCAAAATCACCACCTTGTGGAGCAAAATAATGATGAATAAACAGAAGTTAATGTACTGGAACTTAAGATCTTGTAGCTGGCTAAGCTGCCTATACTGAAATGGCTGCTGTTGGTTTCTATACCTATAGGATAGCAATATTTGAGTCTTAAAAAAAAAAATTCAAATCGGGGACATAGCCAGAAACTCCAGTGCAGAGTATAAATTAAGAACATGTTACAAGTTGAACATCTGAGGGGTAGATCAAGAAGTAAATCCTACTTATGGCCTACCAGATGATAATTAATTCTATTTTTTCCTGGTATCCATTGATCCCTCCAAGCAGATATTTTGTGTCTCCAAGTCTATCTGGGTGCAGTATTTGAGAGAAGATCCCAAACTTTGCCCTGTGGGGCTGGGTGTGACTTACAGTGCTTTTGTGTGTTGCTAACAAAGGACTCTTCCTCCCTCTGCTGTGGAATAAAACAGGTGTTATGTCGATACGAATTGTGTCTAACCCGGGCAGTGCAGGCCTTAGTGAAAACTGAATGTGTTACCATGTGCCCGAAGCTGCTGCATAAATGGGTATTTTTAAATTAATATGTGGCCCTCTGCTCTGCACCGTGGCCTTCGCACTGTGGGCTTTGTGCCTTGAGAAGGCAGGGCCCTAAGCTGAAAAATTCCGTATATGGAAGGGACTATGTTATTCTCTTAATTTCTGCTTCTTAACCAGAATTAAAATTGCACAACTGATGTCATGAGTACGGATGAGTTTGAGATGTTTTAAAACCATGTAAATATTTGCAGCTCGTTGAAAGTCTGTTTCATCAGGCGTGTCCAAGCTGGGTTTGAAGATGGTTCTCACTCTTCTAAAGGAGTGTTACATTTCTACAGGATAGGCTTAAATATCTGAATGAATACTTAGATCATGGAATCATTAAGGCTGGAAAAGCCCTTTAAGATTGAGTTCAACCATTAAATCACCATTAAATCCTGCCCTGAGAACCACATCCACACTTTGAACACTTCCAGGGATGTGACTCCACCACTGCCCAGGGCAGTTCCAGTGCCCGGCCACCCCTTCGGTGAAGAAATTTCCCCTAATATCCAATCCGAACCTCCCCTGGCTCAACTTTAGACCATTCCCTCTTGTCCCATTGTTTATTGAGTGGGATGCTTTACCTGGGGTCGTGGAAGGCTTTCTTCGCACTTTTATGAATCAGCAGATCCAGACCAAGACCCTAAAATCAGATGCTCCCATTTCTTGGGGAACATGTGAAAAAAAGCCAGTGACTTTTTCAATCACTGGACCAGACGCACTGTGCTCATGGGAAGTGTGTTTTCCTCAGCTCTGAGCCTGCTGAGGTGGTTAAATTTAGCTGATGGTAGACTGTTTGTTCTTCAGGGGTTTTTTTTCCTTTCCGCCCCCCTTGTTATGTAGGCTCGTGGTACAAGATTGAACACGACTGTTTTATAGTGGTTTAACAAGTTCTTGCTCGCCAGCTGAGCTTCTCTCCCTGATTCTGCAAGTGCTGGGAGCTCCACTTCACTGAGCAATAAACGCACTCCCCTAAACCCTCTCTGGCCATGCCACAGTGAATGTATTTCACCTCCCAGTTGCACTGGGCGAGTACTGGCCGAGGGATCAGTAAAGGCAGCTCAGCAGGCAGACAACCGTGTTGAATCCTTTTGCCTCCACTTTCATGGACTGGAGTTTCTTGATTTTTTTAATTTTTTTTTTTTTTTTTTTTGGTGGGGGAAAAAGTGTTTTCTCTTTAGAAATTAGCATTTTGCTTTCAATTCTGAATCCGGAGCACTGAGAAATCCAGATGCAGTTGCTAGAAGAATGTAGGCAGCTGGCATCTGGGCTCTGACACCAACAGCTCTGCTCCATATGGCCCAGCTTCAGCACCAGAGAATTTTAACAAGTGAGGAGAACAAACAATCCATCAAGCTTAAGTACTGTTCATTTCTTATTTTTTAAGCGAAGCAATTTGTACAGCATCAAGACACATTGTTGTTCGCGGTGACTTCTCTTCAGGAGCATTTCTCCCAGCCTGACTTGCAGCAGAAGCACTGCTATGATTTTCTTTGCAAAACAGTCAGAATTCTGCTGGAACAACAAATTCTTGAAGACTTCTTTATTTTGGATAGAATGCACAAATTAACCCCATGGTTGAATGAGCTCTGGGGGCTGACTGGGGCTGTTGCAGCTTCAGCACAGCAGCTGAGGTGCTCGAAGGACAAGTGTCCTGGTGAGGGGCTCAAGCTGTGCCAGGGAAGGTTCAGGTTGGATATCAGGAAGAATTTCTCCATGGAAAGCCCTGGAAGGAGCTGCCCAGGAATGTGGTGGTGTCCCCAGCCCTGGGGGTGGCCAAGGAAGGCCTGGACGTGGCACTCGGTGCTCTGGGCTGAGGACAAGGTGAGGATCAGGCACAGATAATCATTTTTCTATCCCATCATAATAAAAACAGCCAGCGTGAAGTGGAACACCCTGTAAGGCTATTGAGAGTCTGGAATTTGCCACAGGTAAAACGCGACAAGTAATTTTTGCTCCCCCGCCCCAGTGTAGAAACATTAAAAAACAAACAAACAAAAAACCCATGAAAAAACCCACCAACAAAAAAAAAAAGCAAAAATCTCACAGCTAAACCTGTGAAAATCCTTGGTTTGTGGAACCTTCCTTAAGCCAAAAGCACAAAATCTTTGCAAAGTTGAGATTAATGTTATTAAATCTAAAAGTCCTGTCGTTATTTGTACGTGGGAGCTGTCATTGCTCGACTGATCTCTCTTCTGGCTGGTTTCTGAAAGACACAGGTGCTGTTTTGGGCATTTCCTTTATCCCTCTAAAACACTGCTTGAATGTTATCTTAACTCCTAAGGAGACAAACTCTACGATGCAAATTTGTCCTAAATCGACAGATGGAAAACAGAGTTTGAAGTTCCCAAATTAAGCAGCATCTTTTCAACAGCAATAGCACGAAGAAAGTGTTATTGTGTGAGAGAATCTATGTTCTGTAATTTACAATAACTGAGTAATGATGTGGTAAGGATGTAATTAGATCTCATTTGCTTATGTAAGTGAGCTGAATAAAAAAGATCAATATTCAGTCTACACCTAGTGTGAAAAACAATTAGTTTAATTGACAAAAAACCTTCTGCTTCGGCTAATTACATAAAAATGACCTAATACTCATGCAAATTAAGATTATTAATAGTACATGAGTATTTTTAATTACATAAATCATCTTTACCTGTGAAGCAGTATTTTCTCTGTAAACTTAGGGATTTAAATTTTAGGAAAATTTCATTTATACTTGTTTTCAAGAAGTCTTATATTGCTTCTAAATTAGAAACGAAGCCATTTCTTTCACACTGAGGTGCTGTGGAAACCGTGGAACATCAAAATTTACTGTTCTGACCATCCAACTAATAATTAATCCAGAAACAAAGAGGATGAGCAAATCTGATGTCCTGAGATGCTTGATGTGGATGACAGGGATAATTTCCCATTACTGCCCAAGCAGACAGTGATGGCAAGGGGGACAGGGCTCCTTCACAGAAAATTCAGAGCACAAAAATTAGGTTTCTGTTCTGAATTATCTCTGAAGGAAACTCTTCAGTCAATGAGAGGAGACACCTAAATTTGTGATTTTTATCTATAATGAGGCTGCGCTGGCCGCTCCATAGCGTGATGGAATGTCAGGGCTGCAGCTTTAAATTATTTTCTAATTTCAAGATAACTGCCACACATTGCCTGGCCGCATTTGGTGCTGAGGACAGGGAGGTACAACCTTGCACCTCCTCGTGACAGGAGGACAAGGACTGAGGAAATGGCAGCTTTGGCCTGGGAACAAGCTCCCGGCTCAGCTCTTCCTTCCCACTGAGGGTGTTTCATGGAATACAGAAATACATTGCTCATCCAGAGCTGCTGCCGTGGAACTTCCCAGCCTGCTGGAGCAGCCATCGCCTGACCAAGGCCTCCTCCCATCTCTGCTGATTGCCTCTTTTCTAGTGCAAGGAAGGTCTCCTCACGGAATCTTTGGGTTGGAAGGGACGTTCAGGATCATCTGGTCCCACTCCCTGACACCTTCCACTGTCCCAAGTTGCTCCAAGCCCCGTCCAGCCTGGCCTTGGACACTTCGGGGGATCCAGGGGCAGCCACAGCTTCTCTGGGCACCCTGTGCCAGTTCTTCCCAGCTTCTGGCCATAAGGAGCAGTCCTCTGGAGACCCCTGTGGTTGCCCTGCAGATATCTGGGCCCCGAACATCAGCTGAGAAATGCATTAATTGGTGGTGGCACCCATCCAGTGCCGTCAGTGAAGGTCTGGGCAAAGCTGAGAGGCAGCGTGGGACTGACCTGTTCCACCCCTTTTCCATCCGCACTTCTTGAGGATGAGGGGTGAGGAGAGAGCACCAGGCTAAAGGCAGAGTGAATTAAAGGTGGTTGGGCTTTGGGGAATGTCCCTTTGAGGTGAGGGAAAAGCTGTTGTTACTGTCACCGTTCTCCCCTGAGCACTCAGTGCTCAGGGCACAGTTTGGATTGGGAAATGCTGCGGTTCTGAGGGGCAGGAAAAGCGAGGATTTAACCTTTTACGGGAGCCATTCATCAGTCCAGTGAGAATTGGAAAATTTGTGCTGCTCTAAGCCCTTCCCAGCCGCTGCTAAATGTCACTGTTGTGAGCACTGGAGGCTGAGAGGGGCAAAGTTTGGGAGGGGATTGATTAAATCTCTGAGCAGAAACAGGGCTCTGGGTGACCCTTGGAGCTGAGACCTTGCTTGGGATATAAAGGGACTTGGAATAAGTCCCAGTCTCTAATTCCCACCTTATCACCCTGTTTCATGGGCATGTTCTGTACATTTCAGGAACTGATATTAGTATAGAACAGTGCAAATTTTTGGGGGTCATTATACAGATCTCCACACATTTCCAGGAGGGCTCAGATCTTTGCACCGATAAATACAGGAAAACAGGAATGTTATCTTAAATTTTGTTGCATTTTCCCATCCCCTTCTCAGCCCAGTTCCTGAGTACGGGCCACCTCTCCCTGGAGCAGGAAACTTCGTAAAACCCCTCTAACCCTTCCCAATCCACCGTCATTCACTGATCCATAATGAACAACTCCACATGGAGTTCAGCCTCCAAGCTCTCCCAATCCTGCAATCCACCTGTGTATTTTTTTATATATATATATAATATATTTACAGGTCTGAACGCAGTTAATAGATTTTTACCCTGCAGAGAACAAAATCCTCTGCAGAACAGTTGGTATTTTCTGGCTTTCAGCACTGTATGGTAATGTAAATGTCAGGACAGCATAAGGTAATAATTATGAAATCATATTTTGCTGCTTTAAGGAACTAAAAGGTTTCTAAAAAGTAAATAAAACTTGTCTTTTCCATTGCGAGCTCTCTCTCAGCCAGTGACTCTATTTTCGTGTTTGTGGACATTATTTAGTGCTGTCTGAATGCAAATGATATTTATTGGAATAATAAAAGCTGTTTCCTAGTTATCCTCTCATAAAAGCTTATAGTGTTCACTGCCTACAGCATTCCAGCTTCCCAGCAGGACAAAAGAAGCAGCTTTGGATGCAATGTCTGTCTCATAAAATCATCACAGAATCACAGAGTGGTTTGGGCTGGAAGAACCTTAAATCCCATCCCATTCCACCCCTGCCGTGGGCAGGGACACCTTCCACCATCCCAGGGTGCTCCAAGCCCTGTCCAGCCTGGCCTTGGACACTGCCAGGGCCTCACTACCCTCACAGGGAAGGATTTCTTCTTAATATCTATGTGCCTAATACCTCAGTATTAAATATATGTATATTAAATAGCTCAATATGCCAGATTAGTTAACTCACTCTTTATTCCAGAAGAGCTGAGCCAGGCAGTTCAGTTCTCCTCTGTCTTGCAGTGCAGTGAATGTTGTTTGCAGCCTTGTCACCTTTTCTTAAAGGCCAGCAGCACTACTTCCAGCTTAATAACTCCCAAAAAAAGGACAAAAATGGGAAATCTCTTCCAGTATTGTTTGTTTGTTTTATTAGATTAGACCAAGCAATTCAGGTAGAAATGTTAGGTGGAAGGTAAGAGGTCACAGAATCAGGTAAACCTGGTCTTTAAGTCCTATTTCTTGTATTTTGTATGCTGGGGACACTTCCCATTGTTGTCACTGCCATACAAATGAGAAAACCCTGAAATTAGAGCCATCCCTGCAGAGTTACGTGGGGTCTGCATCGGAGCAGAAACTGCTGTTACCGTTCACCAACGTTTTTTGTGATCACAGGCAGGTGAAAGGATCTTTCCTTACATTTCTGGTCCTCATTTTTCCTCTTGATCATCCAAAAATATTGTATTTCATGCCGTCCATCTCCTCTGCGTAACACATCATTAGTGTGCAGGGGAGACCGGGAGCACGTTCCCGCGAATTGCAGGAAGGCTCTAAGCGTGGCTCCTTGCAAGGCCCAAGTGCCTTCCCAGCAGCTCCAGTGCCAGCGTGAGCTGTGCCGGGTTCGTTTCTGGGGGGCGTTCCTGGGAGAGGAGCGAGGAGGGGATGGGCTGTCAAAAAGCCTTGATGCGTTCCTAGCCAGAAATTTCACACTTGGGAAAACGGAGCGAGGTGTTAGCAGGGAATGCCCCGACCTTGGACTGGGATAAAGGGGTGCTGAGGAGGAGTGCCCTGCTGGTAAAGCCCTTGGGTTCTGCAGAACCTTAGGGAGACGAGCGAAGCAGTTCCACGGAGGTGTCTCACCAGCACTAAACACCTTCTCTCCAGCTCAGCAAGCTGTGGTACCATTCCAGGCACGCTGGTTAATTCCTCCTCCTGTTTATGGTAAATATTTCTCCTACACCTGCCAGTCTCCCAAATATTTACATACTTTGAAGTGCATTTGAGTCATTGCCTTGTCAGTCTCACGTGGAGCTGTGACCTGCTGCACTGCCGTGCAGGGCTCTCTCTGGGGAGGCTGCGTTTGTCTAATGAATCCAGGCACTTGTTCTGCTCCTTTGCAGGCTCTGAAAATTCCCAGCTTCTCTTCCCACTGGGATTGTAAAGCTCTTTGCTTCCTCTTGATGTGGAGCCATGCAGGGTTTTGGGGGTTAAAGCTGGCACTCAGAGTTAAACACGTGCCCAATTAATGGGGCAGACACCCATGTCCTTCCTTTCCCAATGTGTGGGACACAGATACCAGTAACACCTTCTCTGTGGCCATCACTAATTGTGTTTATTTTGATTCTTCAGTGTTTGCATCTCTAAAACACTTTGAACTGCCTGTCCCACGGATTCCTTCTGTCACTGGTGGGAAAACAAGGTCACAAGTATGTGACCTCTACAGCTGCCTGACAGGAGGTCGGAGTGAGGTGGCAGTCAGTGCCTTTTCCCAAGTGACAGGACGAGAGAAAACTGTCTCAGGTTGTGCCAAGGGAGGTTCAGATTGGATATTAGGAAAAACAATTTTCATGGAAAGTGTTGTCAAGCTCTGGAACAGGCTGCCCAGGGAAGTGCTGGAGTCCCCAGCCCTGGAAGTGTTTAAAAAATGTCTCCTCATGCCACTTGAGGACATGGTTTAGTGCTGAGCATCCTGGTGGTGCTGGGTTGACATTTGGACTCGATAATCTTAGGGGTCCTTTCCAACCTGACTATTTTTTTGATTGTCCTGTTTCACCTTTTCCTCCCTTGTGCCATCTGCAGAGGATTGTGCTGGGCCGGGTGGGGAATTGGCAGCAGGGGCTCGTGGCTGTTCTTTGGAGCTGTGCCTTGAAGCAGAACAGCCACTGATCAGCAGTGATCATTAAAAATACCATAAAGCTCTTCACAAGCAATGGCTCATCCAAATTCTGAGCCAGGGATATCCTGATTATCTCCCAAGCATGAAAATAAATTCCCTCAGCTGTTTAAAAAGACAAAGTATTCACATGTTTCATACCCAGAGGGAGTTTCTGGCACTTGGCATTTGGATTCAAGGCTGGAGATGAACCTGTGTGAGTGCTCTGGGCAGTGAAATCTGCTTTGCTCTTCTGTGAACACTTTCAAGTTGCACAAAGCTGTAACATAATCGGAGGAGCCATTAATCTGTGGTTTGAACTCCCTCAATTAATTGTGTACACAAAAAAAAACCACTTTAAAATGCAAACCAGACAGAATTCAAAGGCATAAACAATATCTTCACTTACTGGGCTGAAAATATCAGCAAGAAGATTTCGGCCAAGGTGTTTCTCCAACCAGAGTTGGAGGTTTTCTGAAACAATGAGGGTGGGAGAGTTTGTGCATATGGGGAGGGGGTGGTCTCTAAAACACTTTCAGAGCCTGCAAAGAGTAAATCAGAATTAATGACTGTGCTTGTTGATGGGGAGCTGCATCTTTTTACGTCTGTAAATAAGAACAGATGTGTTGTTGCTTGGAACAGTTTTGATGAGGGATTTCCCAAACAGAATCTATGTTTGTGGATATGTTGGTCTTGAGAAAACAGTATTTTCTGTCAAATCAAGGATTGTCAGATCTGTGTGCTGCCTTGCACATCACAGAAATGGAAAATGCAGATTTCATGTGCATTTAAAAAGAAAACTAAATCATTTGTGAAACACATTAGTCACTTAAAAAAGAGCAGCTCTGAGTAACACTTAATTGCTCTTATTCATTAAAAAGATGTTTGGTCAATGGAAATGTTTGATTGAACTATCTCCTTATCTTCCAGAGCTACTATTCTTCCTTTATGGTTTCATTCATCAGGGCTCTGTTCTGCCAAATAACTGTTCTCTGCTGAGAAATACCCAAAACTCAGACTTGCTTTTTAAATCGTGGCCAAATGTCCAGTCAGCATAAAGTATGAGCTGCTGTGTGCCTGGTTTTCCTGACTTAACCTCTGAAGTCACTTTTGGACCTTTGGGATTCGTGGAATCTTTTGAGAACAGCTGGTAGGTAATGAGATATTAATATATTGAGTATTAGTGAGATTAGCAATAGCGGATATTAAGAAAAAATGCTTCCAAACATCCTTTTATGTGCTGCAAGTTTTGTTTGGAAAAGGCAAATTTTAAGACAGAAGGACGTGGGAACTGCAGGACACTGTTCCCATGTTCCTGAGTCCGTCCTAGTGCTCTCTGCAGTTCCTGTATCCCACTCCTGCTTCCCTTGCTCCTTAACACTTCTTGAAATGCTCTTCCCTCTCTTTCCACGAATGTTTGGGCTGAATTTCAACGCTGCAGCCTGCAATGAGCTTTTCCCCGAGCGGATCAGCATGCGGCTCACATCAGCCTTTCCACATGGAGGTGCAGGGAAGGCAGCCCTTAATGAGAATTGTCAAAGTGAGAAAAGAGAACGTTGTCGTGAGCAAATTCCAGGGCGAGCTGATTACAAAGGACTCTGCTCCTTCAGATGTTCTTGCAGGCTGGTAAGTGCCGAATACAAGCTTGTAAACTCGCTGCACAGATTATTGTTTTACAGTCAGCCTTTTTACTGGGGATAAATCGGACAACTTTCCGCGTGATGGGTGGGTTTGGGTTGTTCCACCACCCCGAGCTGGGTGTTAAAAAGATGTGGAGATGTGGCACCTGGGGATGTGGTTAATGGGGGGCTTGGCAGTGGTTGGACTTTATGATCTTAAAGGTTTTTTCCAGCCTAAATGGCTCTGTGATTCCATGTGCACGTTCAGGCTGGGAACAGGCACGTCTTGGAGGGGATGGGGAGGGACTTTTCCCTGGACTGATCCCTCTCTGAGACCACTTTCCATCCCCACTGCTCCTGGGAAGGCACCTGAGCTCGAGCTGTGTCACAGAAAACATTGGGAGTGTTCCAATCAGTGGAAAATCCATGTTTGTTTGATCACAAGGAGTTCAGTGCAAACCTCTCCCCAAAAAACCTTGGATTTTCATGGCCTGTGTGCTGTGTTTGTCTCTGATCTGGTGGAAACTTTGGAAAAGCGTGCACAGACTGTAAATTCAGTCTATAGAGGTGTGCATTCCTTAATGATGAACATGATGGGTAGATTGAGACTGGACGTGAGGAAGAAATTCTTCCCTGTGAGGGTGGTGAGGCCCTAGAACTCTTTCCATTCCCTTTCATAATGATCAACCTGAAAATACCAAGGAAATTTTTCTTAACCCTTTTTAAAAATAAAAAAAATATGGTTTATTTAGAGATATCTGTTTAGTAGAAGTCACAAAAAAAAATCTTAAAGTTCACATTTTGGATTTTCATCAGAATATTTCTCTTCCATGGTAATTTTTAAAGATTATTATTTTTTTAACAAACAAAACCCCCCAAATGTTTTCTTTTCAATTAGTTTTATATGCAAATTGGTCAAGCTCAGTGGAAATGGCTGTCATAGGACACAAAGCTTTTGGCAGCAGTCACAAATAAAAGGCTTAGATTCATTTAAAATGGATACCTTTCAATGAAAATAGATCTGCTCTTTTGAAATGTCCTGGCTGATGTGGCATGGGAACGTACAATGACAATTCCCTTTATCCAGAGGGAATTCTGCTCATCCGTTACAGTGTCTTTCCGGAGGATTTATGGTTTTTTCTTAATTTTTATTATTGGACTGATCTGCATGAGAACAGGGCCTTTGTTCTGTTGGGATTCATTGGATCCAGATGTTTGTTTTCTGTGGGAAGTCATAATCTCGTTTGTGACATTGCACTGGGTTGTGGCAAAACGGTGCTGATGACAAAGACAGGATTATCACTTCTGTGAGGGATAAGCAGCAGCCACTGAGAGATCCCAATAAAACAAAGGCCTTGATTCCACGCAAATTTATTCTCTAATAGGAAATTTCGCATAGAGGGTGAGAGAAAGGAAACCAGAACTAAGAGCTTGTGTAGAGAGAACAGAGCTGAGCAGGGCCTGCAAAAACCTCTCCGCTGCTTGGTGGGTCCTTATGGATGCTGAAAAAGCTCCAGCAGAGAATTTCTTTAGCTCTCTGCAGCACTTTTGTAAAAGTTCTCTCTTTCCCATGCAAGTAACTCAAAACAATGTTACCGTTTTATAAACTTCTTGCAGCTGCAGGTTGTTTTGCAGAATTGTTATGGCTCTAACCAGAAAAACATCCAGAGATGGGTGTCTTAGAACTTGACCAATCCCCTCGAGGGGTGGATGGCAAAAACCGTTTGCCTTATGCCATTTCATGCACTTTTGTGAACTAACATACAAAAAATCTTCTGAGAAATCATTAAAGGGGGCTTTTGCCTTGTTTCCTTGGAACCCTGCGCCTGGACTCTGTCGTTTCTCTACTCGTCCGTGGGGAAAACAGCGACAGGTCCTTGCCACCCACTCAGCTCTTCCAGGCTTCCTCATTCCAGCCTCATCCTGCACTGGGAAGTTTGTCCCCAGAGCTGTGGACTCTCCCAGCACCCTGCCAGTGGCTCCCTTCCAATGTCCAGCTCAGCCCTTCTGCTTTTCATCCCGATCTGGGCAGATTTTATGATTCAGTCCCACATCTGTTATTCTACGTCGGGATTTTCATCTCTGTTTCAGAGGAGCCGATGCCTGGAATTTTCTGTGAATCACACAGAGAAGTTGGTCTTCAAATGGCTGAGACTTGAGGGACCTTTGCCTGCTGCCTCGGGAGTTTTACCAGAGACACCTTTTATTATTCCCTGGATTCCCTGCAGACAGCTCCAGGAATGCTGAACCAGAATTAAAGGGTTGCTCTCCATTTCCTTGAGATATTGCCTGGTTCAGCTGGGACAAACTTTTTGTCCCCTAACAAAACAAACAAACTCCTCTTGAATTTTAGCAGGAAGTGGGAATTCTCTTCGCATCCATGTGGTGCTATATTACAGAAATTTCATGGATTCTTTTCAGGGTTTTTTGAGACACAGTATCTTAGTAAAAAATAAGACTCTGGGTTCTCAAACGATTCCAACCTATTTTGTTTTTCAATGCTGCAACATTCCAGAATTAGCAAAAATATGAGTTCATGCAACTTTAATTAATTTTTAGCCTTTAAATATGTTTGCAGTAGCCATTAGTCTGGACACAAGACCCTGCTTAGAGTTGATAGAGGCAGCTTAGTTCAGTACCATTGTGCAGAAGATAAATCTTGGGGAGCATGGTATAATTTACGATCCTGGGTATTTCATCTTTATTAGGTTTAATGATACCAGATATTCTGATTGTTTTAACAAGTTTGGTCAAATGTCAAATCTAGTTAGCATCATTTATCAATAAATTTAATTCTTTTGCCTCCAGCTCTGGACCAGCAATTTTATGTGTGTTCATGCCTGTGTATAATCTAGAGAGATTCATTGGGAGCTGTAGAAGAACAGAGATTGAGGTTTTTACATATAAAATAAGAAATCACACTCTGCAGAAGGCTCGAGGGAATGTTAGAAACAAGGAGTATTTGTCACTTGCAAGCTGAAGCAAAGTGGTTATAAATACACGGCTCACATTAACATCCCACTTCTTTGTGGGTACGCTGTGCATAGAGGCTTGGAAATAACTGAAATGGAGAAACCAAGCGACCAAGAAGAGCAGAACTCCTGATCACAGGTGGGAAGGGAGTTTTTAGGGAGTGCCAGACTTTGGGTGACTGTCACTGCAGAAATATAAAGCCCCACCCAAAGAGAGGTCTGAGAGATTACATTCCATAAACAAGGCAAATACTGAAGTGAATGAAAACATCACCTTAACTGCATATTTTTTGCGAGTATAACAGACCAGGAGGATGATTTTTTCGTTGTACTCAGCCACTTGCTTTTTCATAAAACTTTGAGATAATTATGGCAGGAAAAAGAAGCAGCATGAATGGAATCTAATGGGTGGAATCTAGTGCTGGAAGGGCATTAAATCTCCCCCACCTTGTATTTCTCCTACGCTATTGTCCCTGAAGAAGCTCATGACATGCCTTAAAGGGAGCTTTCCAGTGCTAAATGGACCAGAAAATAAATCTGTAAAGGCAGCTAAAATATCACCCATGATGCTGGAATGTGAAGAACTGAGGAATGTGTTTTAGGAAGGGCTTAGGTCCTCTTGGAATCTCAGTTTCTTGGAGCGCTGCAGCTGCTCTGGGCTGAGTGAATCCTGCCTCAGACCCCAGCACCCACTTGGCTCCTGCACAGATCAATGGCAGGGCATCCTCAGCCTTCCCCAGCTTCGAACACAAAAGTAAGTCTGACTCTTTTAATCCTCCATCAGGTCCAGAATGATTAACATTTATTATGGAGCCACTTAATGGCCAGTGGCCATCCAGTCAGGGGAGATTTATATCTCCTTACAACAGCCTAATGTGGACTTATACTCCCCCAGGGTCCCTTGTCCAGCTGAGTGGCCAAAATGAACATGTTCAGAACTCTCTTACTCTCAGCAAACTCCAGACCCAGTGGCTACTTGCACATTTCAATCTGATTTGTCTTGTCAAGGATAATGCCAATGCCCAACTGAGCTGCACCAGCAAATCTTGTGCAGGGTCCTGCCTGCCAGAAACTCTTTCAGAGGCTGCCCTGAGCTGTCAGAACTGGTGGCTGTGCTGTGCAGAGGTTTGTGTGACACTGGGTTAACATTTGGGTACAAAATGAAGCAGATTTCTGTCAGATTTTGGCTTTGGGGCCCTACTGAGCAGCACTCGCTGTTCTCATTTAGGGTTAGGAAATATTTAATGTAAAACCTTCAGGTGTCCTTGTGTGAAGCCCAGATTCAGAGCACTGAACATCTGAGCTGAAGAATGACGTTGGCATTGGGTGTACAGTGCGTGTAGCTGTTGTTATTTTGCGCTGAGTATCATTTCACAATATTTTGAGTCCAGAGATAATAGCTGAGCATCACAGCTACATAGCATGGCAAATAATGCAGGTAAAATGAGCGTGCTTCAAGAAATCAGCCAGAGACAACATTTCTTACAGCTCTACTCTGAAAGTCTCTTATTTTTACATTCTTTACAATGAGGGAATCACCTTTATTTATGACGGAAACGTTCTTCAGTCAAAGCCTCTGATTTTGTATGGGTATATAGCAACTCCATCCTGGAAAAAGAGCCAGTAAAAAGATATTTTAGATTTCTTTTTCTGGATTTGAAGTTTGACAAAAGCAGCTGACCAATGCTTTCTCTTTCACTCAGAAGACAGGGAAGCAACCTCTACTTCCATGGGCAAGCAAATAGAGGAAAGCTTTCTTCTTTCTGTTGTCTTTGGCTTGTGCTTCCAGAGCAACAAAGGGTGAATCCAGTCCTTCCACAGGAGCTCTGTAACATGAGGAATGATTTCTAAATCATTCCCTTGCCCAGGTTCACCTGTCTCAGCCAATGTGGTGACGGCTCTTGCATTTAGATTGTTTTCCAGAAATGCTTGTCTGCTCTTTGCCTGAACTCCTGCATGGAGCTGCAGAGGAGGAAGTCTTGAAATCCTTGCAGAAGTTGCCTGTTCCATCAGATCTTGTCTGCAGCCAAGTTTCTTGTAGAATCACCCCAATCCCAAGCCTTTCTAATTAGTGCAGCCTAATCAGCAGGACTCCAAGAGCTTCCTGGCTCCCTCATTTCCATTCTCTGCTGTCCCACAAAGTGCCTTGACTTTCCCAGCAGTCGGGGAAAGCTGTGGCAGTTCTACCTGAGATGTTTTTTCTGGGAAGTCGGCAGGTTCCCCAAAGCACCTATTCCTGCGCTGCCTGCAGCGGAGCGATCTTGATGTGAAGCATAAATGACATGAAGTTGTATTAAAAAAGGCAGGAGCTGTCCTGATTCCCCACGTAAGTGAATGTGTTGAGCCTCAGTGCTCGGAAGGAAAACAGAGTGTACTTTGTGCCCATAATCAGCATGTTTCCAGCAGCCTGGAAAATGGTTTATGATATTATTCACAACCGTTGCGCCATCAGGAGCAGTCCTGCATTTCAACTTAATTGAGCCACTGCTATGACACAGCCAAGCTTTTCAAGTGGTGAAATTGTAATTATAGAGAGTGCTTCTCTGGCATTTTCCATTGCATAGCTGCTTGCAGAATACGAAGCCCTCAGAATACATCTGTGAGCAAGATCTTCCTGGGGAAACTTGGCATCCGTGTTTCCTGTGCCAAGCTCCTGGCTCCTTAGGAGGGATGGTTGGAGGCTGGACTTGATGATCTTGGAGTTCTTCTCTGACTTCAGTGATTCTCTGTGCCTTGAACTGGGGTGTCCTTACCCCATTTCCTCCAACTCCAACCACAAGGCCACCCTTCCCGTCAAGGGATGGGTTGTGCCAGGAGCTCCAAGCTGAGGTGACACCCCCTGTATTCCTCACCCAAGCCCTGGGATTGCTCTAGCCCACGGGGAAAAATGGAAGACTTGTGGAAAATTTGTCATGGGCTCACTTTTCTCTGATATAATAGACCCTTGAGCAGCCATTTATGGAGTGTGGCATTTTCTGAACCTTAGTGATGCACGTCCCACTGAGAGAGAACAGCACAGAGCTGGCGATGGGGTTGGAGCTGCAGTTAATTAGAGATTTGTCCCAGGAAAGGTGCATTCAACCAAAGGTCACAATTTCAAGCTGTCAGTGGTTGATTCCGCAGAATCTATACATCAGGTGTAGCTTTCAGGGGGAGGCAGAGTGGCTCCAGTGCCTGTTTGCATCAGGAAATACGGACTAAAAATTAAAATAAATGGTTTGTATCTCCTTGTGCTGCACTGAGCCAGGAGTAGAGCTGGGATAGCCATGCAGGCTCGGAGAGTGCAGAGGTAAAATAACGAAAACAGGGAGAAGGGGCAGCATGTGCAACCAGGGATCTCCTTCCTTTGCTTCACGGGTTCGTGTTAGAGAACAGAACCACTGGGCAAGGCTGGATTTCCAGAGGTGCTGGGAGAACAACCGGATTTACCCGAGTTCCTCAGAGCACAGGCACCATGGAGGCTGATACCAACTCAGCTGCCTCCTCTTTGTCCCCACAGGACAAAACCACTCTCTCCCACTTTCAGACACACTCCAGCTCTTGTTGTTTGGGTCTGGATTTTGGTGCTGGTTGGTTTTTTCCCTCTTTACCTTCAGCTGTTGCGTGCTCTGCTGTTCCAGTGCTGTGAAAAGCTCTGGGATATCACCTGACACGCTCCACTCCTGCTGCTGCATCAATGCAAATCATCGCTGGCTCTCGCTGCCTTTCATCCCAGACAGTCTGGCACTATAATTGCTTGGTTCTAATATTTCCTCTCCCAAGGCTATCAATTTGTTTTCAATTTCTCCACCTGTTGGGTTGGCTCAGGTATCCCACAGGGTTTTGTCCTAGGCATCCAGTACTTAATTTATTATGCTCCCAGCTCTGGAACACGGGAACCCCGAAGCATTTTTACAAGCAGGATTCTATTACGGGGTTGTTTTGTTTGCCGGAGATTTTGGCAGGAACCAAGGAGAGTTTTCGTCTTTATTTGCTCCGTGCAAGCCTCACTGTGAAGCTGGTTATTACTGCACTGCATAAATCTGAATTCTTTGACCAATTTTCTGGTCAGGAGTGTGCTGTGAGTGTCCAGTGCCACAGCATATGCTGAGCAAATGGCCAGGGTGGGGGGAGCACCTGAAGAAAGGGATCTGCAGGTGATGGTTTCCACGTAATTCACCTGCCTTTCCCGTGGTTAACCTTGAAAATTACTTCGGGAGGTGATGGAAAGAGGCCAGATTTTGCTTTCTGCAGTGTGGATTTCAAAAAGCAGAACTCAACTCAGGGACAGGCAATGGGAAACAAGCTGGAATCACATGGATAAAGAGAGTAGGAGAAAAAGAGCCAGGGCTCAGGGGCTGCTGATGGACTCTCTTAGTGGAGACCAGAATGAGAACAGTAGGAAAAGTAGCATGGAATCACTCCTGTGCTTGGCATTTGAGGCTTCTTAGGCACACATCTGAAATGTGTATCTAAAATACCATGTAAATTAGTGTTCCAAAGGTTGGTATAGCAGGCTGCTGGCTGGAAAAGCCCTGAAAATTAGAAATGGATAAAATCCAGAGGCATGAAAGCCACACAGTTGTTTTTCTACCTTGTCCCACGTGCTAAGTGAGACATTTTCCCTTTCCATAGGGTGTAAGGTGTGCTTTGCGTGGGGGTTGTCTCTCAGGACAGTGTTTTCCAGGAGAGGGGCAGAAGCAGGTGGTGTCATCCTTGAACAATTTAAAACGTCCGTAACAGGGTTCCAAGCTTTCTTCTGAGGCCTGTGTGGGTATTTCATTGTTTGTATGAGAAACGTTACTCCTTATGGGTTTAATAAGGACTGAAAAGAGGTTGTAGGGCAGCCTTTAATCCCCTACTTGTGCGTACAGGTAAGGGCAGCAGAGGGACAAGCAGCAAAACCTGTGTTTATATGGAAAACAGTGAAAAAACCTCAAAATCCCCACTCTTTTCAGGGTCTGCTCCACAGTCTCTTGATAAAAATGTTAAGAAAATAACTTCTATGTAAGACAAATCTCTGCCACCTTGGTGACAGAGTGGCCGCTGCTGAATTGCGCTCCATATAGCCTACAATTTTTGCTCTTCCTACTCTGATATATTAATGCTAAAATATTGATGAATACTTTGTCTTAGCTCTCTTCCCTTCCTTCCTAGCAGACGGAGAAAGTAAAAATAGCTGGAGCAGTGGGTTTCCTGGTGCTGCTGTGGTTCAGGCAATTTAGGCTTTGATTTGTGTGACCCAGCGATGTTTGGGGCAGGACGGCTGAGTAAGAGAGGGAGTGAAAGCAAACCTTAAATCTCTGAGTAAAATGCTTGTTCTGCTCTTTCTGCTGAGGGGGATAAGGAAAAAAAAAAAAGATAAACAGCAGAACTATTCCAAGTTGGCCTGAGTCCAATCCCTTAGTTACATCCATGCCTTTAACTCTGCCTGAGAAAGTCATTTTAAAGAAATACTGTTATTACATGCATTAGTCCTCGCATCCTGGGAGGTACATCTGTACTCTTCAATCTTTCTGGATTACCTCAAATGTTTCCTGAAGGCTTTTAAACCCAGGGAAGACCAATCTGAGAGAAGTCTCACTGCAATCCTTTTCTTTTTCTGGCTCTGCAGGCAGAAAAAAATCTGCAAGAGGCTCACAAACTATGTTTTAAAAAACAGGAAAACTGAGAGAGAAAGTTCAAAGTGGTCTGTAAAAACACTGCAGACAGGGAATTTGGCAGGAGCACAGCCTCCCCCTAGAAGAAAGTGTGATTAACTTCTCGGACTCTGGTCTCTAATCAGTGTTTTCCGAGAATACAGGCCATGGGCTCAGCTGGGCAGAATTATTGTGGCTTCCCTGATTTCAGTGGATATGTCCCAGTTTACTGCTGCTGAAAATGGGACCGAGCAGGATAAATGAACAGCCTTCAAAATACGCCCTGAATCAGCCTCTTGGTTCTGGTAATGCCTTATTAGTCTTTCACTGATGAAACTCAGTGCTGCTGTTCCCACTTTACATCAGTGAGAACTGAGACAGAAGCAAGTCCAGCATCACTAATCACTTGGATTCTGGTTTTGGGCATAGGGCTGCAATGAGATCAGAGATAATCGTCCAGTGTTTGGTGTTCTGAGGTTCAAAATAAGCTAAAATTGAACTCTTTGTCCTAAAACATTTCTCAGTAAACGCCTCTCCATTTGCTTGGACTCATAAAGAGACCACAATTATGTTCTGTGACGTGATTAATGCAGAGGCCACTTGTCAGCTGACGCTGCTGGTCCTGCTGGTGCCTCTTGGAATGTCTCTGGACCTGCTCCATGTCTCTTCCGCTGCTCCTGGCGTTGGAATTCCAGGTCTGGGCCACGGTGAATGTGCCATCTGTGTGTCCTCTGGTCTGGCTCCTCTCTTTGTGTTCTCATCCAGGAAGAGGCAGATAGTGAGCAGGGCTGGTGATGGTCACTCGGGCCCCTGGAGGAGGTGGTCAGGCCACCAGGTCCCCCCATGGCCACAGAGCTGTGCCCTCACCCAAAGCAGTCTCCAAATGTCTCATCTGTTCTTCCAGGCAGATGGTTTGCCTCAATTAGTGCAGAAATGTGAATTAAAACACAGCCCTTGGTGCATTATAAATGGAAAGAATGAAGAGATCCATAAAAACTGCTTATTGTGGTAAATATTGTGTTTGCTTTTTCTGTGCAGTATTCCCCCAAACGAGCTGTGAGGGACTGGAATCATGGAATTGATATGGTTGGAAAAGGCCTTTAGGATCATCAAATTCAGCCGTAAACCCAGCACTAAAAAGTTCACCAGGAAGAAGTTCACTTGCAGGATAAGAACGTTCCAAGAGTTCCTTCCTGACTCTTCTTTCTTTCACTTAACACTAAATATTCATTGCAGTAAACAAAATTCTTGTGTCCCAGATAGTGTTTCCTTCTGGAGGAAAACCTTCAAAGCAGCGCTGACCATTCCATGAGAAAAGTCCTGTGGCACTGACATGTATATTCTGTGAGTCCTGGAAACTCAGGGAGAGCTGAAGTGTGTTTGTGTGTGAAAATTGTTCCAGCACCAGAATCAGTCACGGCAGTTCACCTGCATGGAAGACACAAAAATTGCAATTGCAGGCAACAAAAGAATGATAGAATTTGTTTTAATAGCATGTGTGACTTCCTTGATAGTAATTTGAACTTTTAGCTTCACGGACAGCTTCCCTTACGATGTCAGCACGAAGCTTTCCCCCTTTGGTTCAGCTTACATGCAAAGCAAAAAGAGCCTGGTTTTTTCTCTTATAAATTAACCAATTCAAAGGTCAATAGTGGTATCATGTATCACAAGTCACTTGCCACGTCACCCAGAGCTTGAGGGCACATGTTTTAATGTGATCTGTCAGCCCTTCTGAACAGATTTAGGACATACTTGTAATATATTAGTACTTTCCTTTTTAGACTCAGCTCTTAACCCAAATCACAGCTGGAAATTGATTGCCAGCTCCGTGGCTCCCGAATGGAACCAGCTTGCTGGGCATGAGTTACAGCCACAAAAATCACAGCCACATCCTGGATGGGACGTGATGAACGGGAGATGTTTTGTCCGTGGCCATACCTGCTCTCATTAGGATAAAGTCTGCATTTCCAGGCTGAAGAAAAGCTCAGCTGGGCAGCCAGAATTCCACTCATTGCAGTGCAGAGGCAGGCGCTGTTTGCTTCCCTTTGTGCTGTGAGGCAGAGCTCAGTACACAGAGCTCGAGGCACAGCTCTGCAGTGTGCTGCGAGTCAGGATCAAAACTCCATTCACTTTCCAGAGGCCAGAACACCCCTGCCTGTGCTTGCTTTAATAATTGCTCAAATTGAGAGGAACAGGAGGGATCTTTGCCGTGACCTCGGTGTCTCTGCTCACGTTTGGGTGTGAAAGGATGGGTTATTTACTAATTGCTGTCATGGGATCTTAGTTGAAAGGGGAAACTTACTCTGCTGGGCTAACTGGTGTTGGAACTTGGTAGCAAAGTCACCCCTTGTGGTAAATAAGTGCTAAACTCACCCACAGCTCTACCTGGGGTGTGAGTTCTCTGTTACGAATTCTGGAGGAATAATGGTTAGGAGTCCATGAGTCACTCATATCCCAGTGAAGCAGGATGATCAAATTCCTCAGTAGTCCATCATTATATTCAGCTATTCCTGCTTCTCTTAGGAAGAACTATTTTTCAGTTCTGACAGATCCCATTTGCTCCCTAAGTCACAACTCAGGTATTCAGCAACAGCACAGGAACAGGAATGTTTCCAGCAGACGTTGTTATATTTGCAGGAATTATCTGACACAACCAAAACAAAGTCACTGTAAACCAATGTTGGCATATATTTCTCCTAAAATTGTCTCAAAATAGCAATCATTTTATGGAGTATAAATAACTTCAGATTATCTCACCCTTTCTAGTGGCAGCTGATGTCACCCTGTGCAGAGTTTTGTGCAGATGTCTGTCTGAAGTTACTATTTTTAAATGTTCTCTCACTATTAAATGCATCTTTATGTCCTTTCCCAATCGTTATTTGCTATTCATATTTAGTTTTCCACCACTTCATCATCTGAATTTTGCTACACAAAGCAACTGTTAAAAATAAACATCCTAATTAATCCTGTTTGTGGAACTCATAAAATGATCTAAAGGGTGTTTGCAGGAATCGTTTCAGATTCTCGTCTTGATAGAATTTATTTTTTTTTACAATCTTGTGGGTTTTAACACACTCCAAAGCTTCTGCTTTTGAGATTATTTAAATAACAGCACTTAGCTGTTGTCCTCACAAAGTGCTGGCTGCTTTAGTTGTTAAGATGCTGTTATAAGAAAATAGGGTTTATTATTTGGGTGGACCTTTCTTGTTTATCTGTTACACAAGGCACAATTATAAATACAAATGTAATCCTGTCTTGCCTACAGCCTTCCCAAGGGAATGCTGCAGCAGATCTAAGAAAACCTCCCAGAATTATGTATTTCAAATGTTTTATTTAGCTCAGGTTATCAGCTAGGATAACAAGGCCCAGCCCTGTTTGTTTTGGCTTTTTCTTGGAATATTTGCAATGTTCAGACAGAACAGGGTAAGGAGTCTGTGAAAGCTGATAAACTTTTGTCCTGCTATAACACTTCCAGCAGCGAAGCCGTGGCTGCCCCTGGATCCCTGGCAGTGCCCAAGGCCAGGCTGGACAGGGCTTGGAGCAGCCTGGGACAGTGGGAGGTGTCCTTGCCCATGGCAGGGGTGGCACTGGATGGGCTTTAAGGGTTCTTCCAACCCAGACCATTCTGTGATTCCAAGATTCTCCAGTGTGGCAGTGATGAATCCAACTTCTCTGCAGTGGGAACACGTTTCTCTGGTGGTCAGGTGTATCCATTTCAAGAGCTCAACTGTTCTGTTCTCTGACTAAGCACAATTTTAGGTCTTGGAAGTCTGAAAAAACTCTTTATCTACTCTGTGTAGGGTTGAGATCAGCAGGAGTTCCTCCACCTAGAATATTTTTCTTGGGATCACATCTCTGGGTCTCTCTTGGGTCTGCACAGCTTACACAAAACCCCAATGTGGATCTCTCTTAAACCTCGGGATTCCTTATTTTATTGTAGAACTGCAAATCCCCCTGTTTACAAAACAAAATTACGTTTGTGGGACCAGTTAAACTGTAAGAACAGATTTTTTTTGTTGTTGTTTTGAGAGACAAAATGATCGCGTTACAGAGGAGAAAATAGAGATATTAGAGATGGGCCCATGTTGCTGAAAGGAAAAGGCTCTTGGCTAAGTTTGCGCAGAAGAACGTCCCCTCACCGAGGAGATGCTTGTGCCAAACCCAGCCACTGCTTCAACTCTGTTTTATCATTTATGCTCTGTTTTCTGCTGCTGCTCCGCCTTCGTACTGTCAGCTCAGCCTCTTCCAGGAGCTGACTGGAGGGCTCGGAAATCTTGTTAGGAACATGAAATCCTGTATAAATTGTCAACGAGGAAATATTATTTGTTTATTTAACCGTGGAAGTCCTCTCACCCAGCCAGTCCAGCAGAACCATGCTCCAGCAGCTTTTAAAGCCCTTTACCCTCTGTCAGTTGTAGTGGTTGGACCTTTCTGGCCTTGCTTTGACTGCACCTCTGACAAGTTTGGAAATGAAAGATGAACAGAAACATGATCTGATTACAGGTGGTCAGATTGAGTTTCTAATTATTGTGGGGTTCTGCTGCTCCGGCTTTGTTCTAAAAACACTTTTTCACTTCTGACTTTGCTGATGAAACTGAGGTGGGACAGTTCAGCTGGAGCTGGTGTGGGTGAAACCAAGCTTTGCTCTAAGTCAGCAGTCAGATCTGAGCACTAAAACCACCCTTTGCTGAGTGGACTGGCATTCCAAGCCCCTTCAGTGAGTGACTCAGACTCTGTGTTTCTAAGAACCCTCGCTAATATCTCATGTTTGTTTTGCTTCTGGCTAAAGCACAACCTTTCAAATCCCAGGGCTCTGCAAGGAAATTGGAGAAAACTGGTTTTTCTTGAGTGCCACAAGTCATTTGTTCTCCCCAGACAGGCCTATTCAGCAACTTGTAGTCCTTAACTATCAATTATTTAAGAGCTGATGTACCAAAACTATTCTCTGGTGTCCTTAGCATAAGAACCGTGAGGCCCAATACAATAAAAGGGAGTCACAAGATATAAGAGTATAGGCAGTTCATAAAAGCACAATGGAATTCATAAATCATGGTCAGACAAGTCCCCCCAATTCGTCACACAGCCAAACACTGCTAAATGAGATTTTTATATTGGCTTGGGGGACTGAAGTTGGGAGCTTCAAAGGAGGTGGTGTTTTCTTCTGTCACTGCTGACCTGAATACTTACTAATTATGAATACTGCATGAGGGCCTTGATGGCTCTGAAGCTGTTGTTGCTTTCCTTAGAAATAAACATTGACTTCAACCAAACTGGGTGTTTTCCTATGATAGGAGGCAGGGCACAGCCTGAATTTGGGGAGACTGGGCTTCTTTGTCTTGGAATTAACTCACGATTATCCCTGATGTAAAATGAGAGAAGTGAGAATAGAATACAGGTTCAAGGAATGAACTTGTCCAAAAATATTTAAATCTCTCTTTAGAGAGGTATCCAAGCAGTTGGGTGTTCAGGAGAGAAGGTTATCCCAAAACACCAATAATTTGTTTGGAGTAGAGGCTCCCAAGAGAGCAAGAACTTGCAGAACACAAGTGTCCAGCCTGGGGATCTTGCACACAGAGCAGCCAGGCATTACCTGAGGCACTGAGGGTGGTGGTACAACCTTCCTGTGGGGCTGGGAAAGGAAACAGGGCTGCTGAAAAGCTGGTAAAGAAAAACCCCAAAACCAGCCAGACAGATTGTGTCTCAGAATGGAAGTGAGCCTGTATCATAGTTTGAATTTGTTATCCTCTGACAGCTGCGGCCAGAGCTCAGTGCAAGGCGGAATGAACTAAAAATATGTAGAAAATGCAGCAGTGCCCTCAGCATCCTTTTGGCCAAAGAACTGGAGCTGCTGCTTTGGGATGAGGCAGAAGAGGAAGAGCCTGGGCAGAGAAATGGGGAAAAGCAGCTTTGCAGAGCTCTGTGTTAGAAGGAAATAAAGGCAGGACACTTCCACCTTTAGCTATTTACCCCCTTTACCTGGAGTTACCTTCTTGCAGACCGATTCCTTCAGTTAACTCAGAAACTAAACAAGCTTATTAAATGTGCTCTGAGATGCATTTGGAACGGGGAATGAAGCTGTTAGAGATCCTTTTTCTTTGGAAAATGGAAGTTCCTCTCCACCAACAGGGAGCTAATACCCCAGGAGAGACCGGGCTACAAGGAGTGTGTCTGATTGCAAATTTCCTTCTCCTTTAGCAGCACTTATCTCTTATTCAATACTGTCTCCACATTCAGTCAGTTTTATCGGCACTTGGCTGTGGAATTGCTTTGGTTTCTTCTTTTTATTGTCATTTGTTTGCCATAGGGAGCAGAGGGGTGTGAGGCCATCCCTGAGCTTGAAGGCTTTGCAAAGCTCACTTGAGTTTGAGTTGCACGATGCGCTCTCACAACTGAGAGATTAAATCCATCAGACGTGCCAGGGGAGCGTGCAGAGAAAGGAGAGAATGGCACGTTAAATTTGGGGGAGTGGAGGTCTCACCTCAAGGGATCCTTCCATTGCTAAAGCTGTGATTTAAGATGTGCCATGTACGTGGTGTCAGGTGTTACCTGTCAGTATTGCTGCAAAAAACCCCCTGAAATAATTTTAAAAAGGAACATGCCAGCATGGCCAAAAGCCTTCTCTGTCATTTATTTTGTGAGCATGTTAACCTGCAATGTGCATTTGTAGTATTTCCCTCAACTTCTTCATCCTGAGCCAAATCCCTGCGCTAAAAGCCAAGTTTTCAACCTCATGCAAATGGATGAAACTCAGCTTTGATGAGGCGGCTACTGAAACTGGGAATTGGGTGGGCCTTTCTTCCAGTCACCCCTGGCTTCAGCATGTGGCACAAGCCTTGTCACAGCAAACTCGGTGCTGTGGCTTCTGTTGTGTTCGCCTTGCACAGGCAGGTTTCCAGGGGGATTTTGGAGGAGGAAAAACCACCCTGAATGTGGGGGGAAACAACCTGAATTTGGGGCTGGCCCAAAATTTGAAGGGTTTTGAGGGGGTCTTGAGCGTGTTTGGGGGAATTTTGGAGGGATTTTGGGGAGGTCTTGGGGGATTTGGGGACTACAGAGGACTTATGGAGGGATTTTTGGGAGATTTTGGGACTTCAGAGGTGAAAGGATTGAGCAGGTTCTTGTTGCCTGGTTTGTGTCGGGTTTGGTTTCCCGTGTTTTCGCAGTGCCGGGGCTGTCCTGTCCCTGCGAGCGTGGTAAAAGTGATGCTGCTGCCGACCTGGGCAGGGCGATTCATAAATCCACCCTCAGGCCTGATCTCCTCTTATAAATAATAACCTGCTTCGTAATGATCTAGTGTTTTCCTCAAGGAAACCTTGGAAGAGGGAGGGAAATGAAAATCATGGCTTTAAGTTATGATTCCTTAAAGAGCAGTGGGTGCAGAACGTGCAGTTAAGCTGAAGATGTGATATAGGGATAATGTTGCTTTTTTTTTTTTCCAAGCAGCAAAATTAACTACCAAGCACCGTCATTTTAAGACTATAAACCAGTGTAACCTATAAAAGATTTACTGGGAATCTAACTCTTCTCTTCGATATCCTAGTGAAAGAAATAAACATAAAACTGAAATCAGATGCTTTAGGATTTATGAGGTTGATTCAATTTTTTTTTTTCCTAGTGACTGTTTTAACAGCCTATTAACATCTTCCCCACAGCAAATATATAACAAAATTGATATTACAGAATCGAGTTGAGATGGGTCCCACGAGTGTACTTAAATATACCGTAAACATCTAGAGCTATTCATCTGTATTATGGACTGGGTGTATAAAGTACATCTCTATAAATTCTCCTAAAGCAAATTCTTCCGAGTTCCTTTTGCAGAATAAAAAATTAAAGCTCTGATTCTGCAGAGGGTTGAGTGCTCCTGCTAAATTCCCAGCTCCCTTGTAAAAGGATGGTTCTCGCTCAGCGCTCTCAGGGCTGCCCACAAAAGACTAATTCTCTCCCTTGCAAGCTGAAATCAGTTGTCACCGTGTTAAAAAGTCTTTTACAGATGATTTGTGTCGTGCTAATTTCTTAAGTGTCAGACATGAGAGCCTCTAACTCATGGCAAAAAGTGGAAAGGCCATTAAATGTTGCTAATAAAAGGAACATGAAGAGTCTTGTGCCCAGCGTTGCTTTGCCATTTATCTGCATCCTGCCAGCTCTGCTGTGTGACAGCGTGGGCTCACCAGGGTGGAGAAAGTTTTAATCGTGCGTGTTGGGCTTGTGCCTCATCCCTCAAAAAGGAAGGAGCAAGCTTTTTAATTAGATTACCCAGGACCTAGAAAACTGCTTTTTTTCTAAAGTTCTTACTCGATTTTGAAGAGGATAAGCTTAGGGACAGTGTGTTAAAATGATGCCAAGATGTTGTTTGCATCAGCGGATGATTCAGCGCCCGCCTCACTGCTCTCCTTTACCTCCTCTGTTTGCTCGGGTACCTTTTACTGAGCTAAAGAGAAAACAATCAGAGAGCACCAGAGCTGTTTGGAATAGAAATAGCTGTGCTGCATCCAAAGTGGCGTAGACGAGTGTGTGGAGGAGAGGATTTGTGCAAAGGATTTAGCTTTGGCTTAGCTAATTCTGGCATTTCCAAGCAGTATCTTGATTTCTGTACAATTAAGGCAGGATAACTTCTGAATCGTTTGTATTATGATGTCTCAGTTCTGTTTTATAATTAAAACTAAACTGCATGACTGAAGGTTTCTAAACCTGGGATGTTTGCGTAGCAAAGCTGAAAAACCCCAGGCCTTCCTCTGAAAGTAAATTCTGAGTGGGAATCTTTCCCTGTAGCCAAAGTAATTCTATTAATTTCTTCAAGTGTTTTTCTGTAATACGCTGTTTAATCTGAGCATGGCCTTCCAGTGAATTCCTTGCAGTTCATCTCTGATCCATTGACCATAACAGAGTGAATTTTGAGACAAGATTAATTTGATTTGACAGAGTAAATTAGTGACTCAGTTGGCACCAAAGTCTATAAAGTACCCAATGAGGTGATTTTTTTCTGTGTAGAATAAGTGTAACTATTCTTGCAGCTTCAAACAGCGAGAGAAAGACACTACTACTTAAATAGAAATTGATTTATTCACTTAGGGCAAAAATTGGAGCCTAAAAGCTCCATAGTCAAGATTAAATTGAGATTTATTCTGGGTTTTGAAGTGAAAACACATGGTATTTAAAACCTGGGGACTTCAGGGAAGCGTTTATAATGAATAGGGTAGAGTAAAGTGTATTGACAGCAAAGAATGCATCCAGTGGGGAAAGGCTTCAGGCCACGGATCTTTCATCAGTTGTATCCTCATGCCTGATCCCGTGTGGAGTTTTCTCATGATGTTCAGCCAGCTATGAAAAGGTCAAGCAAACCAGAGGAAAAAAAAGAGCTGAAAAGCTCCAGCTGTTTGTTGTCTCATTCTTTTTGGGCTTTAAGCAAAGTTGTAGAGAGAGCTGAGTAGCGGGACTTGACTGGCAGCTCCTCACATCCTTCTGGTGGGGCAAGGGGGCCTTTGCACCATGAATATTCAGGTGCATTTTGGCAAAGTTATCGTAGGAGATTTGGTGAATTTAGTTTAAACCACAGTATTTACCTCAGTAAGGTTTGGATTAAGCACAGTACCTTGGAAAAGGACTTTTACGAGTCCTTTAAAAAGGAAAAGTTACAATGAGCCAGGTCTAGCAAAGCACTTTAAAGTAATTCTCCAGGTACTGATGCCACAATTTTTTCTGCCTGCAGCTGATGCTTTAGCTGCACCTGTCCTATTTTCCAAATGCAAATGTTCGTGTCATTGCCTGAGAGTGATGTTATTTTTCAGAGTCTAAAAATATTGTGATGTCTCTGTATTCACTGCAGCACAAAACACCCCAAATTAAAATAGCAGCAAAATGGAGATAATAGCTCAGATTTGACTATCCTTAGTGCTTGAGAATGCCAGAATAAATGAAAATTCAGGTGACAGACGCAGCCTGTGATTGGATTCAATTTCCCCTATTCAAAATATTCAGGTGTTTTATTTTGGCTGTGATCACATTCACACATCATTGCATCCTGGTTATGACAAGATGCTGTAGTTTCAGAGCATTTTCACAGAATCACAGAACCATTAGAGTTGGAGAGGACCTCGAAGATCATTGAGTCCCGCCATGAACCCCCCAGCGCCGTGTTCACCCCTAAACCATGTCCCCAAGTGCCACATTCAGGGATGGTGACTCCACCACTTCCCTGAAAGGCCTATTCAAGTGCCTGACCATCCTTTCAGGGAGAAAATCTTTCCTCATATCTAATCTAGGAAAAAAAAATTCTTCGCTGAAAGGGTGGGCAGGCTTTTGAGACTTCGAGATCCTTCCAGGAAGCAATGGCAGGAAGGGTGGGGAATCTCAGGCCATTCACGAGGTTTTGAGAGATGCAGAAGCTCTAGAGAAACCTGATAAATTCATATCCACCACTCCTGCTCTACAGCAAACGTGGAATCACTCCCAAAGCACTTGAGTTTGCCCTTCACTCCTTCCCATGGATCATTTCTCAAAAGCCTGGGAGAACCCCCACGGTGTAAAATCGACTGGGACCCGGGTGACGTTAATGTCACACTCGGGCAGCCTGCACTGGCCACTTCCATTCCCCTCAAACAATAGAGGGTTTGTAATTTGGGATTACAAGTTGGGACCCAAAAATAGATTGCTGCCGGGCAAACTAATCTATTTGCAACATGCACTGCAATCATTCTAGCGGGGAAGGCCGAGATGAATTGCAGCAGATGGCTCTGAGCGTGGTCCTCATTTCACCCTGGATTGCAAAACAAGGTTGTGTAACCACTTCAAGGTCACCAAATGAGTTACTCCCGAAAGGTAATGAAGGATTTGCTCCTTCCACCCTACAACATTTATTTACAGGAGCTGCTGCCGAACCAGCGCTCGGTGATTTGAGGCTGGAGGGGGAGGCAGACGGGGATTTAAGCTTTGGGAAGGCAAACATCCAGAGGGATTAATCCTTCATAACCATCATTTCTGTTATCCCTAATCTTTCACTTTCTCTCTCAAAGCAAGGTCTGAGGGAGATCTGGGGGGATCCAAGGTGTGGTGCTTGTTTGCCCTTGTTCCAAAGACTTTGACATCTTCAGTTCAGGCTCTTGTGGCCAACATCAAACACTTGGAAAAGTGTTTGCTGGCTCACTTGGAAGATACAAGGGGAACAAAGCTGCTCCATCAGCTGGAGCTTTGTCAGCAGCGTAGTGGACGAAGGACACAAGTGGTGAAAATAATGATTTTACTGATATTAGGAGGAGAAAGGGTCTGACTGAAATCCATTTTATTTAAAAAAAAAAATCTTATTTAGATTTAGATATTTTACCTTGCAATACGCCAGATATGGTGGAGGAACAGAACTGTACTCTTCCCATTCAGAAAAACCTTCCAGTTCTTCCCAGTTTTCTGAAGTCTGTGATGCATCAGTTCCTAATTTCCTAAAAATACATATTTAAGTGTTCATTTCTGGTGTCTTGTTTCTGATCTCTTCAGAACACTGTCTACTCTGCTGTCTGAGCATGGCACAGTCTTTAAATTTACTTATTTTTACAATAGTCAGGGATTATCTTTATTTTGCAGAGAAGTCCATGAAAACACCTAAGAGCTACATTTTCAAAATAATCATCGACCTAACCATAAAGAGCTGTCAGCTGGAAATTTCAAAGGAGCTCTGGTGCATGACACCTGTCTAGAGCCCTGCGATGACATTTATTTGCATATGTGGTTGCCTATGTATCTTTAATTATTTAATTTTTATTACTTAAATAAAAGCACTGATGCTAAATTGAGTTACTCGGGGAGCTCATTTGAAAGTCCTTTATGCATTTCTAGTGCCAGGATTCCTTGGAAGATTAGGCTCAGATGATGACTTTGAGTAGAGGTGACAGAATCAAGCTTGTTGTAATACGTGGAAGGAATTCAACTCCCATGCAGAGCTGCATTTGAATGTTTGATGTGCTTTATGTCAAAATTAAACTCAGATTTTTTTCCCTCCCGAAGTTCTAAATGATTTCAGACAAAAAAGAAATAGCTAATGGAAAATGGAAAGGCGCAGTGATGTTAACAAGAATGTTTCTAGGCTGTGGATTAAGGGGTTATTTGTTGGTTATCTCACGGAATTGTAGAATCCCAGAATGGTTTGGGTTGGGAGAGAACTTAAAGCCCATCCAGTGCCACCCCTGCCATGGGCAGAGACACCTTCCACTGTCCCAGGCTGCTCCCAGCCCCGTCCAAACAGCCTTTGAGGCCGTCTCCTACAACCATAGTTGTTTTAGCAGCACATTGATTGATAAAGCACATTCCAAAGATACTTAGGTAAATTCCAGTTAAATTCATAGTGGTTCTTGTTAGGTTTTTTTGAAAAAACAAACCCCAAAACTTTTTGTTATTTCTCACAGGATTTACCATTGGTTCACTTGAAAAAATAAAATCTGCTGCTCTTCATAAGCTTCAGTACATTCTTTGAAATGATATCACCATCAAATGGGCTTAATTTCTCCCAAGTAAATGAGAATGCTTTCTGTAAGGAATTATAAATCCCACAGGCACGTTCCTGGTTTCCGGAATGGCTGTATTGTGAGTCCAGGACAACATGTTAAATCTTTAATCACTGACTGGTTTATATGGCTATAACTGCCTCACTTTATTGTGAGTGCTTCCTGAAATTGTTCTTTTGGAGTGTCATAAGCTGCTTCATCCTAATTTCAATTAATAAATCCTGGAAGTTCTGTTCTGTTTGGATATTTATCATGGTAGGGCCTGAATGGAGGCCTGAATAGAGCACAAAACTCTGGTTTAGATCACTTTGAAGCACATATTGAGATCATTTCTGAAGGAAAAGCCACTCATCGTAGCTAAAAGTCAGGAAAAATTTCTTCACAGAAAGGGTGGTCAAGCATTGGAACAGGGTGCCTGAGGAAGTGGTGGGGTCACTATTCCTGAAAGTGTTCAAAAACCGAATAGATGTGGCACTCCATGCTATGGTTTAGTGGGTGTGGGGATGTTTGGTCAAAGACTGGAATCTATGACCTTGGAGGTTTTTCCCAGCCTTAACAATTCTAAGATCTTGTGCATAAAACCTTTTAGCCAGGGTTAAACTTGAGCCTGAAGAGCAGAAGCAGGTCTTTAATTTGTTGTTTATTTTCAACGAAGTTCAGCTTAGCAAATGTGACTTTTTTTCGACCAGTGCGAACAGAGACGGGCCATAACCCCATGCCCCAAGCTCTCCTATCCTAAGGTTGTCCCTTAGCCTCTCCCAGCTCTTTGGGTTGTTTCCCCTGCCTTTTGATGGAAGTTTTTCCTACAATCAGGGCATGCTTTTGTTGTAGTAGCAGTGAGATGGACATGACAAACCATTCCTGGTGCTGGGGGTTGGTTCGAGGGGAGACTTAAAGGTGGTGACTGCAGGAGCCAAAGCAGAACCTTTTGATCAGCTCAGTTAAAGACCAAGAGGAAAGTTTTGGGAATGATTTGCAGGAATATTAAGGGTAGCCAGATGAAACTTGTAATCATTTTCAAGGGTTTTTTCACTTGCAAAAATAAACCCTGTAAATGCAGCACGTGAGGAGAGTTGTGATTCATCTGCCTAAAACGTGATAATGAATTTTGCTGCTGTAGTGAGCCTTCATTAACCTGCCATAATCCTCGTGTCAGTTATCACCATGTCCATCACTTTGTCAGCCGTCAGACTTTTCTGAGGAGATAACTGTCCATCATCTTCCCAGTCGATCAGAAAAGTTGCCCTTTGGAATGACAGAGATTGTTTCACATCAAGCTTTTCATAAGACTCCAACTCCATGAGGAACTTGGGGCAAATTCCACAACTAATGCAGTCCTTGGAGCAACTCTGCCATGTTTTGAGCCTACTGTGACACTCCCTGTCTGCTGCTAGGGAGGCTCCCACTGCAAATAATCAACACAAAAGCAAATAATTGGTTACCAAATGCATCACTGCCCAGAGAAGCTGTGGCTGCCCCATCCCTGGCAGTGTCCAAGGCCAGGTTGGACGGGATTTGGAGCAACCTGGGATAGTGGAAGGTGTCCCATGACAGGGATTTGTGACTGTAAGGTCCCGTCCAACCCCCAAAATTCTCTGATCCTGTGGAAGATGCGTGGGCAGCAATGAGGGGTTTGGCAGTTCCCCCCAGAACAAACCAATCGGCCAAAGCTCCTGGTAGCAAAAATTGTTCTGGTTCAGCTTGTAAAGTCAGAGCTGTTCCAGTTTGTGTGAGCTGAGGGTGTGGTACAGAAACAACGAAAACTGGGAAACTGAAGGCAGGCATAAAATATCCTCCTTTCTAGGGGAAGGTATCCCTGCCAGTGGCAAGGAGAGCAAAACTCGATGATTTTAAGGTTCCTTCCAACCCAAACCACTCTGTGGTTCCTCGGGAAAAGGAAAGCAAAATGGGCCCGAGACATTTCGATATCAAACCTGTAACAGCCACTGTAGTCACAGTTCATTTGTAAAGAGCTGCAAGACTGAGCACACCCTCTAACGTATAAACCATTGAATTTTATTTATGAATTAAGCTTTTCATCTATAAAACAGCCACGTTCAAACCACATTTTATGTGACTCAAATACAGAAATTCAGTCGCTGCTGTTTGGAATGTACTTGCCTTTATCTGAATAAAGAACAGGATTGCTGACAAATCCCCATGTAGTTAGGGTGGTAATTAGCAAAAATATGTGTAATTTAGTTACCTTTATTTACCCAACTGATTGGTGTGAGTGCTTCTAACATATTTTGCTTTTTAATCTGCATCCACTTAGAAAACTAGGTATAAACCACAGCTAAACATGAAAGAAAGGTTTTAAGTTATCTTTTCCTTTCCAGTCTCCCATCTATCCTGCAGAACGTGTAAGAATTTGGGATTTTGCCTTGCTTTTTGTATTTTTTTTGTGCCAGATTCACCTAAATCATTCTGAAATTCATTGTAAAGTTGAAATTATAAAATGATAGAATGATTTGGGGTGGACGAGGCCTTAAAGCCCAACCAGTCCCACCCTCTGCCGTGGACAGGGACACCTTCCACTCTCCCAGGGTGCTCCAAGCCCTGTCCAGCCTGGCCTTGGACACTTCCAGGGATCCAGGGGCAGCCACAACTAAAGCTGCTGCCACTGCGGTGTAACAGAAACATGATTTTTGGGACAGGCAATAGATTTAGGATGAAAACAGCTTCAAAATTAATACGTGGACACCAATCCCTGAAACAACAGGGACTGGATAAATGCCAAACTCAGAAATAACTTCTCTTCTCTCTTCTGTGTGGGAGTAGTTGAGGGTCATGGGGTTTATACAGAATCCATGGAGGAATTTGTCAGGTTTTCTTCCAGACCAGACCCATCTTCTAAGCACAGAAATCAAGACTTTTAAATTTGGTGAAAATTTTCTCTCTTTCCCCAATATTTTAAACAAAACGCCTTAGAAAATGGCATGAAAAAATCACAAACCTATTATTTTCCCTCTAAATTATAAATATCTTACTTCCATTAAGTTGCAGGGGTTCAGGGCAGAATTCCTTGCCAGTTGCTAATTTTCTTTGCTTGTTTTTCTTAAATCCAACAAAATTACCCAAAGCCACACTCGGTGGTTTATTTGTTTATTTTTTTTCCTAGCGAAATCAATGAGAAGGAGTTTAACAAGTGAAATTAAAAAGTTTTATCATCTCATGTGTGGCTTGGATCTAGACAGCTGCATTTCTCCTTGCCGAGCACAACTTTCTAATTTAATTTATTGTTACGTTGTTAAAAAAATACTCCAGCTGTTCAGGGTGAAATGCTTCTGGAGGAAACAAGTCCCTTTTTCCAAGGACAAGGAGAACGGAAAGCAGTAATCTGTAAATGCACACGCTGTGGGTCTTATCTGTGCTATGGGCATTTGGCCAAAGAATCAGGTGGAAAAACTAATTTCCTCAAATATTTTTTTGGGAATGGGGGCAGCTCTCTGAGTGTCCATAAAGAAAGGAGACAAGCATTGCTCCTGGAGCGGGTCCAAGGCTCCTGGATTGTTTTATTTACACCGGATATTAAGGTGCTTTCCTGTGAAGAGCTCTCAGCTCCTCTGAAATCTCTGTAATTAATTCCTTCCACCTTAGCACACGGATGGGAAGTTCAAGCAGCGGGAAGAAAAGACGTTTAGAGGTGTCCTGATCTTGTGGGAAAGGCAGGATTCTCCACCGGGCTGCTGCTGCCTCCCTGTGCCCTGGCTGTGGGACAAAGGGTGGTCAAACACAAATTTTTGAATTATTTGTGACAGCACACTGCTCTGATCTGGAGGCTCTTCCTACTAAGGCAGCCAAACCCCTGCCACTTCCGAAATTTTAAGACACCCTTTTTCCTTATTCTCTTATGACATAGGGTTATGCATCATGTTTTTCTCCCTTGGGCGTTATAGCTGGGAATTTTATCCCAACACGGTAGAGCTAAGTATGGTTATTTAGGAAGCCACAGACAGTCACAGAATATCCTGAGCTGCAAGTGACCCACAAGGATCGTTGAGCCCAACTCCTGGCCCTATTTATTGCTCTGCATTTCATGAGGTGATGCCTTAAATTTAAAAACACTTAAACTCACATGGATTTTTTTCCTTTCAGTGCTGAACAGTAGAAAAGTGAGGTAAGAGCCAGTGTGTGCCTTGAACAGGAGCTAAAATACGTGAGAACATGCCTGTGATGGCAGGGCTGGGGCTATGGAGACACTGAGTCAGCCCAGGGACCAAACCCGTGGTGTGTGCATGGCTCTTTGTCCAATCCTTTCTGCAGAGGAACTGGGATACGATCTGAAATATTAATTACAACAGTACCTCTGACGTGGAGCTCAAGCGCTCACACCAGAGCACAATTCTGTGTTATGTCCACCCTATTTAACAAAGTTACCGAATGCGTGTCAGGAGCTTTATACTCCCTAAAGGGTTGGGAGTGAGAGGCAGCCTCTTGGGAGGGTGACCTTGTCGTTTTTTGGGTGGCTGGCACCCACCCACAGGAACTCCTGTGACCTGCACCAGCCCTTTTTGGGTGACTTCGTAGATTTTCAGTCGTCGTGCTGGTAAATCTGATATCTGTGACAAGTCGCTCACCAGCTGGGAGTCCCCACACACCCAGCACAGCTGCGGGTCCCACTGGATGTTCGGAGTATTTAGACAGACAAAATGTTTTGTTACAACACTTATTAAGGATAATCCCGATCTTTCTTTTCCCCATTACACAGAGCGGCCGAGCCATAATAACGCTTTTAGGCTCAGAAACAGAATTTGTAAAACCTTTTGTGGAGCTTGCAGAGTGCTGTAGGGTAACTGCATGATCAGCATCATATAAATGTTGGTCATTAAGCAAAAGAATCATAAAAATGATCAGCAGTATAATAACAATTAGCTGTTCCCTGGCTCCCCCGAATGCTCTGGTACCTACAGACCACTCATCTTCAATCAGCTGGGGATGGGGCAACGGCAGAGGCTTTGTCTGAGCACCACAGCTGATCAATAACGGGAGCAAAGCAATCACTTTCATTGACTCCAGCAGGTAATTTGTGTTCCTCGCGCAGAGCTGCTGCATCTGAACGTGGCAAGCAGCAAACAGATAAAAGTGGCAGCGCATCAATTCCTGCTGCTGGTTGGGGCCAATTACTGGAATTAAAATAATCTCTTCAGACTGCAGCAAGATCAGCTGCTGACCCTGCTGGCCTAATGCAGTTACTATTATACTTATTATCATCAGTCCCGTTCCTCCCTGCGCTGGTGAGACTCTGTCATTGAAGGCAGGAGGGCTCGTATGTGTTATTTGTGCTGCAGCCACATTCCAGGGATCTGAAAAGTGCCAGGAACTCTTTGTTAACAGAGCTGGAGGATGTTAGTGCACAAAACAGAGGGATCAGCTCAAGATTTAGTGGACAGAGGAGGAAGGCCACTGTAAGGCTGCACTCACTGAGCAACTTCAGTGGATGTAGGAAGTATAAAAACCTGAATAATCTCTGTGTTACCTGAGGCTTAATTAATCTCTTTTAATGGAGATGATTTCCCTCTGTTAGTAACACTTTCTCTTCCTGCTCCATGCCTAGTGATTTGCACGTAACTTGAAATTTAGCACAAACCGTTTGAAACCCTGCAGAACCAGCGTTAATCCATGTTCCGTCTGAAGAGCCTGTAATGGGGAAATCCCTGCTAACGAGGCCCCTCAGAGACTTCCTGGCTCAGCCAGCCGTGTTCAGAGCCCTGCCTTGCACCCACTGACTTCAGATTGATACTCTAGAGTGAGCTAAGCCTCCTAGCGATACCTTCAGCTTGGAAGTTTTTACTGTGCTATCTATTCATCGTTATTCTTAATTTGGGGGGAACTTTTGTCCAAGGTGTGCATCAGGCCTGGCACAGAGTCACAGTGTGATTGCCATCACCATGGCAGGCACAGCCAGAGCAATGCCAATCCCCAAAAACCCCTGAATTTCCATAGCTGACTGACCTGGTGACACGTTTATTGTATGGTTTCAGTGAGGATGAGCAGCCTCAAGTGCCTTTATGAAGAAAATCAAATGTGTGTTCTCATTTCTACAACGTGCTTTGGAGTTGAACTGAAGAAGCTTAAGTCTTTAAATAAGATTTCCACAAGCACTACACAGAAACTATAGGATTATTTGCCTTGTGGAGATTGTTCCATGGAAACAGAGCTCGTCCCAAAAGGCTTTAAAAGGGTGAAGAGCAAATGTGACCCCCACAAACATTCTGAGATCCTGTTTGCTTTGTCTCCTGTCCCCAAATGAAAGGCCGTCTATTTTAAGCGCATATCTGTCACTAGAAGGTCAAGTGGCAGTTGTCAGGTTTGGGGGAGATTCCATAAGAATCTGTTTTCCTTCGTGCAAAGGTGTAAGGAAAATAAATTCCTGGAGGAGACAGAGTATCAGAAGGGTGCTTAGGGATATTTCTCGTCAGTTCATCTCTCCGCCTCTCAAAAGGAGCTGAGCAATGCCCTTCCCTTTTACACTGTGGAAGATTCCGACTCTACAACTGCATCTCTCGTGCCCTGAAAGAAGCGGAGATACTGAAATTATTACTGGGGGGGACACAGCAACAGTTAGACCAAACATCACGTGGGTGATGAGCTTTCCCTCCAGAGGGAACGATGCCGGCTGGGACTGGAGCATATGCAGGGGAACCAGGAGCCACCAGTCGGGCTCTGCAGTGCCTGTGACATGAGGCACCTCTGGGAAATGTGGGAGTACGAGTGCCAGAGAGCCTGGGAGCACCAGCAGGGGCTGGAAACACTTCCCCAGAGGGAGCTCCAGCGTGACAAAATCCTGCAAGAGGAATAAATTCACCGTGCGAAGCACCCAGCTGTAGGGAACAGCCAGCTACTGTGTCATTAGGCTGGAATGGAATGTCTGCTTTGCTCTTGGAGGGTTGGAAGTGGAATGGCACTGACAGGAAATATGAAATGCTGGGAGTTTTTCTTCCCGTTTCCCCTGCAAGGATGGATTTCTGCAGAGATGTTTTCCCAGCAGGAGTGTAAAAACCTTTTAGAAAAAAAAATTGTAGCAAATAATAACTATTTTTTGTCTGACTTGCATGTAACTCTTGCTGTTTCCAACCTCTCAAAAAAAAAAAAAAAAAGCATTTAGTTGACAATGGACGTTGTCATTAATTCTAACACAGAGTTACCACTGTGGTTTGTAAAAGAGGGTCGTGCACTTCTAGCAACTTTATCCTGGAGTATTATTTCTTGAGCCAGATTCCCTGAGAAGGTGAAATGGAGCTGCTGGGGCTACACTCATGTAAATCCACCCTGAGTCCGGGCTGGCACTGCAGCCTGGGATGCCGTGGTTACGTGGGCTGTTTGACAGAACAGCTAGTGAGGAAAACAAAGAAGATGAACCATGCAGAACAAGTAGATGAGATTAAGAATACAAGGTCAAATTTCATGAAATAACTGAAGTCAGGCCTAATAAAAAGGAAAGACAGAGAGCATAAAATGCTTTGGAGGAGCAGGATGTTGGAGAGGACTGGATGTGTGCTAAGCAGAAACCCAATAAACCCAATTACTCTGGTTATTACTGCCTTCGCTGCTGCTACAGAGGCAGCTCAGCTCCTCATTAGTCATTCCTTGCAGAATTATCATCTATCATGGCCTCATCTTTTCCTTGCTCCCTTGGGAATGCAGAAAGGAAAACAAATCCATAAGCTGTCCCCTCCCCGTGTCCCCCAACGAGCATTAGAAAAGCTTCCTCATCCTTCAGAAGAACAATCAATATTAAGCATCTTTTACTTTGCCAACAATTGATTCTGTCTCATTTCCCATTACTCATAAAAAAAGGGACATTTGGGCTCAATTTTATTTGTATTTAAGAGATGACAGAGATGCAGGTAGCTGAAAAATTCATGGAAATTTCCCTGGTGTTCCTTGTAGAGCTTTGGCAGCAACCTCGAGGGACAGGGACTGCCCCAAGAATGAAAACTTCTCTCCTAGGTCATCCCCTAAAGCCCATGAGCACAAAAAAATATGGCAAGAGCTTACAACTCCTAGGGAAAGGCTTCTTTTACAGAATTTTGCAGTTATTCTACCTGTAGAATTCGTGGGTTGAAATCGTAGATGCCTTTAAAAGTATTGCTTAAAAAACAACCTTTTGGTTAAAAATATGTAAGGATTCTTGTCTTTTTATTAAAGATTTTTATTTTAATCAATACTGAAGTATCACTTCAAGCAGATGCAAACTGGATCCTGAAATTAGTGGGATTTTCAGATGGTTGTTGTGTTGGTGTGAATATCAACCCCACGAACACAGGCTAAAAAGAGTCCCTCAATTTGAATTAATCCGATTTTGAAATTCCTAACCCCTGAAAGGGCCAGGATCACAGCAATGAACAGACCACCTGTGTGCAGCTCCTGGATAATTTCAGGAGTTTGGCAGAAGATGTTCAGAACTTGTCCAGAGTCAGCAGAATCCACCTCAGTATCGTTGAGTAACGTCAAAACCTTTAGGAAATGCTGACGAATGCCACCGTAATTTGTCACGGGAACAAGAGAACTCCACAATATCAAAATTCCCTGTACAGGTGAGAAAAAAAATTCCCATAAATTCTAAGGAGTAAACTGTACCTTGCTAGTGAAAAGATAACAAAGAGCTTTGAGACAAACTCTGCTTTTCTGTCTTGAGAGGAAATTCTCTTTTCATCTTCGAGCAGCAATAATAAAGATAATAAAGCAGAATAAGCAGTCTGCTTTTATTGAACCGCTTCGGAATGGAGTCCTTAACAACATGTTTCCTTCTATCGTGTGATTTCTTCTGACTGTAATAAAGTTAAATCAGGAAGTCTGGAGTGTTGTGCTGGGGATGTTCAATTAGCTCCACGGAGTGTCCGTGTGAGTTAATGCCGTTTGAGGGAAGCAGCACTTGAGCGCTCACAGAAGATTTGTGTTCAGTTCTGTTAATTCAGACACATCCTAGCAGATGTCTGATTAGACTAATTTAAAATTAAATGGCAAGGAAGAAGAAGAAGAAGAAAAAGGTTTACGTTCATTGAAAATGATTGAACAAAAGATGAAAACTCTGTATCTCTGTGTTTGCTGAGCGTGGAGTGTGTCTGGAATAGCTGAGCTCGGCTTCCTCCCGTCCCCTGCTCTCCTTTCAGCAGAACCCACCCAGACACCAGGCTGCACATCCCCATTGCAGGGATTGCTTTTAAATAAGCAAACACTCCAAGTTAAACAAACATTTGGTGAACGCAGCACTCTCGGATAATCAGAGGGATTGAAAATAAGGAGGCAAAGATATTTTGCTCATCCTCCACAGGCTGGAATTCCAGCTGCCATCACGGGCTTGGGTTTTTTAGCAACAGCTGAAGTCCTGGCTCAGAAGTCCTTGCATTGGTATTGAAGGAAATAAGGATCTGTATTTCCTGTTGTTGTATCTAATGCTTTTCTGGAAGATGTTTGCATGAGTTGGAATTGTTTGTGCATTACTCGGGGTTTTATTCTTCTTTAGTGTTGAGCAGGGCTGGGTTTGGACAAGTTCTGTCCTACAGAGGGTGTCAAAATGAGGCGTGGAAGATGTTTGGAGTGCTTCTCTCTGGATTTCCTGTTAAAAGATGAAGGAAAAGCACAGGAAGTAGCATTCTAATCAGGGTAGAAATTCTGCATAATTTAAAAAATACCTCAGAGCTGAAGCTGGGTTGGACAATAACAATGACACCTCAGAGTTGAAGTTAGGTTGGATGATGATGATGACAATGATGATGATGATGATGATGATGATTTCTTTAAAAGGATTCACATATATATTAAAAAATGGGTATTTTCCAAAGTTCCTAAGCAATTTAGCAAATTAATTGTATCGTTAACCACTAAGTTCAGGAATTGGTTTTAGGAGGATAATTCTCACTGAAAGTCAAATACTCCTGGTACTGGGTGACGTGGTGAGAGTGGAAAGGCGAAATTCTTTGTGGGAAGATCCAGGTCATCGATGTGGCACTCCAGCAGCATCTGGTGTGAGAAGAATTTGGGCTGGAGAAATGCCACCAGCTTGTGTATGTGCCGAAATCCTGCGTGTGCCAGTGGGAGGGAGGAGTGGTTGGATTTTCCAGCAGTTTCCTTGACTCCTCATTTTCCCACCTCAGCTCTCTGACCCCACTTGTCCTCCAGGAGCAGGGTTAGGATGGGTGCAGAGGTGCTCCTTGCTTGAGTGAGACCCAAAAATGCATTTACAGGGGGAGCCAAGGGGACCACGGTCCCCAAACTGGAACTGAGGAACATGGCGTGATTTCTGGGTTATAGGGAACGTGGTTCTGGCTTTGCACAGTTCCTTAGCACTGGGGAATTTTGGCCTTTGAATCTCCGATTTTGAATACCTTGGTGTTTGTAGAAAGGCAGGTGCATAGGAAACTAAGGGGAGTCATTGCTCCTCACCACATTTCCGGCTCTTTTGGCACAGGACTGGAATTCTGATTATTTTTAGCCTAATTTTACAATTTTTCTGCTTAATCCTGCCAAAGGATGGAGGTGCTCACACAACCAACCTCCTCCACCACGTGAGATAGAGGGGAAGTGCTGTCCCGTTTAAATGTTTGGACACATTTGATGTATCTTTTTTAAATATATTTGAAGGAAAATATCTGATGTTGTTCCAAGCACCCATATTGCATCTTGAAAATCCTTCTATTTTTAACGTGGTGTCTGACTGTCAAGGGTGGACTCAATAATGTTTTCATGACAGCCCATATGCTTCCAATGTACTTCTTACTGCTAAAACTTTGGAAATTCCCTGTCAACAGCCCCAAATCCATTGGGAGTTTCACTCAACAGCCAAAAGTTTGGAGTTTTCTAATCTGCTTTCCCACAGTTACCTCTGGAAGTTTCTTGGAGCAGAATTATATGGCTGCTCCACACTCTCAGTATATTTCAGGGAATATTAAAGATCTACCTGCAGTACCTAAGGCTACAAACATAATGTATGCAATTAAACCCCAGATAATAACTTTTTAAACTTGCCTTTAATATCCAGCGAGTTTCAAATTAAAATGGAATTTTAGCCAATATAGCCTAATTTCATATATTAAAAAGTTCTGCTGTATTTTTTTTTTACTGTAACAGATGCACATCTCAGCTCTTATTTTGTACCAAAGGTGCTGTGATTCTGTGAGAAAGGGGTTTTTAGGAAAAGCAGGTGTTTACCTTGATTGCCTCATGGGCTGCGGGAGGGATTAGGGATGATCCAGCAGCTCCAGTTCTTGTGTTGTGGATGCAGAAGGGGTGAACCATTCTTTGCATTTTCTCTCCTTTGCTACCTGTTTTGTCCAAAAAAAAAAAAAAAAAGGGATTTCAGAGTCCTTGTTCTGCAGCTCCGATGGTGAACAGGGTCATTGTACATGAAGGATTTGAGGAAAAGCAGGAATGTTGTCAAAGGAAGCACCAATCACTACCAAAGTTGTACCATTCCCTGGCTTTCTGTGAGACGAGGAGAGGTGAAGCTCTATTGGCAGATAACTTCCAAAGGATGTGGAAGGGCAAGATTTGTATTTCAAATAGGTTCGTTTCCTCGGGGTTAATTCTGGGCTGTGATTGTTGGGGCCGAGCTGGGTCTCCTGATCCAGGATGTGGGAGCAGGCTCCTGGTTTCCCGCTGTGCAGCACAGCCAGCTCTGATCCCAGGGTTTCCCTAAGGGAGAGTAATGGGACAGCTAAAATCCACTAATCCACGTGTTCCTTCATCAAGCAGAGCAGATCCTGCTCCGTGTGTGTCAACCTTGGTTAATTTTAGCACGTAGCCCAGATGGCATTTTCTGGGAGAGACAGAGTGTGTGTATCAACTCTGCAAACTCCTCACCCTCTTCCGTCGGGTTTATGGGGCCTGGAGGAGAGGAGCTGCTGGATTAGGAACAGCTGGGACAGGCTGGATTTGGGGAAGATGGGAGTGATGATGTTGAGGGAGGCAAAGCGCTTTAAGGAATCAGCCAAACAGCAGCGCCCAGGCTCTGCTGCTCAGGTGATGTGAAGGATTCTGGAGAATTAGGTGGCACCGGGTTGGATAAATGCACTCCAGAAATGTTTGACCTCTTCTTTCAGGTGGGATCTCTGCACAACCACCTGCAAATTCATCATCTTCAGCCTTCACCCAGCACTTTTGGATCAGCAGGTGTAATTTGCTCTTGGTTTCTGCAGCCCCAGCTCCACACACAGGGCCCATGCACGTGTCTGAGGAGAAACTGAGCTTTTCAGTTGGGCTTTCCGTGAAGCTCTGAGGTGATTCTGTGGGATGTGTGACATGGTTTGGAAATCCCTCCTTGGGCACACTGGAGCAACAACAGAATAATAAACTGGACAGGAAACATAAACAGTGAAATAGAGCTGGTTGCACAGCAGTTCGAGAGGAAATAAGAACACTGCTCCACTCTGTCCTGGGAGAATCTGTGCTTATGTGTTTGAGGGCTCCTGCAAAGCCACGAGTAGGATTTTAAGCTTGAATGGCTAAATGGAAATGGGGGTAAATGTTCCTCCAGCTGCTTTCCCCCTGCTCCCCTCTCCTGTAAAAACAAGGCAGCAAAGCTGAAGTGATCCCCCAGGTCCCCAGTTTTTAGTGCTGTAGGACAACTCGTGCCCAGAGAAGATAGATCTGTATGGCGGCAGTAGTAATGATTTTTAATTTGCATTTCAGCACTCAGGTTATTGCCTATATAAAACTTCAGTTATAACTTTAAAAGGCTATTTGGATGTGATCCAGCACGTGCTGTAGGAGAGGGAACAGCCCTTGCCCCAAACCTGTTTGTGCTGCGGGTGCTGCTTTCCCTCAGGAACCAACAGGAGACAAATTTTGGTGGTATTGGGATTGGGATCAGATGTTGATATCTTGTATGTTTCACAGAAGAAGGAAATGTTGTTACCCAGAGGAGGAGGAGGAGATTGCCACTCTACAGTTCAGTGCAGGATATGCCTTTCCAAGGTGGCCTCAGCAGAGATAAAGTCGTTTTTCTTTCCTTTATTCCCCAGCGCCATTTGTTACCATGTGGTCTGGTTTTGATATTATAAATACCTCTATCTCCCCTTACCTTCGCTGAGATTGGATTCTAATTTGAGATAAGTGGATAACAGTGAGGCCTTCTTTTTCTTAAAGGCTTAGGGGATCCACACGTGGCTATCTCAGCTTTCCAGCACATCCACCAACATATCTGATGGACAGCAGAGTGTGCAGTGCTATTTTCCAGAAAAACTCAGGGAGCAGGGAGGTAGAAACGCCTTCCAGTGGTGGCTGTGGCACTGAAAACTGATATTTGCTTAAAAATGGTGTTTGTAATTGAAGTATTTTTATTAAAGGGAGTAGCATCACAAGGTTTATCTGGTTTTAAACCCTAAAATATTTTTTAAAAGGCTTTTTATTTTGCTTTTGTGTTTCAGCAGTAACTCAGTATCCATCCTGCCATGCGTGTCTCAGATTTCACCATTTTACGCAGCAGTAAAATCAAAACAAAACTCCATTGTGAGTATTCCCACACTGTTGCAAACACCACCCTGAATAACTAACTTATGGGGTAATTAATACAATCAGGATTTTTCATAAGGCAAAGCAAGAATAAAGCTTGATGCTAAAGAAGGTGAAGCATTTTTTATTTAAAGTACAACTGCAGAACTGTCAAACCCCCAAAACTTAGGAAAAGAAACTACTAAAATTTAAGAATATTTAAAAAAGGAGGACGGAGGATTAAGATGGTAATTTAATTTTTGTGTTTGATCAGCAGGAAGACCTGAAGGGATTTATATTCTGATTGAAACTCATTTTGTAAGCTGACCATTAAATGTTCATAGAGTTGTTTCTATCACTGTCATCACTAAACTTTGATGGTTCTTCAGAATCTGAGGCAGGACTGAGTCGGGATTTTTCCCCTTTTATATAGAATATGGCATTTTATTTGTCATTTGAAAATCATACGAAACAAAGCTGAGATTACCAAAAAATCATGGTCAGATGCAAGTTGCACTTAAAATTTAATATTCCAGGTGTATCTGCAACATCCATTACATCCCTGAGTCCATCTCTTTGAACAGGGAGGGTGCCAAATACCTTATTTTTGTGCTGAAAGTGGCTTGAAATTTCAACATAATTATCCAACACACAGTTCATGTAGTGTAATTAGCGCTACAGAGAAGCAGGGTGGAGATGTGCTAAGCAGGACTGAGCTTAAAACACATTATTCATTAAGAAAAAAAAACATTCCAGACTGCTCCTTTGTGTAACTGGAATCAAAAAAGAGCAGATCTCTTAAAGATTTTATTTTCAGTTTTTATACTGAGCTAGACCATGAAGAAATTTATTAATTGAACATTATTATGAAAGACAGGTAGAGGATGAAAATAGTGGGATTTAGAGCAGGGACACACAGTGTCTGTTTTTAAAATATCTTTTAAAATGAATTTCTGGTTAATAATGGCACATTCCCCTCTCAGAATATGTTTGTGTGCTCACAGTCTGTGACACACAAGTGGAGGCTGATGTGTCAAAACGATTCATTAATAAAAATTATCTTGTCCATGTGCACAAATTGAGGCTTTTTGCAGGCATCTATAAATGATCCCCATCTGCCTGAACGGCTGCAAACTGTGGCTGTGAACACAACTTAAACCTTTACACCCAAATCACAGGCTTGAAAATTCCACATTTTCCACATTTAATGGACTTGTAGCAGATGGGAAACTTTTCCAAGTTGTGCTGCTGAAGACATCCCTGTGGAATGCACTTTTTCTGTGTATTTTTTCCTAGAGATAAACGGCAAAATTGGCTTTTGAGAAGCCCAACTCAGCAGCAATCCTGTTTATCAATGTAACAGCAAGCCTGAAAGCGAACACAATCAGAGTTCTCACAGATGTTTTTCCTGAAGGGCAATAATATTGGTAGACTTTGAGCAACTTCCATACCTGGGAGCTTCAAACATCCTTCCAGAAAATCTCCTCAGCTGTGCCACAAACACTGTGGCACCTCTGCCAACAGATAAGCATAAAAAGAAGAGATAGGAACACAAATCAGGGACTTTCCCAGTGAATTCTGGGGCAAATTCAACATTTGAGGCTTATTTCATCCCCTGCCCATCCGGATCCCTGACCTTTGGTTTGTGTGGGGGCTGTGCTGATGGAAAGCAGGGAATCTGATGGCTTATTTTACCTTTCCCCAGTCTTTTTTTCCGTGTGCCTCCCAGATTGCCACCCTCTGCTCTGCTTAATTAAAACCAGGTGAGGTTTTATCAGGGCGAGCGAGATAAGGATTTGTTCCACGCCTCCTCCTTAGACTTCCCAAAGGATGCTCCTTCTCCAGGCAACCACAGCAAAAACCAAACAGCTCACGGAGAGCTTGGAACGTGCACGTGGTGAGGACGAGGCGCTTGGCACCTGGAATAATTCCCTCCGTTTGCTGGAAAGCAGCGAGCCAGCAATACCCAGGTTTTTTCTAGATTATCCACTGCTGTGGTGATTTCTGAGGCAATCCAATTCCTAATAAATACCACAGAGCAGAGCAGTTTGGGGCTGCAGTGACTGCTCTCGCCCACCCCCAGGCTGAGCTACTGTGCTCTTTACTCTTCCAAAAGTGAGGGCTCTGGCACGGAAGTTGTTTTTGCTGGAATTAGCCAAATGCAGGTGGCAAGGAGAGTTAATTATGTAACAGTGGGAATGCAAGAGCTCCTAAAGGGTTTGAGCATTTTCCAGTGATCCTAATCTGCTTGGGAGCAAGTGGCACCTGTGAGGGAGCATTTCGCAGGAAAATGGGAGTTTGGAGATGCGCGTGGCCTTATCCCAGAGTTCTTTTTTCTTGTGGAATTTGAACATAAAAAGGGGGAGAAAATCGCTGGACGAGGGCCACAAAAAGTGATACCACAGAGAAAAGCATAGAAGCCTTTATGTCTACAAGAAAATAATCTAAACACATCCCTGGCAGTGTCCAAGGCCAGGCTGGACAGGGTTTGGAGCAGCCTGGGACAGCCGGAGGTGTCCCTGTCTGTGGCAGGGGGTGGCACTGGATGGGCTTTAAGGTCCCTTCCAACCCAAACCGTTCTGGGATTCACCTCACCAGATCCAGAATCAGTGCTCCAAGAGCTGCTATGAAATAATCCATGCTAAAGCAGTAAAAAATTATTTTCATGTGTGCAACTTCGATAAGCAAGAGCCAACGGTGATCAGAAACCAGGAGCTGGCTTTTGGCGCAGGTAACAGAAGGGTGGTTCCACCTCTGGAAATGGAAAACACCTGGGAATTTGTAACACTGGCAGGAAAAACTCCTGTTCCAGTGCTGGCTGTCAGTGTCCCGGGGTGTTCCTTCAGCAAGTCGGGGTCACTGGAGTGTCCTCACCTTCAGCCTTCACCTCTTAAATTCTGTGCTGTGCACACCCAGTGTTTTATGGCCACCAGCTCTGCCCTGGCAGGGGCTGTATATATTTCAAGAATATTTAGAGCTCTGGGAAGTCTGTTTCAGCAGCTGATAAATGGGTGCCCGCAGGACCCTCTGCAGGCTCAGGGTCAGCACTGGTTGCAGGCAGTCCCTGAATTAACCTCCATTTCAGCAGCTTTAGGATGTTCTGCTGCAGTCCTGGTTACTCCACCTGGCAGGTCTCAAACCTTCCGTCCTTGCTGCTCCTTCTGACAAAACAGCTCCGTGAGGATAGAAAAATGCAGCGAGAGGAATGCAGTGGGATCCTGGACGCTGGGCAGGGATGCCCCACGGGGCGTGGGCTGTACTGAACACTGTGGGCTCAGTGTTTCTGCCACCTGCCAGTGTAGGGCTGCCCCCGTTTTCCCACTGGTATTTCTCATAGGATAATTGGCTGATTTCTGCTTTGCCAGTACATAATAATGAGGAAAAAGTTACTTTTTTGGATAATTTTTTGTTCTGGGAAGCAGGTAAAGGACTGCTTCCGTTCCCTCAGTCTGTAAATGAGCAGTGTGGCACATAAGTTTGTTTTTGACTTTCAGAAAAGGGTGCAGAGATCGAAATTCAGAATTAGACCTTTTTAACCCCTTTATCATAGAAACGTACTTTCAATGTTTAATAATTTTAAAAGAAAAATATCCTCTCATTGGCAACTTTGTCTTGTGCTGGAAGGGAGAGTGGTGCCAGCTGAAGGGGAGTCTAAAGACACAGGTAAAAATGGTTCAAAGGGTCCTGATTGTCAAACGTCTTCCCTGCACAAGAGCTCTCCCTGTTTTTAAAACACTTTTTTGAAAAGCTGTTGAAATGCACAGTGTTTTTTCCCTTGGCAGCCCTGGCATATCCACTGGGGAGAAGGAGCAGGCCTTTAATGGTGTTAATTTTATCACCAGGACTCAAAATGCATTAAAATCACGGAATTGTTAAGGTTGGAAAAGCCCTCCAAGATCATTAAGTCCAACCTGCAGTCAGATACCATCATTCCCACACAGAGGTTGGGAGCACAGGAGCTCCAGGGCGAGTCCTGCCAGCAAATTTGTTGTTACCTCTTCTGAACTGTCATTTTTCGAGGTGCACAACGTAAGGACAGAGGGCACCAGCACATAAAAACCACAGCTTGTGGTCAGCCTTCTCCTAAGGTACCTCACACTGTATTAGGTTTTATAAATATTCATATTTTCCTCAAAACTTGAGTTTTCTTTTTTTATCAAAATGAGTAATTCGCTTTTCCTGGAAGCTCTTGGAAAGCTCTTGATGACTGCAGCCCTTTGGGAAGCCAGAACCTCCACGCAGCCTCTGCTGAGACAATTCCAACACCACTCTACCCTCACTCACAAGATTTCTTCCAACTGGATCATTCTCCCATTTTCACAGTGAAAGAATATCCTTCATCTGCTTTCCCAATTGTCTTACAATGAAAAAAAAAAGAACTTTATGTTGATATTTCTAAAAGTCTGAGAGTGGGAAACATCCAAACTGACATAGTTTTAAGTGGGGTAAAATAAATACTGCTCCAGCGCCGTTTAGTGATGGCACATTGTGAGGTCAGGACCCCAAAAGGTCACAGATAAGAAGTGGAGGACATCCTCCCTGAATCCACAGAGCCAAGTGTGCAGTAATATTAAATATTAAATGATGTTTCTAGACAGAAGATGATTTGTATTCCACAGCTGCATTTCTTGTATTCGAGACAGAGAAGCGAATTTGCATCCCATGGAGATGTTTTATTTATGCTTTCTTATTTCCAAACTGGATAGACACAGACACCAAACTCAGAAACATAGAACTCCTCTTAGTTAACCCAGCTTCTAATGTAATTTTGCTAGAATTTAATAATTTAAGATGAAAATAGGAAAAAAAAAACACAAATCCTTGAACTTACCATGGTTTGGGACTGGAAATCTGTGGGGTTTTTTAGCATCTACTAAAGATCAGACAACTGGAAAGGCCAGGAGGATTTTTAAAATTCCATATGGCAGAGGAATGGGGAAAACCTTCACGAGAAATCAGTCTCCTCACAGATTTTGGGTTCATTGCATCCCAGCTAAAAATCGCAGTGGGCTTAACCCTGCTTTACCATGTTGCAATTAAGATCAAAACATGGAAACAGCTGGGGCTGGCATCCACCACTGGATGTGCTCTTATTTTAAAGGACATCTCTGTCTGCAATATATTCACACGGACATAATGTTCATCCCTGCTTTTCAGGGAAATCCTGGGGAACATTATTCCCAGTCCCACCTGATCCCAACATCTGGCCTGCTCTTTGGAGCGCTGTGGTGCTCCAGTTGCTCCAAGTATTTTTGCAAATAATTTTGCTCACCTGGGTGTTTGGGGAGGAGAGTTTTGTTTGCTTGTTTGTATTTTAGGTGTTTAAACTATCTGTGGGCAACGACCGCAGCAGGACAGGGACATCACTGGTCCCAGTGATCAGATTTTAATCTATTCCACTGGTTCCATGCACTGGGAGAAGTGCTCAAGACTGGACCTGATCTAGTGGAAGGTGTCCCTGTCCCTGGCAGGGAGTTGAAATTAGGTGATCTTTAAGGTCCCTTCCAACCCCAACCATTATGTGATTCTGCGACATGGAGAGTATTTAAGGGATTCCTTGCTCTTAGAAAGTTGGTCCTTGTGTTTGAGGGTGAATGATATCACTGGAAAAGAGGCTGGGAGCTCAGGGAAGGAATGCTAGAAAAGGCTGGAGCAGGAAAACATGGTGCTTTTTTTTTTTTCCTTTTTAGGACCTCACATTTGGAGATCTGGCACCCATCAGCTGCTGGAGACCCACAGAACCATCTCTTCCACATTGCAATTCTCCTGCAAAGTGCACCAGGCACGGCCTGTGTGCCTCCAGGTTCCGTGGGCTGGCTCAGAGAGTCCCCTTGGCTGCAGGGAAAAGGCATGGCTGGGACCCAGCTGGCCCCTGATTGCCTGCAGGTGGCTGGTTTTCCAAAGTATCATTGGAACTGGAACATCTGCCTGATGCTTCCCTGTAACAATTCCCGGTTCCAGTGATGCTCTTTGGAATCCCAGTCCGAGGTGAGGATGTGGACAAGTCGCTGGGAGGCTGGCCCGGCATTGAATGGAGGTTGCTCGGAGAGTGTTGAACCATTGGTCATCTGGAATCCATCTCATTCCTGCCAGGGAAAGGCAGAACAGAGAGCTCCAATTAGCTGCTGCTCATTTGCAACCATGTCAGTTAATTAGCTGAAGACCAACCAGATGGGGAAGGATTTCTCGCAGAGCTTTCAGAGGCACTTCTTGTTGCCCAGTTTCAAGCACTCGGGATTTGAATTTTTGTTCCTTTCTCCAGGAGGCTGAACACAGGAAGGGAAATTGGACTCCCAGTCCTTTGTTCCTTTATGAGGAGGGTTGGGTTCTCCTCGGGCTTCAGTTTGCAGGACACTGGCGGAACCCAGCTGACTTTGTGTCTCACCCGAGATCCAGCTCTGCTCTCTGGCATCGTGGATGGAAATGGGAATGAAGCCCTGGTGATCTCAGAGCCAGGGGGAAAAGGCACAAGGAGACAAATCCTTTCTCCCAAGCTGACCAGGGTGTCCATGGTGCTCTCCAGGGCACCTCTCTCATACAGGGTGATCTGCAGAGCTGCCCAGCAGCACTGAGGAGTTGGGGATTGCAGAAGGAGCTGGAGATCTAGGTCTCCTCTTTCCTATTCCAGCACAGCTACAAGGATCTTGGAGAAATGGTTATCTTGGGCTGATGATGCACACAGGTGAGTCCACGTCCTAAATTACGATTATACATGAATCAAATGTCTCATTTGGGAGTGTCACACATTCTGATATGAGCATTTGTCTCCAAGAGCACTGATCTGGCCTTGGCCCCACGGCAGAGACTCATCCTCACCTTCCTTCCCCCATATTTACATTTTTAGAGAGCTCTGTTTTCCGCAGTCTGTGCCCTGCTTCCCCAGACTCCTGTTTGTGCCTCCCTCAGTTCAGGCTCCTCCACAGCTTCTCGCTTCCTTTGACATTTCCTTTATTGCTCTCCTGTGCACCAGCTCACATTAACACATGTTAGAACAGCAGCACCTTTTTTTAGCGCTGGTTTTAATTAGTCTGCACCTTCCCCTGGGATGGCTGTGTGCTCCAAAGCTTTCTGCAGGTGCTCTTCTGTGCTCTGTGACTGCATTACCTGGGGATGGCACAACGCACGAGCTGCTGGTGGCTGTTGTGGTTTAGGTGACTCCAAAAGTCCTCCCCAACGCGCAGGATTCTCTGATCTCGGCTGGTGAAAATCACTGGCAATGTGGGAGAACATTTTTAATGATGAGGGAAGGGAAAGATGAAGGTGGGCACTTTCAAAGCTACTTCTGTGAGTCTGGTGTTCAGAGCCCTCTTGTTTGAAGGGGAACCGGTGTCTGAGTGCCATCGATGGCTTTCAAGGATTCTTTGTTTCAAAGTGTGTTAAGAACAGGAATGGAGGAGCAGTTTATAGGATCAATAAAGCAGTAGCTGATACAGTGCAACCAGGCTGTTTTATCCATGTTTTGCTGTGCCTACAACGACTAATCCCAAGAGGAACTGTATCAGTTGTGCTACGAGGGCCTGCACTTCTCTCTCTCAATCTGCCACGCCACATTTTCCTATTATCATACCCTGCACAGAGCCTTTGATAACTTCACAGGTCCCTGTGTTTCACTGGTAGGCTCCGTAAACCCTGACTAATTATTTTTACATCCTACATCTCCTCATTACAACGTTTGCCTGACTCTCCGTGCCGTGCTGCTCGCAGCAAGTCTTGGGAAACACATCAGATCATCAGCAGTTCTGCTTCTCCAAGCCACGGGAAATATAAAGCCCGGCAGTTCTTTCTCAGTTTGCTCTTTAACACCTGGGATCTTGACTTTGCTCCTCTGAGCTGCATCTCGGCCCATTTAATTACTCTTCTGTTTGTATGGAGCTGATAATCAGCTGTACTCAAATTATTTATTGTAGCTGACCATTTATCCCAGTTCTGTGCAGAATCCCAGACTGGTTTGGGTGGGAAAGGACCTTAAAGCCCATCCAGTGCCACCCCTGCCATGGGCAGGGACACCTTCCACTGTCCCAGGCTGCTCCAAGCCCTGTCCAACCTGGCCTTGGACACTGCCAGGGATCCAGGGGCAGCCACAGCTGCTCTGGGCACCCTCTGCCAGGGCCTCCCCACCCTCACAGGGAACAATTTCTTCCCAATATCCCGTCTAAACATGATGATGTGAGATGCTGTAATATTTCCTTATGCCAAATTCCTGCTGATTTTAGCAGGATTTTCCAGCAGATTAGATGAGGATACAATTTGTGTAGGGAATGTCTGCAGTGAGGACGTGGGGAGAGTGTAGCTGAATTGTCTGTAACAGAGCTTGAGTTGTTTCTAAAACAGAGCCACGATGGCCAATATTCCATGTTCCACTGAATTACTGCCTTCATGAAGATTAATGGCGGTTTGAGGCAAGAGTGCAATCCTGGTTTATTTCTGGTTTAATTCATAATTTACTTCTTTTTCTTGCCTGATGGCGCCTGCTCTGTTCTCTTGTTGCTCCCGTGAAAAACAGATGTGAAACCAAAACCCGAGACTGGAATTTGAGTCTTCACTGCTGCTCCTCTCAGCATTATTGATCACTTCAATTAATGCCCTTCCAGGAATGAGACCTGCAAAGGCACAGAGCAGTGGCAGCAACAGGCAAGAGGCAGAAATGCCTGTCCCCAACCCAGGAGCAGGGCTTTTGTCCTGCCCTCCTCCAGGAGGAGGAAACAACCCCACATGGGATGGTCCCATGTGAAGCATCCCTCAAAAAACCATTTTGTTCTCGAATGTCTCCTCATTTCCTTGGGATTTACTGCATTGCTGTTTGTGCCACACAGGACCTGGGAATGTGGATTGAGCTGTTGCCTGCTCAAGTGCAACTTGGAGACACTCAAAGACTCAGGAAAATCTGCTTTTCAAGTGACTGTGATTTCTGAACCTACACTCTCTAACAGATTATTAACTTTGGGTATATAAATTACCCTTTTTGACTATTGATAAACCACCAGAGGAAAGAATGTGCTTCGGGCTGGATTGGGATGCAGGAAGGTCATGAGATTTGTCATAACATACAAGCAACACCAATTTTCCTACATCCTGCTGTCTGCAAGTGCGTTCTGGCAGAAATCCCGTGCCCGATTCCAGCAGGCTGGCTCTCCTGGCTCGCAGGAAGGTGGCTTAGCTAAAGCTGCATTGTGTGTCCGCTTCGACAGAGCTGGGAAGAGAAAAGGCTGCGAGAAGACAAAGAATTAAACAAAGAATTAAACGGTTGTGTCATTAAGCCTTCAGCATTTGCAGACAGGGCTTTGGCACAGCTTGACTTCCCAGTGCTAAGCACTTTGTCTGGTTTTGGTCATTTAGTTACTTATTAAAGCCCTCAAAGCTTTTTCAGGATTTCTTCTTTTGTTAACTTCCGTCGCACAGTGTTTTTAATGCTTTCTCTCTTTTCCTGTATTATAACCCTGCAATATTCAAATTAGGCAAGTGGAAAGAGCAGTGATTTAATTATGAGTGTGGAAAAAAAGTTTGCAGAACTTCCCTCTGACTCGCAGACAGTAATTTTCATGGCACAAATCAAGCATTAGTGAATCTGCCGTTCTATTTAGAGGTAACCAAACCTTTCCAGCTCGGGGAACCTTTTCAGCTCAGTCTTTTTTGTGGGAGACCATCTGTCATTTGAAAGTGGAAATTAGTCCACAATAACCCACCCACAGTCCAAAGCAGCTCTGTGACTTTTTAAAATACACTGAACAGGCTCCTGTGTGGAAATAAACAGTGTTTTAACTCTTTCTGTGGTGGGAATTGATGGCGTTTTATCTTTGGGACACTCACTTGTTTTTTTTCATTCAGACAATTAAACACTAATTTTCTGTGACGAAAGTGTAGCTAAAAGACTTAGCTCGTGCTTCAGTGATTCTCCACTAATAAATGCAGCTGGAATTGGCCTGTGAGGGAGGTGAGGAGCTGAGAGCTCTTCACAGAGCAGGACCTTTGCCTTTCCAAGTCCAACGGGAGCAAAGCCACGTCATAGGGGGGCCACAGTTAAGGGAGAAAATCTCTTACTGTGAGATTTCCACCAAAAAAAGCTTTGCTACCTCATCTTTGCTGCTCTGCAGGTGAGGAGGGATGGGCCCAGGGAGGGGTGGAGGGTTTGGATGTGTCAGGCTGGGTTATTCCTGCGCAGGGCGTGGTACTGCCTCCGTCCTGCTCCTCCCTGGTTTTTCCTTTGCTGGGATGTTGTAGCCACATCCCTGTCACCACCCTAATTGCAGAGAAGGGATTGTGGCCACCACCACCAGACCAGGTGACATCTTTGGAGCATCACCCTGCCGGTTTAATAAGGATATTTTACAGATCTTATTCTGTGCTCTACAGCAAGCAGAAAAAAATGCACATAATAAGTCCAGAAATATTATATACTAGGTAAAATAAAATTTTTATTTATGGTATTTTAGCCCGTTTGAAGTGTTGAGAATAGCTCTGGGTTTAATGCAGGAAGGATTATTTTTTAATCTACATATTAAAAGAAAAAGGAAAAGGAGTATGGTTGTTCTAACATTTTAAGTGCATTTATACCAAGTATAAACTAGAATCCTGGATTTTATTTTTTAATGAAACTTAATTCAGCCTAGTTAGGAAACCAATAACCATATTTCCTAATTCAGTTTATTAAAGTAATAAACACAGCTGTTCCAGGAAATGAAAACATTTCAGGGGATGAAATACAGAGTTCTCTGAGGAAGATATTCAAGCATGGGTACCAGGAATTTCACAACTCTTTTGGAACTAATCAGAGTTCTTTGTTTCTAAGGATGGTGGGTATCACCTGGTCTCACTGAGGCTGTGGATGTTACAGATTCTCAACATTGTGAGAACTCCTCTGGCTTATTTGGATGTGTAAGGTGGATTTAGATGGCTGATTTTGAGCAGCGAGACATCCAGGTGCTTGTCTTGGGCCCTGACTTTCAAAGACAGCATCAGCTGCATTAAGCCTGACATGACAGAGCTGGAATTATGTTTAATAATGGACTAAACTCTTCCCAGGCTACAGTGCAGGAATACCAAATACAGCAGAGTTGGTGTGAGAGGCCGTCAGTCACCGCAGCAGTGTTTGTTCTTCAGCACTGGATTCCTGGAGAAGGAGGAAAGACCAAAATAGAAAACACAAAAATCGGTCTTTTGCCATCAAACTGGAATAGGAATGTTGGGTTTGTACTCAGCTCACGGACTTAGAATCAGAGAATGGCTTGGGTTGGAAGGACCTTAAAAATCATCCAGTTCCTGCCATGGCAGGGGCACTTCCACTACCCCAGGGTGCTCCAAGCCCAGTCCAACCTGGCCTTGGGCACTGCCAGGGATCCAGGGACAGCCACAGCTTCTCTGGGCAGTTCCTGTTTCAGGTTTTGCTTCTTTATCTCCCAAGTCACAATGATGTTTTACCCAGTCTGGGATCTTGGAGGTCACAGGAAAGGGGAAAGAAGTGCAGGGATAAGGATGAGATGAAAATGTTTGTTTAGGAACACAGGCAGCTTTAACTTGCTTTCTTATAAATCAACACTGTGATAATGGAGATAAATCATACAGCTATGGAGATATCAAGACAGCATTTATGGATCCATATTGATTTTTGAGCATTGATCCCCAATCAGCCAATTCTTGTTATTTCCTCCCTTCTTTTCCTCTTTCTGTCGTTCCAGCGATTCAATCATCCTAGATGGTGAAGCCGCTGTTTCTTCTTTGTCAGGCACTTTACACGATTATTAAAAAATACGAAGTTGCGATTAAAAGTGACCTATGGAGAGGGGGATTCTTCGGTTATTGAAGAAGTTTGTGTTCAGCAGAGGTCACTTTCATTTGCCTTTTAATATTTTGAGGGAGCTGCAGCTGAGAGAGACGTGAGGTTTCCCACAGAAGCCGCGTCCGCGGCTCCGGAGCCTTCCCGGTGGTGCCGTTCCAGGTGGCTGATCCTTCACTTCTTGTCTCAGGAACTGGGCTGGGCTTGACAACCTCCCCTTCCCCGGGACCTACAGGAGTGGCAGTTAATTAATCTTCTTTTTTTTCAGAGGTAATTACTCTGATTGGTAATTAAGGATTTTTGGAAATTTTTTTGGTTTTTTCCAAAGAGGCACCGTTTCATTCTGGGGTCCCCAGAACGGGAAGGACAAGGGGCATGACAGAGGAGCATGAGGGCAGGTTTAGACGGGATATAGGGAAGAAATTGTTCCCTGTGAGGGTGGGGAGGCCCTGGCACAGGGTGCCCAGAGCAGCTGTGGCTGCCCCTGGATCCCTGGCAGTGTCTGAGGCCAGGCTGGACATGGTTTGGAGCAGCCTGGGACAGTGAGAGGTGTCCCTGCCCATGGCAGGGGGTGGGAATGGATTATTTTTTAGGTCCTTTCCCACCCAAACCATTCTGGGATTCTCTGGAGTTCTGAGCTGCCCATTTTTTTTGTCACTCATAAACCTCTATTGTTTCCTCTTCTGGCTCTCTAAGAATGTTGGTTGGTTTCCTTTAAAAAAAGAGAAAAAGGCAATGAGCAGCTCCTGACATGAGGCAGCCGAATCTGTCCTGGCAATGCAGGGTAGCACAAGAAACCTTTTCCAGCTGCACCGAGCAGAAGTATTCAGCAGAGCTATGGGAATATGAAACAAGGAGACTTCCAGTTATTTCCAGAGTCCTGTTGCCAGCCAGCGTGTGTTTAGTGGCAATATTTAGGAATTCAGCAACTTTCTCTCCCCCTCCAGGCAGAGCAGATCACTTGAGTGTGCTGGAGAGGAGCACTCAGAGGGAAATGGGAGCAGAGGCAGTCACGAGGAGCAGGCACTTGGAGAAAGGCTTCGGAGACAGCTCCCAGGAAAAATTCTCCCTTATCAGCAGCTGCTGGATGACACAGCCCTGCTGCCAGGCCTGCTCCCTGCACAGGGCTGTGCTTGGCGCTGTCATTCCTGCCCCTGCAGCTCCTGCAGCCATTCTCGGCACAGGGAAGGGATGCTCTGCTGCCAGGAGCAGCACTTGGATCGCATTAGGAATTTCATCTGGATCTGTTTCTTCCTAACCTGGGCTGTCTGTGAGCTGAGCTTCGGCTTTTAACCCCGGAACTTTCCCGGTCCCCGCACTGAGGTCCCTCCTTGTTTCTATTTCGGAGCAGTGTTTCCCGCAGCTCGTGTTCTCACAAACAGCATTAACGTGCTGTAATACATTGGAATAAAAATGCCTCATTTCCTACTGGAATTTCATGCTGCTTGTGGATTTATGAATTGGATTTCCAAGGGATAGTGCTAAGCTCCGAGCCATTTTCAAAGGGGCAGGCAGAAAGTCATTAGCAACACTTTGATAATAAATTCTTCCTGTTCTGCATCAGTGAGATTTGTGATCCCCTTTACATATATTTTATTATGATTATTCATTGGTTATCTTTTTGGCACTATTAAAGTAATCTGGAAAACTTTATTGCGTATTATGAGCCCTACTTTTATTATAGCAGGCTCCTAAGTAGGAACACAGGAACACTGCAAGGGAAATAGAAAAGGGAAAATATCTCCTGGGTTGGCATATCCTGTCTCCTGTTGGCACATTACATCACATAATTCCTTTCATAAATACAAGTAATCTAAAACTCTATGTTTTGTTCAATTTGAAAAGAAAATGTTTTCCTACTGTGTCTAAAGATGATTAAAACAAGCCAATAATAAACGTAATTATTGGGGGTTATAAAAGATAACATGAAGATTTTAGCCCTGTGGTTGCTTTATTTTGGGGTTTGGGGAGGAAAAGTTGGTTTTGTGCTGTTTGGGGTTATTTCTTTCTCTGGGAGGGCTTTGTTGAAGAAGCTGAAATACCTTGGGTCATTTTCTCGTGCCCAGCCTCACACACAGCCAGGCTGACTCTGTGGCACTGAGGCTCCTGCAGGTCGGGTTGGGGATGCTGGACCTCCACCCTGAGCTCCTCCTGAGCTGGGCTCCAGCCCAGCTCTGTCCCGTGAAAAATGGAGTTTATTAGGGAAGAATTCTTCCCTGTGGCTGGCCCTGGATCCCTGGCAGTGTCCAAGGCCAGGCTGGATGGGGCTTGGAGCAGCCTGGGACAGTGGAAGGTGTCCCTGCCCATGGCAGGGGTGGCACTGGATGAGATTTAAAGTCCTTTACAACCCAAACCATTCTGGGATTCTATTATTCTATTTCTTTCCTGTTTTCTGAGATTATTTTTTCAATCCAGAGGCACGAGTGATGCTGTTTATTACCAAATGGCCATTTTTTGCCATGGCATATTAGAGATGTTAATAACATTAATTATAATTTTACTTTGGTGTGCCCCAACGCCTCGTTTTCCTTCAAAGACATAATTTTTTTTCATTCTCTAAACAAAACTCAGGTGCTGCCTGCTGAGCAGCACCCCTAAGCAGAAATATTCTGTACCATTCTGCACGAGTCTGAATGGCAACATGGAGGTTGAACTCATTGTATCATCACACAATGCACAACCCCATCTTTTAGCTTTTCGCAAACCTGATAAACCCTTCACAAACCAGCCCAAAATAGAAACAGCCATGGAACTCTCTGAAGTTGTCAGCAAGATTTCTTGAAAGAATTTTAACGCATCTCTCCTCCAGGAAAAGGTTTCTACCGCAAAGGTTTCTACAGCAAATTTCAATTTTGTTTCTACAGCAATTTTCACTGCCTACTAGAAACAGCTTGCAAATAAATATACTTATATATATATACACTCATACATTTATATATAATTGTTGAATAATTCACTTTTTGTCTTTTTTGTTAGAGTAGCTTGCACTTAAAAAGCTGAGTCTGAATGATCCAAATGCAGAAATTCAGGAGGTGAAGAGCTACTGAAAATATCAGTTGAATTAATATTTTTCACGTAATATTAACTCCAGCTGTTGGTGAACATTTTAAAAATAAGTTTCTGAACAGCCAAATGCTGAGACACACAGATAAGCACATGAATAATTCTGGTGGCTGCAATAAGGAAACTAATTAAGGATGCCCAAATCCAGAATGTAACAAGCTGGAGCAGGAGTGATCATTACTGCATTAGCATTGCTTGATGGAGTTACAAATAACTGAGTGGTCACCCTCCACAAAACATGAAGGGAGGCAGAAAATTCCAAGAGATTAGCCCAAAATGAGGGATTCTTTTCTAGATCGCTCCTAAAAGCAAGATTTGCTGAGTCTGAGCTTTTAGGTGCACTTGAGGCCATGAGCAACTGGAAAAAAACTCCAAATAAACCAACACCGAAGTTGCAGCTCCACAGAAATTAGAGGGAAGCCAAATTTCTGTCTTTTCCATGATGCTGGGATGCTCCATGCTGGAATTGTCTTTCTTGGCAGGTGAAATGTTCCACCAGACCCAGGGTTTCGCTCAAGGTGGGTCCAGCACAGGAGTCAAACTCACCTCGAGGCTCGGTTCTGCATGAGGATTGTGCTTCCAGCTCTCTCCCCGTGTGCTGCCTAAACCATAAAGTCATGGAACATGTATGGAATGTTCAGGGACTTTGTGGTCCCTGGTGTCACAGTTTTTCAGGATGAAAGCAGCTGCTGATTGCTCACAGCAAGGGCAGCGTCGTTCTTGACCAGGCACTTCCCGTGCTGGAAGCACATTCAGCCTCCAAACCTAAAGGAACTCAGGGAAATCGAATTAACGGAGGATTTTTAATACGTTTAAATGAAATGAAAGATAAATTTCCTAAGTGGAGAGAAGAATCAACCAACTCTCTTTTTGCAGCACTATGAACAATGTTTTAAGTTCCTTTTCCGTCCGCTGCCTTTTAATTAGCAACGTTTCAACAGAGTTCTCCCATGCAAAACCCACCTAGGACTGGTCTTGAGCTCCCAAAATGGGTGCCAGGGCTGCATTTTTCCTGCTGCAGAGTAACTTTAACTGCTTTAATCACTTGATGAGGGACCTTGATATGAGAAGTGACAGAAGCCTTTAAGGGTTTAATAACTCACACAAGTCCTGGCTTTTGAGTGAAGTTCAAAAATGTGCTTTAGAGTCGAGAGAAGTTATCTCCAGATGAATACATGCCATAAAGGATAAGGAAAAGCAGCTTAAACAGGGAGATCCTCTGGAGAAATAAAATTTTGCTTGGGATTGTTTATGTTTTCAGAGCCCCAGATGCATTGCTGCTCACAACAGATCTATTCTAACCTGATAGTGAATTATTTTGGCTTTCCATGCTGTCAGAAGAGACAGGAAAAACTCCTACCTTCAGAAAAAATGCATTTATATCCCCCTGTGTGAGCACCTGTGTGTGTGTGTACTCAAAACTCCGAGTAAGGATGAAATTTCTGAGTGAGCATTTCTAGGCATTATATATTATTTAATTTATAAATTATGCAGCTTCTGGGTATTTTGAGGACGTTGCTGCTGCTGGTCCCATGGCACAGGGAGAGTGTTCATGGCACAGGCACATTGAGTTGGGAAGGACATTAAAATTCATCCAGTGCCACCCCTGCCATGGGCAGGGACACCTTCCACTGTCCCAGGCTGCTCCAAGCCCCGTCCAGCCTGGCCTTGGACACTGCCAGGGATCCAGGGGCAGCCACAGCTGCTCTGGGAATTCCAGCCCCTCACCACCCTCACAGAGAAGAATTTTTCCCGATACCCAATCCAAACCTCCTCTTTAAATTTACAGTGTTCTAGGCTGGTTTTCATTGTCCCTTGCTGATCTTCTCTCCAACTTCATGTTTAAGTTCTTTTTAAATCTCATCTTTCCAGGCTGCTTCTGGTGTCCAGCCAGCTGATGATCATCGTGTTTAAATAGTAAATGCAATTTCTCAGTTCAAATAAAACCCTTCAACTCCTTTTTTTCCATGCTACTGTTCCTTTTTCTTGTAAATCTCATCTTCTTACTCAGCCTAATGATCTTGATCTTGATAATTTTGTCAACAAATGGAGCGGTCAAACAACCACGACGTATTTCTGCTCTGAGGAGAGCTGTGCTTTGTGGGGTTTGCTGATTCCATTTGTTTCAGTGTCAGCACTACAAGTTGTTCTGCTTCCTCCTTATTTGTTATTGTTTTTAAATATTTTTAAATAATTTTAAGTATTTTAAATAATTTTTAATCTTTTTTAATGATGTATCAGAAACCAGCTCACAATGGTTGTGCTCAGTGTTGTTTTATTTGCCTTTTAACAGCAGTTTTTCTATTTCATTGACAACCTGACCACTTTAACTTGACCACTTTAATTTGCTAAAAGCTTCTGTTCTCTTTTAAAATGCACCAGGTTTGGTTCAATCTGTATTTGCAATCTCAACCCGCATATATATATATATATATTTATATAAATATATACACAATGACCTGTACGTATGTTCATACATCAATGTTTGTGTACACACAGGGAATTTCACAGCCCAGTTTTGGGGAAGGCCAAGAACAGAGCAGCAAAGCTGAGCAAGGTCAGAAAATCAGAGCCTTTGAGGCAGCTCTGCCAAGATCCAGGTGGAATCGGGCCTTTGGGTGAGGGGACGGGTTTGCAGAAGACGCAGGAAGAGGTGAGGTGCTGCAGGGGGGGAAGAGCTGGGGCTCACCCTCTGGTTTTAGGGCTGTCTCTCCCAAATGAAGCTGGAAAACTCCCCAGATCCCAAGCTTTTCATAGCTCCTTCTGTGTCTGGTACACATCTTCTCTTACATTTTACACACCCCATAATTTACACACCCAGTACATCACACACCCTGTATTTTACACCCCCTGTACTTTACACACCCTGTGTTTTACACCCCCTGTATTTCACACATCCTCTCTGCTCAGGGAGGTCCCTGCCACGGTCACCAGCAGCCTTCCACACACCCCACACAATTTTCTGTCCCTTCCAGCTCACCTCCACAGATTGGGACACTGCAACATCTCTCCCTCCATCACTGGCCACGTCACTTTGCTTTTGTATTTGCATCAGATGAGCAAAGAAATATCAGCTGGCAGAGAAATGTTTCTTTCCTGTCATTCCACCAGGTTTTATCCCAGCTAAGGGAGGGAAATCATCAGTTTATTGCTTGTGAGGTTGTGATGCTGCCTAAGGGAGCGTCCGTAAGAAAAGCTGAGGTAGCCATGGGAATTCTGGAGCCTAAGGACAGCCAGGGTTATTTCCCATGCCCAGGAAAAGACCAATTTATAATTATATAGGTTGTAAAGGTTGGAAAATGCCAGTACTCCACTCCTCCCCTCTGAAATGTTGAGGAAAAGATCCTGTGGGAGCCAGTGGATGTTTTGTCACTGCTTGCATGATCGGGCTCCAATAAATGGTGATTCATGGAGCCACTTACATGGGAAATGTGAAAATTGAAAATGACCTCTCCATTAACTTGCTCATCACTGCAGCCCTTCCCTAACCAAATAAATTGCTGGATGGGGGCAGATGTTGTTGTCGTTGGGGTCTTTTTTATTATTTGAAGGGCCCAATTTCTGAAGGTCATTGATAGAATTTGACGGAAATCAGCCTTTAAAGTGTGAATATTGATGGGTGAGTAAAGTGAGTCTTCAGATGGATGACACTGCAAAAAAACCCCCATAATTGAAAAAAAAAAAAACAAATTATGGGTCAAATTCTTGTCTCACTCAGGACACTTTACATCTGAAGTCATCTGAGAAATCACTGACTCCAGGGTAAATGAGGGCAGAGCCCTCACTGGAATGAGCTCCAGGGTTTTATCCTCACAGAGGAGAACAGAGCGAACCAAAATTAACTGTGATTTTGCCACAGTCCTGATGGAAGCAGAGAGAAAAGATTTGATCTGTCTTGAGGAATCCCTTTAGCATCTCCATGCTTCACCCAGAGAGGGGAGGGATTGTCGTAAGGAGTGTTTTAAGGCATTTTTGGAAGTTTAAAAACAGGGTCTTTTGTTTTAGTTTTGAGAACCAGTTATATCTAAATATAAAATTATTATATATATATATAT